>JACCLO010000022.1:0-309862 GCA_029448655.1 Wolfiporia cocos
GTCTGCTTTCTAGCGAGGTGGCACGTGCCCCAAGTGCCCACATCTGCCAGGGTCTAAAACCAGCTATGACCGGTCCAACTCGATTCACGTTTCATATGGTCCAATCCAAGACATATCGGTTCTATCCAAACCCCATAACCACCCCACATCCACGTCACAACATCACAGAAGCCTCGGACAACGCCCCGATGAGCCCAATGCTGCAAGGCCACCACAAGGCGCTATCGCAACACGAGGTTTGACAAACTCCTGATCTACCAGAGATATATATGGTCGAAGCCACGCAGACCTAAAGTTCAATCCTTCATCTGGTTGCACTTGGCAGGAGCATTCCTAAAGAACGTCGGAATCACCCATACACGTCAGGAAGCACTCATATAACTTTGACCTGATCACAATTCAGGGATCGGTAAGTACACATGTTCACCGCACATCGCAGATCCCCTGACACAAGCCCAAGACTCACTCTTGTAAGAGGTAAAGCACAAGGGATAGAGGAAAACGCTCTATATGTCGAGTAAGGCTCAAGGTCATAAGCAGACGTGATGATGCACAGTAAGCTCGTTGTCGAGAGGTGATCGGGACTGAGTCCTAGATCACTTCGAGTACCGGTATATATACATGAGGCTAAGTACCCCCAACACTACACTAAGAACCTCTGGTACTCTAAGTAAACAACCGGGAGACCGGTAATGGTCACCCCCTAAGCTTGTGATACGGTCGAGTCAAAACTGACTAGCCAGTGGATGCAATCCACCCATCAAGTTGCGACGCGCGGATTGCTAACAATGCCAAACAATGCCATATTAGGGATCGTACAAGCGCCCAAGCATGACGCAACAGCAGGCTGTTCTAAGTCCATATAATACCCGAATGTGCTTTGTTATATCATATAAAATATACAACTGCACAACATACAAATTAACTAATCATGAACATGTCCCAAAACAATGAGTACAGCTATTCCATGTGAGAAATGAATGTTTAATCCTGCCCAATTGGACGACTCAACGCTGCACGCCTGGAGCTGTGGCCCATCACGTGATGAAGGTGTAGTCTTTGTTTGTTTTCTGAATACTTCTCCAACACTTGGCCACTTCCATAAATTGTTAGGAACTCCCTATACCTCCTACAGACACTTGAACCACAACTATGGATGCTGAAACACAAAAATGCGGCCGCTGCAAACAAGACTTGCCCTCCACAGACTTTCCTATAAAAACCAGGGGTGTTGGGGCTCATGACGAACCCTTCCACTTTACCAGCATCCTCTCCTATCAGCTTCCCCTGGCTCTCAAGTGGCCTCTCAAGATCCTGATGAAGGCTGCATGACTGATGTTGATGACCATGTTTAGCTGGGTGACCAGAATGTCCTTGCCACTGCAGAGTGGCATACCTATGAGGGAGGTTCAACCCTTGGAAAGCAAAAGTGCTCATGGGGTCTGGAAGAAGACAGTCATGTGGCAGAAGAAGACAGTGGTGAGACAGCAATGGACACGGCCAGCAGTCCAATCACACAATCAGACAATGTGCTTGATAGTGATTCTGAGAATGAGGTTTATTTTGTGTACACAGAATACTAAAATTATATTGAATCTTAAGCTTGATGACAAGCTGGAACTGCTCCGTACATGTGCACGTGAGCTACGAGAAGCAGCGGACATAATCAAGGCACAGCTGCCACACCACAATCGTGTATGGATCAACAGTATGGTTGACCGGAACATTGGAGGGGATGTCAGCCAATTGGTAAAGTATATCCGGCATATGGAATCAACAGGCAGGTGCAGGCGGAATACATGGCCCCGGACAGGTGACAGGGAGGCTATCAGGTGCTCCAGAAATACTATGGGTTATCAGCTCCGTGATTGTGCTTCCTTGCAGCCTCACGGCTGAGGCTTTCCTGGCTCAGCCTTGAGATGCAACAACTGCACTATAAAAGCTATTTCATTCTATTATGCAGTATTTCAAGGCTTTACAGTGTATATGGATACCAAGTAATCAAATCATTCACTGTTTTAAGCTGAAAGCAATAGAACGGGCTAGAAAGATGAACTTAAGGCCAGTCCGCCATTGCGTCGCACTTGGGCGCTTGTACGATCCCTAATATGGCATTGTTTGGCATTGTTAGCAATCCGCGCGTCGCAACTTGATGGGTGGATTGCATCCACTTGACTAGCCAATCCCGTTGTAAGTGGTTAGATGATGACCTAGTGACGCGAGATGGTGTAATGGCGCCTAAGGCGCCAGAACATTGTGGAAGGTTCAAGCAAGTTCTACGGTGCATCACGTGATTGCTCTAGGTTAAACGGAGCCAAACAAGTAAGGTTCGGCCTTGTGGCACGAGCGCTAAACTGTGGCCCTAATTCCCACGTAGTGTGGCGGACTCGTACAAGTGGTCCTAAAAATAAGGGGAAAATGGTAATAAATCAGGAAAAACTGTGACATCCCCAGACAATACCACACACGTTCTAGACCACAGAAACCCTCGACAAAGATCTAGCAGAGTCTACTAGCTTTGGTCCACTACCTAGTCACCGCATAGCCATCACGGGTATGCGAGACACATAGTCTGACACGGAAACCTCCGTGCCCACCGCTGTGCGGGGAACCCCTATCCTATACCCTATAATCTGCCCTGATAGCCACCCACCCTCCAAAGGCAGAGAACAAGAAGGCCGTCGTCATCGGACGACGCCGCTTGACCCAGACCAGCAAGTATAAGAGGTAGAGTATGAGGCGCAATGAATAGGACCGAGGCAGGCGCACGCAGCAAGCAACCAAAAGAGGTGACCAGGGGATGCGCCCCCTAGGCCTAGAATACTAATTCTGAGGTGCAACCTCGGACGTATGCTAGTATATATACATCACGGCGCATGTAACTACCACTTGTTGTCTACCCTAAAGCGACGGTCCGTGCGCGGCGTAGCTACCGTGCCGTAACGTAGCAAACGTAAGATCATATCTGTCACAAGAAAGTACGTTTCCCCTTATTACCTAGATTACATGGTGTCTCCCCTAGAATACGGGCTATTCGGGCGCCCCCTTAAAGCCCTTAAGGCTTCTAGCCACCCTCGTGCCCATTACTGGACACGTAGGGCCTTAGATACTGACCCAGAGACTCACTTGTATGTGTCTTTTGTGGACGGTTAGTAAATCAAGCGATGTAACTGTGCAGCAGTAGATAGAAGAGCTAATGCAGCGTGGTAGAGCAATGAATTGTTCTAAGGCCGTAAGCCTTAGAGGAGCAGCTTATATACACATGTAGGAGCCGTTCAGATAAGCATGCCCTGAAGTAACGGGCCTGTGCGCACCAGCGGTAATGCTGTGCGCTTACAGTGGAGAGAGTCACATTATCTAACTATAAGTCATTTGACGTGTGAGTCATAGGCCGATCGGTATATACGACGGGCCGCTGACGAGAATGTTATGAGTCACTATTCTAGGACCTTCGAGAGGATTCGAGAAGAGCGACACTTCGTGGTTAAGGTTTCTAACTACGTTGAATAGGACTTGTCGTAAGACAAGTCGGAGAAAATTGATATAAATTTGGGAAAAATTAGGTAAATGCCTAGAAAACTGTGACAGATACACGGCCAATAGGTAGGCATGTGATCACGATGCGTAGACAGGTGACCGTGTAGCGGCACCTGATCTACAATGACTAGCGCCCAGCACCTGACAAGGTGTCTGGGGGCATATGAGTTCACAAGGTCCCATTACTGGGGCCTTGGCTACCATCATATCAGCCAGGCTTGATGCCAGGCTATGACCCAGCTTATGACCCAGTCCCCGTGCAGCCATTAGGGTGCACAGACCATGACTTCAGGGCCGGTGGTCACAGAGTAGTTACCTGGTCCTTCATGTATATAAGCCTTTGTCTGAAGTCGCTAGGACCTCAGACTATTGATAGTCATTTGGGCCTAAGCTGGCCCCTTGACCTCTATGCTGGTGATGCCCACCTCTGCTTCTTAGTTAGTACCTCAGAAGGCGACCTCTGCTCAACGACGAGCATGTCCTTGAGTTCTACCCCTATGCGACTAGCTAGGGGTATGTAAGGGCTTCCCTCACCTTCAGTGAGTCTTGTGTCAGACAGATGCCATCGGGTAGCGCTCGTAGATGCCGGCTTTGACGGTTTGTAAGGGGTCAGCTCCGCGTCACAAGAATTTCCTAGTTTCCTACTATTTTCTACTATTTCTCCGGTATTTCCACCAATTTATCTCGACTTTCTACACCTCTACACCAATAAGTAGCTTATCTGGTTCGTAACATTAGCGTTACATACAAGCCGAATGATGGCCACGTTATCAGGCCTCACGCGTGGTTATCTTATTTACCATCAAAGTCACATGTCTAGTTACAGCCAATCGGACATTCTCGTCCGTAGCAGTCAGCTCTTACACGTCAGCGGACCGGGCTATGGTCACGCCCTTGGTTACCAATGACAATGCGCACTATACGCTATTCGCGTGGCTGCTGCCGCCTTTCTATATCCCGGTATTGATCGCTGTATCCCTTTAATACGTATTACTCAGTACTTAGGTCTCTGGGGACTTGGACATACGAACACGGACATTAGTATCATCTAATAAGACTGTTAGGGGTCATATATTTCATGTATATATACTGGACTTGCTGAACGCTATTGCCTCATTTCTACTCATCGCATTCATACTACGAGTTAACGACTCATCGTATCCTGCTCGATTACTCTCTTATCTCGCAACCTCAAGCAAACATAACAAGCGAGTATTGTCTTGTGTCGCTCCGAGCGCTTGTAAGGCTCCAGACGCTCGTGAGGGTCCCCTTCCGGGGCTTGTGTGGGCCGGCTTCAAGGGCCCGTGAGGCTTTGACAGTTTGTAAGGGTCGGCTTTGACGGCTCGTATCGGCTTCGAAGGCCGACTTTAGGGCGGGTCAAGCCCGAGCAGGTTGGCTTGAAGCACCCCTGAGGTTGGCTTGAAGCCCCCCCCCCCCCCTCCGAGGTCGGCTTTGAGCGCTCGTAAGGCTTCGAGGGTTTGTGTGGGTCAGCTTAAAGCGCCTGTGTGGCCGGCTCAAAGCGCTCGTAACGTCAGCTCAAAGCGCTCGCAAGGCCAGCCTGAAGCGCTCGTGATGCTTCAACCGTCTCTAAGGGTCGGCTTTGAGTGCTTGTGTGGGTCGGCTTCAAGCGCTCGTAAGGCCGGCTTTGAGCGCCAGCAATGTTGGCTTCGAGTGCTGGTGTCACGCCTTTGCAAATTTTTTGTTTTGGCGAATAACGCCTTGACCACGGGCCGTCAGCCTGTGGGACTTGTACTGTCGGACTCGCCCCGTCAAGGGCTTCCAGACGGATATAATCCCATATTGGGCGCTCGTATTACATAAGCGATGGGTGGTCACCTGAGACAGCTACCTAATTGGGGCATGCCACGCTTTAGGTGCCCCTGTGACCATGATGGCCATGCGGTGTCTTGTTGGGGTCAATAGGCGGTGCGTTTTGTATTATCCAGCTTGTATGGATCGGCTTTAAGGGTTTGCAAGGTTGGCCTCGGGCGCTCGCGACGCTTCAAGGGTTTGAAAGGGCCTCCTTGGAGGGCTTGTAAGGGCCAGCCTCAAGGGCTTGTAAGGCTCCGAGGGTTTGTATGGGTCGGCTCTGAGCACGAGTGTGCGCCACAGAGCGGTGAGGGTACGTTAAAAGTTGTGCAGAACCTTAGCCTCTTGACTTCAGCTCGTGCCACCAGTACCATCGGGTAGCCCCCATCGACCACTTTCAGATGACGGTGCATGTGGGTTGGGTGCCCCGATTACATAAGCAACGGGTTGTGGCCGCCGTCCGCTTCCTAATGAGGTGGAACGCAAAATAAGCGCCCGTGGGCGCCCATATGGTGTTGGACTTCAGGCGTTTGTAAGGATCGGCTTCAAGGGCTTGTATGGGCCCGCTCCAAGTGCTTGCATGGGCCGGCTTGAAGCGCTGGTAAGGCTTTGAAGGTTTGTATGGGTTGACTTGAAGTGCCTGTGTGGTCGGTCAGAAGCGCTCGTAAGGTCAGGTAGAAGCGCTTGCAAGGTCAGGTAGAAGCGCTTGCAAGGTCGGCTTGGAGCACTCGCGTGTGCCACAGAGCGGCGAGGGTACATTAAAAGTCGTGCAGAACCTTAGCCTCTTGGCTTCAGCCCACGCCGTCAGCACCGTCGGGTAGCCCTCATCGACCACTTTCAGACGAGGGTGCATGTGGGTTGGGTGCCCCGATTACATAAGCAACGGGTTGTGGCCACCATCCGCTTCCTAATGAGGTGAGACGCAAAATAAGCGCCCGTGGGCGCCCATATGGTGTTGGACTTCAGGCGTTTGTAAGGGTCGGCTTCAAGGGCTTGCATGGGCCGGCTTCAAACACTTGTAAGGCTTTGAGGGTTTGCATGTGTCACACGCCAGTTTCAAGCCTTTAGGCACAGTACCTTTTCCAATCATCCCAAGCCCTGCTACATGGATCACACCTCATACACGTACCACCTCGTCTGAACGCACCACGACCACTAGACTCACGGCTAGGACCAAGTCCACCCAACCAACCGAACCCCATGCCTCCCGTCTCCACGGACTACAGCCATTACCGGCTACACGGTCATTACCAACCACAGACTACACACCATTACTGGCACGAACTATATACGATACGGACTGGCCCACGAAAGGCCTTAAACTCCACAGCGCCCAGGTCTACGAGGAACACCGACCTCGGGCAGCCCTTGTACGACCGAAAACCCTAGCAGTCACAAGGCGCTACGTACCGATCGCAGCCGATCACGCTCGATCGCCCTACATCATGCACGGACCGTATTGGCCAGTCCACGTTTCCAGCTAACGCCACTTCTCAGTACCGATCCCTTGGGAACCTGGACCGCAGACGCCCCGATCATGGACTTAGAACCCCGCCATTACTGGCGAACCTCCGATCGACGAGAACCACCAACTCGGGCCTGATCCGCTGGGTCGCTATGGACATCACTGCTCCGGTGTCATTAACGGCTTAGTGACACAAGACTACTCACTTATGTTATAAGCGTTGAGGTTTGCTGGTTAGGCGTAAGCTTTGAAGGTTGTCGGTAGACAAGAACTTGTTAAGCGAGTAGAGCAGGGCGCGATGAGTTGTTGACTCGAAGTGCAGATGCAATGAATAGAATCTGAGGTGTTAACGCTCAGATATCGTAGTATATATACATGTTATATAAGACCCCTAACAGTCTTATTACCTAATCTAATTACCCCAATACGGAGGACAGGTCCTCAGATACCTAAGTACTTAGTAATTACAAGTAAATACATATACCGATCAATACCGGGATATAGGTATGCGGCGTAGGCCGCGCGAATAGCGAATAGTGCGCAATCATTAGTCAGTTGGAGGCGTGACCAAACGCCGGTCCGCTGATCTAATGTGAGTGACGTTGTACGGACGAGATGTCCGATTGGCTACAAGAATAGACATGTGACTTTATGGGAACTTCTGTAGATTAGATACCGTCGTTACGGGAGATAAGACGGCCATCATTCGGCTTGTATGTAACGAATAGTTATAAACCGTTACCAACCAGTTAAGCCTTGGTTATAGGTATAAACCGTAGATAAATTCGTAGAAATATGGGAAAAATAGTATTAATACTAGGAAAATCTTGTGACACTTAGTCACTCCACACCTACGGGCAACGTAGCTTGGACCCATCACACTGCGCCTACTGCCCTTACCGGTGTCGGTCAAAAAAAAAATGCTCGGTTTCACCGGGTGTTAAAATTGCACCGGGCTATTCGAGTTGTTGTTCGTGGGGTCGATTTGGGTAGTTCCACAAGTGGGGAGACAAGGAGGATGGCTAAAGAGTGCAGCAGAATATTTGGTAGGAGTGACCAGATTACTTCAGGAGAAAGTTGACTTTAGTCTTGTAGAACTTGTGCCTCGTGCACTGCCTGTCCGGTAGGCATTCCAGGGAGACACTTCAGTCGTCTGAACTTCAGCTGGGTAACTTGATTCTCTGATTCTTTTTTTTTCTGAGGCCACTGGGGCCAATATATATACAGGAAAAATGGGGGACTAAAATATTGGTGGATAGGTACCCTAGTATTTTTCCCGAGCAAATTCATAGGGTTTTGAGTCATGTAGAGCGATGAAACGCTATCGTATGGTTTGTTCAGAGCGGATAGGCAATTTTCTGAAACACGATCGTAGTGGGAGAAAGTATAAGAGATGAAACAGGGCATAAAAATACCGTAAAACATTTTTAAAGAGGGGCCGGGGTTGCACCTGGTCTTGGATAAATTTGTGGATATACGTTGAAGTATTTTGGGTCTAATGTAAATTTATGGGGGCGCGCTGCCCATGTTTGGGGGTCAGAGAGGTTGCGGGATGGAGAGGTGACAAGGATTAGCGCCGTCACGTGACTTGATTGGTGCTGTGGCTGAGCTTCCCAGATAGGTACTCCAAGCTTCCAGAGGCCATCCCGGGAGATCCGCTTGGTGGATTGTGATGATTAGGGTACGTATAGATTCCCCTAACCTTGTAGTATTTTATTCTGACGTTATTCCCATGTGAAACAGTTTATTGGTCGGACACCGGCCACGCAGCATAACATGTACAAATAGTGTAGAGTTTATATAAACGCCAGACAGTCTTGAGCAAACCTCAGACTTGTCTTGGCCTCTTCAGCCTTAGATGCCCTAGACCAGGAAGGTGCCTTTGAGCGAGGCCCCTTCCCCCAGGTGTGTGTCTTAGGTTGTAGCGTGTGTCAGCATATGGATTGGCTCGAAGCGCCTACGTGGTCGGCCAGAAGCGCTTGTAAGGTCGGGTAGAAGCGCTCACACAGCCGGCTCGAAGCGCACGTGCGGTTGGCTTGGAGCGCTCGCGTGCGCCACAAAGTGGCGAGGGTACATTAAAAGTTGTGCAGAACCTTAGCCTCTTGGCTTCAGCCCACGCCGTCAGCACCGTCGGGTAGCCCTCGTCGACCACTTTCAGACGAGGGTGCATGTGGGTTGGGTGCCCCGATTACATAAGCAACGGGTTGTGGCCGCCGTCCGCTTCCTAATGAGGTGGAACGCAAAATAAGCGCCCGTGGGCGCCCATATGGTGTTGGACTTCAGGCGTTTGTAAGGATCGGCTTCAGGGGCTTGTATGGGCCCGCTCCAAGTGCTTGCATGGGCCGGCTTGAAGCGCTGGTGAGGCTTTGAAGGTTTGTATGGGTTGACTTGAAGTGCCTGTGTGGTCGGTCAGAAGCGCTCGTAAGGTCAGGTAGAAGCGCTTGCAAGGTCAGGTAGAAGCGCTTGCAAGGTCGGCTTGGAGCACTCGCATGTGCCACAGAGCGGCGAGGGTACATTAAAAGTCGTGCAGAACCTTAGCCTCTTGGCTTCAGCCCACGCCGTCAGCACCGTCGGGTAGCCCTCGTCGACCACTTTCAGACGAGGGTGCATGTGGGTTGGGTGCCCCGATTACATAAGCAACGGGTTGTGGCCGCCGTCCGCTTCCTAATGAGGTAGGATGCGAAATAAGCGCCCGTGGGCGCCCATATGGTGTTGGACTTCAGGCGTTTGTAAGGGTCGGCTTCAAGGGCTTGCATGGGCCGGCTTCAAACACTTGTAAGGCTTTGAGGGTTTGCATGTGTCACACGCCAGTTTCAAGCCTTTAGGCACAGTACCTTTTCCAATCATCCCAAGCCCTGCTACATGGATCACACCTCATACACGTACCACCTCGTCTGAACGCACCACGACCACTAGACTCACGGCTAGGACCAAGTCCACCCAACCAACCGAACCCCATGCCTCCCGTCTCCACGGACTACAGCCATTACCGGCTACACGGTCATTACCAACCACAGACTACACACCATTACTGGCACGAACTATATACGATACAGACTGGCCCATGAAAGGCCTTAAACTCCACAGCGCCCAGGTCTACGAGGAACACCGACCTCGGGCAGCCCTTGTACGACCGAAAACCCTAGCAGTCACAAGGCGCTACGTACCGATCGCAGCCGATCACGCTCGATCGCCCTACATTGTCACAAGAAAGTGAGTATCAACCTTTTCCCTCCTGAATACATGGACTATCCCTACGATATGGGTCCAAGGGTCCCCTTACAAAGCCCTAAAGGCTTAGCGCCAGCCAGCGCATCCATTACTGGGCATGTCAGACTTGTGTAGCATGCTGAAGGATAGCACGTGACCACGACGCATAGGCAGGTGACCGCGAATAGCGCACCTGACCATACGATCACAACACCGCGTCTCTGATGCCTTGTCAATGACTCATCGGCGGCCGCCATTACTGGCCGGCCGCTTACATAACCATCACGACATTCCTAGCAACACCGATGGGGGTGCGCATGGACCTTTTTGTCAGGGCAGGTAGTTACTGAGTAGTTACCTTGCCCCTCATGTATATATGTCTGACACAGACTTACTCTGTTGTCATGCGCCTATCTGACACAGACTCACTTCTGGGTCTACGGCCTATTGAGACATACCAGCACCGCTGGCAAGCACGGGGTACGGTGTCCTGAGTGTCGCGTACGATACTGCCTCAGAGACGGGACCACAGACAAGCACGGGGATATAGGGCAGAGGTCCTCGACCGTTGGTCGGCCTAGGAAGCACGCAGAGGAGAGGTTGAGTATGAGGGACACGCCCCAACGCTACAATAACTGTTCTGAGGCTAATCCTCAGAACGCAACAGACTATATACATGTGTGACAACACTGCCGCTAAGGCCACCCTAAAGGTGGCCCCTACGCTACGCGATAATCACCAAACGCTGGTAGATACGATAGAGGCTGTGTACATGTACGCTAATCTATAAGTCAGGTGACCATAGGGTAGATCATGTGATAGGGAGACGTAGATACGTGAGTTCGACCCCGGCGTATGGCAATAATAGGGTCATGGGATTTAACCGTGACACTATCCCCTAAGTCCTATGGTTCGCCCTAATTGCGCAAGTCGAGGTCGTTGAGTAGAGGTCAACCACAGACAAGCGAGGGTATAAGACAAGAGGCTGTGTCGCAGACGCAGACAAGGTAGAGATGATGATATGAGCCTGGGGGCACACGCGCCCCAAGACAGTTTAATTGGACTGAGGTTGTAAGACCTCAGTCATGGTATATATATACATGGGGAGCGTACACTACTAACGTTGAGACCCGCCCTAAAGGCATGGTCTGTGCACGCTATATGAAATACCCCTATGTATCTAGAACGTTTGCATAAGTCATATGATATGGGCATAGCGATCATGTGCATAGGGTTATGTAAGTAGGTGGCGGTGCCAGGCGCTAACTACGTCCATTGATATCTAATCTAATCTACTTAAGTCACGTGACTCACTGGCTAGGTGGACGTGGCTAAGGGGAAATCGCCGCTAGGGGAGCGGTTCAGGCTGTTGGTTTGAGCCCGGGAGGGGGCGTAAATTGAGGCCTAAGAAAACCGTGACAATGTCATAGTGCTGGGGCATTAGGCCCTCAGAACTAAGATTCTCATCGTTGGGGTTAGGCCCCTCGACAAACTTACCTTCTGAGTGCCTCCCCTGCCTCGTCTTCCTCGACTGAGGGCTTGCCTCTGGAATACCATGCACTTGGGTCAACACCTCTTCGCCTATGCCAAATCAAGGCTACGCCTAGGGGTTTAGAGAGCATAGTGGGTGAGTCTTGTCTTGTGATACCTTTGCCTTTGTAATCAGCCTTGGCAGGCTTCGACGTGCTTTTTTCGGTGGTCTTGGCAGACCCCGACGACTCCTTCTTCTTTTTGTCCTCAAAGATCTTGCCTTTGAGCTTGTCCTGGGTATTGCCTCTTATACACACCTTTCAGTGACAGTAGATGACGGTTCAGGTCAACCGGCTTGTACCAACCCCTAACGGTTCAGGTCAGCCGGTTGTTGGCCCATGCCCTAACCGTTAGGTCTACTGTTGGGTGGGCCCATGTCTTCTGCGACCAGACAGTAGTGACGGTTGTGGATGGGCCCACCACTGCCGTGACCAGACGATTATGATGGTTGCGAGTGGGCCCACAAATGCTGCGATCAGAAAGTTGTGATGGTCACAGGTTGGCCTACAACTGCCATAACTTGACGGTTGTGATGGTTGTGGATGGGCCCACCACTGCCATGACTGGACGGTAGCAACAGTCACGGGTCGGCCCACAACTTCCGCAACCAGACGATTATGACAGTCACAGGTGGGCCCATGACTGCCACAACCTGACAGTTGTGACAGTTGTGGGTTGGCCCATGACTGCCATGACCAGACAATTATGATGGTCATGGGTGGGCCCATGACTGCCACAACTTGACGGTTGTGACAGCTGCGGGTGGGCCCACCAGCGCCGCAACCAGATGGGTGTTGCTGGTATGACGGTTGCGGGTGGGACCATGACCACTGCAATCTGACAGTTGTGGGCACTGGTAGAAGCCAACAATGGGATTGTGTGGCGGGCATTTGAGATTGTGCCATGGACTTGCCAGCTTTCTTCCTGGGGGGGGCCTGTCTCTGTACAAGGGCTTATCTCTGTATGGAAGCCAACCATATTTTCCCTTCCAGTTGGTTGTCATCATCTGTATTGGTAATCCAGTAGTCAATATTGCAGCTGTCAAAGCAGAACACCTCTTGCTCATCTGGACAGTCATTCAAGACCTCAGATCATGTTGTACTTGGCCCTTCATTATTTGCAACACTGTCCTGCTTATTTATTTCCCTCTTTGGTTTTCCTGGGAAGCAGCACTCCAGCATGGGCCCCTTACCTTGCTCCAGATCATTTTCTGAGAACCTACTTGGGTGCATTGCATTCATGCCAGGAATTACATAGGCATTCACATGAAATGCAGTCAAGTGATATGGTTCCTTGAGGTATCCATTTGTTAGCAAGTGCACACAGAGCCACTCTGTGTCCTGTGGTTGTCCCATCATAATATCCAGTAATGCAAGAATTTCAGCAGCATTAATACAGTGCACTCACCTCCTTTAACAGGTCCACCTTGCCACCAGCAATGGTGTTGAGGTCTGCACAATCACAGTATGCCATGAGTGCTTCTGTCAAAATGCAAAGGAAACATGCATATAAAGTATGAAATGGTGGATCACACATCACAGGACACCCTTGTTGATTCCAAAGCCACATGCTAGCAAGGATCATTAGCACAAGTGCATCTCATGCACCAGTGTGTCTATCTACTTGTGGTTTCACAGACAACTTTGAGGTCTCCCCTGCTCCATTTCTTGTACAAGGCCTCCTTGTGACTTTCTCTGATGACAGAGTGGTACATGCCAGTCTTGATTCTGTGCTCACTCATGAGGTTCAGCTCTTGAGCAACTGTCTCTGCATCCTGTCATCAGACTTGGGGATCTCCCTCATGGCTACTGATCACAGAGACAGACAAAGCAATATTCCATTTAGTTTGTTATTCACACATCCAAGACTATATAGTACATCTACAAGCCCTCTACTCTACTTGCTCTTCCACAGCCTGCTGCGAACCGAGTTGTAATAGGAGGAGGAGGAGACATCAGTCATATGATACAAATTGTCAACATTTCCCTGCACTCTGTCCAGAAGGCTGCATCCAGCAGCTTCCTCATCTGGATGATTGATGAGAATTATCCAGGGAAATTTGCAGAAATAACTCACCAGACTCAGCCGCAAAGCGGACACATTTAATGCCCGATTTTGAGGTACCTTGTATATCGTCACCATCCAAGTCCATGGACGAATCAACAGCCCATCTGTTCCACTTTGGTGTTTTGTGAGGCTTGTGCAATGCAGATTTTCTGGCTACTGGAACTGCCACAACACCCAAAGGGGTCATGGGGGTTGTGAATGGCAGGGCAGGGGTGGTTGCGGTTGAGCTCGTGGGTGGCAGGGACTCTGGGTCAAAGTTCCAGGATGGATAGCGTTTTCTCAGAGCGTGAGTCATGTCGGTGGCAGATGGTGTGGTCGTGGTCATGGTGGTGGTGGGTCACGAGGTCGCGATGGTCAAGGTGGTCGTGTTTGAGGTTGCGGATGGCACGGTCGCGGGTGTGGTGGTTGTGGTAGAGGCCGTAGGTAGCAAGAGGTCTGGCATGAAACTCCAGGATGGATAGCGCTTTTCAGAGTGGGAGTTGCATTGGTGGTGGATGGTGTGGTCGTGGTCGTGGTGGTCGTGGTCTCGGTGGTCGCGGTCACGGTGGTCGCGGTCGCGGTGGTCGCGGTGGTCTAACACAAGTCGACATGCCTTGTGTACCCGGTCCTCTAGACCCTATCCTCATATGCCAAAGTAATTCTGTGAGGAAGTACCAGAGTGTACCGTTGTAACGTCGAGTGCAAGTCTTAGGCGCTAACCACTAGACTAGTCAGACGAGAGGAGAGGAGAGGCAGACGGTGCATGCAGAGGGTATAGCAACAAGGGGCCTTGAGTGCCCAATGTTGAGAATGATAGTTCTGAGGTGTAAGCCTCAGAACTCTACGACTATATACATGGGGCGTATCAATGTACTACGACCTGCCCTAAACGATGTAGTCCGTGCGCGGCCTGTAAGGGCGTAGCTAAGGGGCATCGTCATGTATCTGTGTCAGGTGATGTAGTGACCTAGCGCTGACCAGGCGCTAGTCACTATGGTCATCTAATCTAATCTACCTATGGAGGCGCTGGATGGCGCGTAACACTGGTACGGATGCATGGAGGGTTAGGGTGCTCGCACAGAGCCTAAGACCTACAATAAATCGGTAAACATTAGGAGTAATGCCCAGACCTCTAGGTCTGTGACATGGTCGCGGTCGTGGTGGTCACGGTTGCAGTGGTCGTGGTCACGGTGGTCACATTTGAAGTCGCTGACACAGAACATACCACCCTTCCCCCCCTATCTCTAGTGTTCCGGCGTAGCCCCAAGGTGTGTCGGTTCTAGGCGTACGCGCATAGAAGGTAGAGGGGTCTCCCAGACTAGCATGACTTAAGGGTAATAGTCGCGCAGCGCACAGGGAGTTCCATGGGTGACAGTCCTGCCCCTCATCAGGGAGGACGTCGAGAGATTTCTAGTTCTGGGGAATAAGCCCCAGAACGCATAGGCTTATATACATGAGTAGACGCGGACGTTTAAGGTGTCCTTGACCTTTTCGGGGAGTGTTTTGGTGAATTCCCACACCAGGGTCTCGTTGGCGGTTTCGGAGAGACGACCGAGGGTGCGGAATCGTGCGCAGTAATTGAAATAGTTTGATTCTGCGAGTTCCTTGCCCTTGGTACCGTAGTAACCGCGAATTTCCTTTTTCGCGATCTCCTTATCCGTCATCTTGCCGTATTGCACCATTACGGATTTGGTGAAATCCTCCCAGGTGCCGAGAGGTTCACCGTTTCCTGCCTTCTTGATGTCACAAATTATTCTACTAATAGTTTGTACTCCCTCGCTATAGGACGCACGCACGGCGCTAGGCGTACGCCGCGTCTCTGCGCTGTAGCCACCTCCGGCGTCTCCCAGTTATTGCAGGTCACCTGGTCGTATGGTTAGCGCTGTAGGGTAGCGCGCGCCTCAGGTACCGTCACATATGGTCACATTGTTACATGTCTCGTTACCTAGCACATGACCCAGTAGATAGCGGTGCACAGACCACGTCTTTAGGGCAGTCTCGGTAGTAGATACAAGCATGTATATAATACGACGAGATGTGGGCTTACACCCCATCTCTCAGATTCTCGACAATGGTGTATCACCCTTTCTCGCTTATAGCTGTGTGATCTCCTGGCCCGGGGCCCGTATCTCTCCTACCTTGTCTGTAGGGTTATCAGCTATGTCGGCGTACACTAGGAATGCGGGGATGCCCCATCCATGTAGCCTCTGCGCTCACCGCTGGTTGGTGCCTTATGGCCTCGATTGTAGGCCTGTATGGATCCCCCTGAGCCCAGGGGTCGCACAGACAGTGAGTCTGTGTCATAATCTGAGAGATATCTTACCTCCCCTCCGGCGCCACCTGCGCTGGGGCCGAGGGTTCTCCACGTACAGGGTGCCATGGCAACGCGGCGGGGCAGTGTCACAGATTTGGGACATGCCACTATTTTTCCCGTATTTTTACCTATTTATCTGGTATTTCTACGACCTTGTAGACATTTACGCTGCTAAGCGCCCGTCTACACGTACACGCAACCAAACAACACGTACACAACGCGGTATACGTCCACTTGTCATAACAACACGTACATAACACGCTTGTACGCGTCAATGACTCAGCGGACTAACCTTCGGTGTCACGCGCTTTACTCATATCCCGGTACCGGGCTATGTCCGTACGATTGGATAAGCGGCCCGCTCGTTATCACATGCCAATGCCCTTATGATTACTCATATCCCGATGCCGGTATATAAGAGTCACATGCATGGCTTACTAACGTAGCTACAGCCACTTCCACAACATGGACCTACGGTCCAAACAAACGATCTTACTGGTGCGGCCATTACCGGCGCACATGGTCTATTGTAGTTTACGACTTAACCATATTAGTTATGTCTGCGCACAGACCACCTTCATGTTTGGCTCCCTTACCGGTAACCAAACAAAGCATGTATATAAGTAGGGCTATCACTGCGGATAAGCCTTAGATTTGTTCTCTGCATTCGCACAGTCACATATCATCTCTGCTTGCGCCCACTAGTCTCCTCACCAACCTTCTGCAACTCCTTCAAGTCGCCTACAAGGTTATAGTGTGAGTCCCACAGTCTAGTCTGTGTCATAAGAACAAATCTCCCCCCTACCCCCGCCCTTGCGCTTGCGCTTGGGTCTGGGTTTCTATCCTACAGGGGCTATTGCTCGTTGCTGCGCACATCCCTACTCTTGACAAAGAGTTTGGGGTGATAGTTGAGATCTGGGGGATACAGCGCCATCCTCGGCAGAGGATTGGCAACCAGGGAAGCCACACCGCCTTTTTAGGCAGGAGGCCTACCTAACCCGGACTCCAGGGTCAAGGAGACATGGTCCTCGCTGACAAGCTTGGACTATGCGCGGTTAAGACCCGCCTGTGGAGAAAAGGGGACGGTCTGCCTGTGTGCGCCCAACCCCCTGTCATGGCAAGCGTTGTTCAGCGCCCCATCACTATCCATAGGGTCATCGTTATGATGGCATGGGAATTTTCCAAAGCCGCCTCCCAGGCGTAAGGGACCTGCTTTGAACCCGTTATGGGAAAAGCAGTGAGGGGGGTGACGTAAAAAATCACCCTGCCATAGGTCACTCGCGGTAGCCAATAGCATAAGTCCTCCGGGCAGCTCGGCGTGCGAGCATGGGTCAAACGGATTTGGGGCCCCATTGGAAGAGAAGCGCGTGGCCCACTCCTTCGGGATGTGGAGCGCTGCTGTCTCGTGATCTTAGAATCGACAATGGTTTTTTAGCCCTGATGTGACACCCATGTGGCTACAGACGGCAACCTCATTGTTGAAGCATGGACAGGCTAAGGGATGTAAAATCCCAGCCACTTTCCGGCAGCGTCCCTCCGGGGCGGTGTCGTGTATCCGATTCCCAATCATCTGACCCAGGAACCGGCCTGGCAGTCAGCAACTCTACCCCTGGAGTCGGCGCCTCTGACCGTTAGGGTCATGCGAATATCCGCGCCGTCTCGGCACAGGGTTTGCGCGCAACATAAGAGTAATTATGCCCCGTAGTACACCTTCTTTGCTCCTGAAAAGGAGTCCACTACCCTACCTTACCTAATCCCTTTCTTGGACGT
The DNA here is from genome assembly GCA_029448655.1 of Wolfiporia cocos. Classification (NCBI taxonomy): domain Eukaryota; kingdom Fungi; phylum Basidiomycota; class Agaricomycetes; order Polyporales; family Phaeolaceae; genus Wolfiporia; species Wolfiporia cocos. The sequence continues at coordinate 17,682 of JACCLO010000022.1, forward strand.
ATCACTGGGAAACTTCGTTTCTCATGAAAGCTGCACTTTCTAGAATCATGCCCCGCGTTACCCGTCGCACCCGTGGCTCCTCCACTGCCCCTTACGTCAAACCGGCGAAGCGGTCCCTTCTCAGCCGCATCGACACCGCCGACATTCCTCGGGCAGAGGACGTCACCTACACGCTTCCTGTAAAGGAAGATTACACTGGGAAACTCCATCTTTGGGAGATTCCCGTCCACATGCCAAAGCACATTGCTGAGGCTGGGAAACCCGCTCCTCGACCTCCCAAACCAGTCCCGCTCGCTAAGCGCATCTGGACAGAGGAAGAAAAGCTAGCCGCTTCCATTACCGCCATGGAAAATCTCATCGAACTCCGCGAACTCAACAAGCTCAAGCTCGCTCGCGATAAGCTGAATAAGCGAATCGCCGCCAAACAAGCCGCCAAGGAAGCCAAGCAAGCAGCTTCTTCACTGGCCCTCCGTCTCTCCAGCCCGGCAGTCGGACCTTCTGTTCCGGCCAACCACAAGATCCTCGACCCTTCCCTCGTTTTCGGGAAGAAGAAACCCCTCCAAGCATGCGATCAAGTTATTCCCATGCTAGAAGGCACTCTCACTCGTCTTACCCCTCTCGCCAACCACCCCCCTAATTACCCAGGCTTCCATATGGAAAACGACATGCGTTTCCATACTATGGTAGTAGAATTGGAGGACTTGGTGGATAACGTAAAGGATAGAGCGAGACGAGGAAGGATCACCAATAGAGACTGGAGAATTATGAAAAAGTATTGCAAACAGCTTGGCAATATTTCCTTTTTGGATTGGCGTACGGACTTAGCTCGTATCGTAGCAGAATGCGTAGCGCTACAAATTACTTTTGCCTTCGGTGTAACACCACCTGACAAGGTGGCAGGGCCCTCAACTACTTCGGTAGAAGAGGATATACTCGCGATTGTATAGTAGAAATACTATCATCTTTTAACTCTGAAATAGAGTGCGAGTGTGATCTATAACGAAAGTCGCAGCTTTCAAAACCCAATCCCTTCTTAAGAATCTAAGACAATGAGTAACCGGAAACTAACATTCGTCACAAACAGTATTCACAAAAAATGTCTTCCACCTCCTCCGTCAGCACTCCCCTCGCTCCCCGCAAGATGCGCCTCCGCTCAGAAGGCCCGGTGACACCGGTAGCTGGTCCCTCGGGAACCCAGCAACTGGTGACGCTGGAGCACCTAAGCGAGGGAGAAGAAGAAGAAGAGGAAGAGGAAGGAGAAGAGGAAATGCCGGAGTTTGCTCCCCCGCAAAGGGAATCTCCGACCAACCCCATGGGTACACGCCCAGGCTCCCCCATTGCCGGATACCCACCGGCTCGTCGAACTCGCCCTATCGGGCCCGCCACCACCCTGGAAATGGAATTTTCGGGTCCGACACGACAGACCAATGTCGCTGTCGAGAACAACCTCAAGGCGTACCTTCCTGAGGAGGAACACCACAAGGTGGATGGGTCCATACATGGGCCAATCATCGATGCCGCCGTACAACGAAGTGCGGCCATAAGCCATGACACCACCGACACCCTAGGTCGAATGGTGCACGCCCGCCTGGAGCGTATCCATGAACGAATCGATTCCCTGGCTGGGCAATCCAGGGCAATCGAACAGAAGGCCCAAGACGAGCTACACGAAGCGGTCAATTCGGTCCGCAACGAGGTGCTGTCCACTCTGGTGGACCTCGGCAAGGAACTCCGACAGGAGTACACCGCCAAGTTCACCACCCTGGAAAAGGAGCTCCGCAAGGACTACCGGTCCAGGCTCGACGACCTCGAGGACGCATTCGCCGAACGAATGGAGAAGGTTGACGAGGAACTCCGGAGGATTCGCAAGAATCCCTCCGTCCCCAACCCTCCTGGCATCCGCACGCCTCCGAGCAACCCGGCACCTGCCCCCGGCAATGCCCAAACCCGTGCAGCCGATGCCGCTGCTGCCGCGCAAGCTGCAGCCGCTGCTGCAGCAGCCGTCGCCCCGCAGATTCCAGGTCTGCCTCAAAACCTGAAAATCCCCCCTCCCCCCGAATTCTCTGGGTCATCTGGAAAGGTGACTGCTCAGGAATGGGTGGAGAAGATGGGCCTGTACTTCGGTACGCTCAGGGTCTACGACGACCATGACCGTATCACCACGGCCCTCTTCCGCGTCACAGGGGACGCATACAAATTTTTCTCGCCTCTCATCAAGAAGGCAGGAAACGGTGAACCTCTCGGCACCTGGGAGGACTTCACCAAATCCGTAATGGTGCAATACGGGAAGATGACGGATAAGGAGATCGCGAAAAAGGAAATTCGCGGCTACTACGGTACCAAGGGCAAGGAACTCGCAGAATCGAACTATTTCAATTACTGCGAACGATTCCGCACCCTCGGCCGTCTCTCCGAAACCGCCAACGAGACCCTGGTATGGGAGTTCACCGAAACACTTCCCGAAAAGGTTAAGGACACCTTGAACGTCCTCGGCAAGACCCCCTTCTTCAAGGCCCCAACCGACATCGAGCCCCTCATCGACTTCGCCCTGGAAATGTACCAAACGTCATATCCAGACAAGATCAAGGGGTCGATCTTCGAGAAGGCCGGCAAGAAGGACTCGGCCCCTGCCGAAAAGAAGGAGACGTCCTCCGCTTCTGCAAAGAAGTCGGAGAAGAAAAAGGACAAGGGAAAGGCGCCCGCCAAAGCCCCCGCCGACACCGCCAACGCCGTCTGCACTTACTGCAAGCAGACGGGACACTATTTCAACAAGTGTCCTAAGCTTGCCGCGGACAAGGCTGCGGGAACGTTCGTGCCTGCCGCTCAGCGGGCCGAACAACAAAGGGTGAAGGATGCAGATGCCGCGTCTGGAAAGACCACGGCTGCTCCTTCGGGTAGTGGAAAGGGACAGGCTTCTGGCAAGAAGCCGTACTCGGCGCCCCCCGCGGATGGCAAGACGTATCGTGCCCGAACGATCTGGGAAGAAGTGACAGCTGACTCAAGCTCAGCAGGACCCTCGGCCCCCGCCACCACCGTCGCCAATGTCGGGACCATCTCGGTTCCCCTCGCCCCAACCACACGTCTCGAAGACGTTCTGTGAAGAACACACCAGCCCCGCAGCGGCTGGGAGTGTACAGCGCCCCGAAGAAGCGCACCTCTACGAAGAGGCTTCACAGAGACCCCTTATCTTGTGGGAAGATAAGGCGGTCGTACGTCACCCGGTATCCCATCTCGGCATATTCGGTAACACGGCAATGGACTTTGCCCGGAGGACAAGGACACTAGCTACACGTGCCCCTCCTGTACAATACTTTTATCCTGACCCGCTCGCGCTGAAGTTTTTCACTTTGTATAATGTACATGGAAACGATTCTCGAGACGACAATAAATCGTTCTCTATCGAAGTGGAACTGTGGGTATATGGAAAGAAAGTCAACGCCATGGCATTAATCGACACCGGTGCATCAATAAGCGTCATAGATAAGAAACTCGTACATGAGGAGAAATTAGTCACTCAGAAACTACCTTCACCTCTCGAGATTCGTAACGCCGACGGTACCTCTAATACTGCCGGTAATATCAATATGGCAGTAAAAGCTTATATGGTGCACGAGGAACACAAGTCCACCGAATTCTTGTACGTAATGGACGTACAGAATGCGGATGTGATCCTCGGATATGACTGGTTCCTGAAACACAACCCGGACTTCAATTGGCCGGAAGGAACTTTCACATATCGGTGTACGGAAAAATGCAAACATGGCAAACAGGTTTCAATTTCTGAGGAAGAAGACGAAATTGAACCCCGCAACATCTATCAGATCATCAACGATTTTCCAATAGATTTTCTCGGCTTAGAGGAGCCTGAGAATCCCTTTATCGCTTGGGTGAACACCCTTAACGAAGGAACGGAACTCCTAGTCGATGCCATTCAGTCGATAACGGAGAAGTCGGATGATGAATTCCTGACAGATGCGGATCTCCAGAAATGGAAATCCTTGGTTCCGGAGGAATACCAGGAGTTTGGTCCCACGGTATTTTCTCAACGCGCATCCGAAAGGATGCCCGAGCGGAAACCATACGACCATGCCATCGACTTCCCCGATGACGCGGTACTACCGCCCCCGAGTAAGGCATACAAGATGTCTCCTCAGGAAGCGAACTCGCTAGATCAGTGGATTCAGGAAGAGTTACGGAAGGGCTACATCCGACACTCAAAATCTCCGATCGCGAGCCCGGTCTTCTTCGTCCCTAAAAAAGACGGCGGAGCCCGAATGGTAGTCGATTACCGGAAAGTAAACGACTTAACCATTAAAAACAGGTACCCTCTCCCACGCATAGACGAGCTTATCGATAAGCTTAGCCAGGCTTCGATATTTACGAAGCTCGACTTGCGTTGGGGTTACAACAACGTAAGAATCAAGGAGGGAGATGAATGGAAGACCGCATTCATTACGCCTAACGGCCTTTACGAAGCTGTAGTCATGTACTTCGGCTTTTGTAATGCACCCAGCACGTTCCAGCACATGATGAACGATATTCTAGGTGACCTTATCAGAGAAGGAAAGGTCATTGTCTACCTAGACGACATCCTTGTGTTCGGAAACGACCTGTTGGAACACCGTCGTATTGTCAAGCAAGTATTACAAATCTTGCAAGACAACGACTTGTTCGCGAAGCCTGAAAAGTGCTTCTTCGAACAAAGCAGTATTGAATACCTGGGAATGATCATTTCCAAAGGAAAAGTCGAAATGGACCCTAAGAAGGTAGCCGGTGTCATGGACTGGCCTACACCTGCCAAGGTGAAGGACGTCCAAGCCTTTGTTGGCTTCGCCAACTACTACCGTCGGTTCATTAAAGATTTCTCCAAAGTGGTTAAGCCGTTAACCGAACTGTCCAAGAAAAACACGCAATGGAACTGGGGACCCGAACAAGCGGAAGCCTTCCAAACTCTCAAGGAAGCTTTCACATCGGCTCCAATACTCCGGATCCCAGATCAGGAGTCCCCGTTCCGCGTGGAAGCGGATTCTTCCGATTACGCAACTGGTGCAGTGCTATCACAATACTCTTCGGAGGATAAGCTCTGGCACCCGGTAGCCTTTTACTCGAAATCTCTATCAGCACCCGAAAGGAACTATGAGATTTACGATAAGGAGTTGCTCGCAATCATCCGTGCACTAGAGGAATGGAGACATTACCTCGAAGGACACCCACACAAATTTGAAGTATGGTCGGATCATCTCAATCTGACATATTTCAAATCGGCACAACGGCTAACCCGGAGACAGGCACGTTGGAGTCTTTACCTGACAAGGTTCAACTTCACCATGTGTCACAAACCCGGTAAAACAATGCTCACGGCTGATCCTCTGTCACGGAGGCCAGACCATGAAGAGGGGGTGGAACTCGACAATCGCGATCAAATTTTGCTGAAACCGGAATACTTTACGGTTAGGGCGCTAGAAGCGTCACAGCAGGAGATACAATCAGGCGACGAGGACCTTCTCCGACAAATCCGACAAGCCCTCATGGACGATCAAATTACCAAGGATTACCAGGAACTACTGAAAAGTGGTCCCAAGGAATTCGGTAAAGATCTCCAGGAATGGAACATGGAGGCCGGATTACTCCTCAGACGAGGAAAAGTGTACGTTCCAAAAGAGCCTAAGGAATTGCGCACGAAGATTATGGAGTTACATCATGACCATGTGACGGCCGGACACTTCGGACGATGGAAGACCTATGAACTTCTGTCACGTAATTACTGGTGGCCTGGAATGACCACGATGGTAAAGCAATACGTGGAAGGTTGTGACACATGTCAACGCATGAAGAACCACAACCAGACCCCGTACGGACCCCTGCAACCGCTCCCAGTCCCGGAAGCACCTTGGGACACCGTCACAATTGACCTTATCGTCCACCTACCGCCCAGCGGCGAATTGAAACAATTCAATGCTATTATGGTAATAGTGGACCGGCTTACCAAGCGAGCGCACTTCATTCCCACATCAGACAAGATAACGGCGAAAGAATTAGCGAACCTCCTATACCTTCGGATCTATCCGAACCACGGACTTCCGAAACAAATCATTTCGGATAGAGGCCCGCAATTCGCAGCTGCCTTGTTTAAGGGATGGTGTGAACAATTGGGAATCCAACGGTCAATGACAACTGCCTATCACCCGCAAGCGGATGGCCAGACGGAGAGAGTTAACCAAATCCTGGAACAATATCTTAGATGTTACATCGATGTTATTCAGAAGGATAACTGGTCATGGTTTCTCCCTACGGCCGAATTCGCGTACAACAACGCGGCTAGTGAGACAACAAAGAATAGTCCATTCTTTGTCGAACTAGGAAGGCATCCCAACGCAGGACCTACGAATTTACGTCCAACACAATACGTGGACCTAAATGTCATTGCTTACGAACGATGGTCAGCACAAGAACAAGCTAAGGCAGCAATGAAACTGGCTGCTGAACGCTGGTCTTGGTACTACGATCAACATAAGCGCTCGGTACCGTTTAAAGTCGGCGACAAAGTTCTCGTTGACGCCCGAAGCTGGCAAGACTCCGAAAGAAGTCTTAGTCCACGCTATTTGGGACCATTTAGGATAATTGAACAATTATCTCCGGTCACCTTTAGGGTACACATGGACGAGCAATACAGGGCTTACCACCCAGTATTCCACGCTTCCAAGTTGGTCATGTACAAGGACCCGGTGCATCAGAAAAAACCAGAGCCTCAACCAGAAATGGTCGACGGCGAGGAGTTATGGGAAGTCGAGAAGATCTTAGATCATCGTCTCCGCGCAGGAAGAGTTGAATACAGAATCCGTTGGAAGGGATTCGGTATCAATGACGACTCCTGGGTACGCGAAGCGGATCTCGACTCGGCATACGACATTTTGCAGGAATACAAGGCTTCACACCCTATTCCAATGCAGGATGTCCCCCTCAGGCGATCAGCTAGAAGGAAAGAAGCAGTTCATGTCTTCGACCCTGACAGCGACGACTGGGAAGCCGACGAATGCACGTGGCCAGACGACTGGCCGCAGTATCGCGAAGAATTTGCGAAGGACCCTAAGCAACGCATGGTTAGACACCCCGACGGGGGATGGATGTCAGCGGACATTAACCAAAACGCGGATTTGAAAATTGTAGTCGGTGAAGGCGGCCGAATGCCGGAAAAAGGAACCAAGGACTCGGTTGGGTTTGACCTGTACACTGCAACAGGCGACGTTCTGCCAGCTCACGGGCAGACAGAATACAACACCAAACTGAAAATCCAGGTACCTTTCGGCACTTACAGACGTATCGCCCCCCGCTCTAGTCTCGCACGCAAAGGCATAGACGTAATGGGTGGCGTCATCGACCACGATTATCAAGGCGAAGTAATCATCATTCTCCGGAATCACTCCGACATATCTATCGATATTCGGGCCGGCGATAAGATTGCCCAGCTAATCTGCGAAGTTGCAAAGGACCCGCATATTACGCTACACGGAAAATCTTACTTTGAAAAGATTAAATCCGAGCGCGGTACTGGTGGATTCGGCTCCACAGGAAAGTAATCGTTCCATTAGGGACAATGAAACCTGAAGAGGGGGTAATGTCACAGATTTGGGACATGCCACTATTTTTCCCGTATTTTTACCTATTTATCTGGTATTTCTACGACCTTGTAGACATTTACGCTGCCAAGCGCTCGTCTACACGTACACGCAAACAAACAACACGTACACAACGCGGTATACGTCCACCTGTCATAACAACACGTACATAACACGTTTGTACGCGTCAATGACTCAGCGGACTAACCTCCGGTGTCACGCGCCTTACTCATATCCCGGTACCGGGCTATGTCAGTACAATTGGATAAGCGGCCCGCTCGTTATCACATGCCAATGCCCTCACGATTACTCATATTCCGATACCGGTATATAAGAATCACATGCATGGCTTACTAACGTAGCTACAGCCACTTCCACAACATGGACCTACGGTCCAAACAAACGATCTTACTGGTGCGGCCATTACCGGCGCACATGGTCTATTGTAGTTTACGACTTAACCATATTAGTTATGTCTGCGCACAGACCACCTTCATGTTTGGCTCCCTTACCGGTAACCAAACAAAGCATGTATATAAGTAGGGCTATCACTGCGGATAAGCCTTAGATTTGTTCTCTGCATTCGCACAGTCACATATCATCTCTGCTTGCGCCCACTAGCCTCCTCACCAACCTCCAGCAACTCCTTCAAGTCGCTTATTAGGTTATAGTGTGAGTCCCACAGTCTAGTCTGTGTCACGGAGCTCATGCTTCGGATTGTTCCTGTAGGCGGTTGTGTATTTCTTGAATCGGAAGAGGACCGCACCGCTCCTGCCACTCTTGGCATACTCCCAGTGCTGTAGGATGGCAATGCAGTCCTCCTTTCTCATGTGATGTGGCTCGGCAAGGGAAATACCGTGCGGCATCATGGCATCGTCAAAGAAGCTCTCAGGCTCACTTGCCATCAAGCCCCAGGGACAGGCACGGTCAGATGCTCCACAGGCCAGCTCTATTTGCAGCTCAGCAATCTAATTATAACTTTATGAGGAGGACCCACTCACGGTAATGTCTGTTAAGGAACAATCTGATAATTTGCCGCATTCTAGCTAGACGGAGCCGCTTTCTTGGATTATACGGAGGCAAGATTGGCAATCCCTCATCGTCCATGGGCAAGGAAAACTTCCTGTCATCATCCGAGTCTCCTGAGTCATCTTCCTCATCAGATCCTTGGGACGTCTTCTTGTCGAGAATCACCTCATGACTGTATGCCTTCCATTGCCCCCACAGGTCATTCTCCCACTCGGCCCTGTCTTTAAATGAAGGGGCCGAGTCAAAGGCATCATTAAAGTCATGACTGCCAAGGAATGAGCTCTGGGGTGACCCTAGTGATTTTAAACTCACAGCTCAACATAGGCTTGGTTGTCCTTGGGGTATGCCGTCAACACGAGCGTTCGGACACCAAGCTCAGTTGCCATTTGGTCTGCGAACGCCTTGCACCAACTATGCATCTTCCTATTTACTTTGCTATGGAAGATTGTCAGTCATGATGAATGGAAATGGGGCAGCCACGTGAGTTGCAGTTGCAGCACTCGCGAGAGTCGCAGCCGAGAAGGTCGCGATCGCGAGAGTCGCGAGATTCGCAAAGGTCGTGGGAGTCGCGGTCGCGGAGGCCGCGGAGGCCGCGAGTGTCGCGAGTGTTGCGGTTGCGAGTGTCGCGGAGGTCGCGGTTGCGAGTGTCGCGGAGGTCGCGGTCACAGAAACATGCAGCTACTCACTTTGGCTGTACAGCTGCCATTGTCCCTTCACGACTCTTAACCTGTCCCTCAAACTCCTCTTGCTGCTCCTTCGTCAGCTCACCCCAAAGCTCCGTTCCCGCCCTGCCCCAGAAAACAACCTGATCCTTGGTTTCCTCGTTCGACTCTGCCATGAGCTTCGCCTGTCGAACCTTCACCTCGTCTGGATGCTCCTTGGCCCACAGTCTCCACATTGAAAGCTTCTTGCCAATTTGGACTTCCTCTTTTGATGACTGGCCTCCGATTGCTTTTGAATGGTTCCTCAGCCATTCCCTCACTTTCTGTGGCCGAGCATAAGGCTGTAATGCTTCACATGCAGGAGACCCACTCACCGCTGCTAATACTGAGTCCTCCACCTCTGCCAGGTCCTCAAACTTGCTTTTTAGCTCCTGAGTGAGGGAGTTTGAGATTTCCGTTCTTTCCACCGAATATGTTGCCGCTTGCTGATAGTCGTGCAGCTTGGTCGCGACCACCGCTTTTTGTGCCTCTGTTAGAGGCGGCGCAGAGCTCGCTTTGTCGTGCTTTGCCATTGTATTACAGGAATGTAGCAGGGCAAGGAGAATGCAGGAGGATCACAAGCAGATCACAGGCAGCTGTAAATTGAGAGCAGGGCAGAGGCGACAACAGCTAACAGACTCCCCAACTCGGCCAGAGGCACCGGAGCACATGGGCATTATCTGTAAACCAATGAGATTGCCCTGATAGTCCCGGGCCGACTTGTGGCGCTAACCGTATGGAGTGCGATCGGAGATTCGACTCGGCAGCTAATCCGAAATGGGCAATACAATGCTGTTTCAGGCTGGCACTACCGGTGCTCTGGTGCGCGCTAACCGCATTCGGCCCAGATCGAGATTAGTGCACATTGTAGACACTGTGCACCACATTTGTGGACGGAACGCGCGAGAGTGCAAGAGAGCATTGGTGTGCATGGCAGCAGCGTGTTTGCAATGCGCACCGCTGCCTCTCTCCACGACCTCCGCGACCCCTTCCACCCGCGACCTCCGCGACCTCCGCGACCTCCGCGACCTCTGCAACCCTGCTACTTTTCCACTGAATTAATATCCAATCATGAGCTCATCACCTGTCACTGGACTTGAGTTGGAGGCTCTGTGTGCATCATATTTCCGATCACTTTTTGTCTATTTCACTCGGTGCATCCGGGGCGAACATCCGGCCATCCCACATGTTCCAGCGTCACTCTACATGTCCTGTGCGCTGGTGGTAGAGTGCACTAGCATTGCAGAGAAGTTGGCATTGGCATTTGCCAACAAAGGTGTGTGACCATCCTTCACTCCTAGCATTTTAGCTGCTGTAACCCTGCTGGTGTGGACCTCATAGTGTCTGTACCCTGGGACATTGACAGGTACACAGACATGCTTGGGAGCAGGCCAAGTGGTACCAATGATATGTTGGAGCTTCGGCTTGAAAGGAAGTGGGGTCCTGTGCAGCAGGGACCCCCGCTTGAGATTTCTCGTCCGTCCATCATTATGGATGAGCACAAGAAGATCCTCGCATGGTGCTTGCCATTTGTGCTCTCAGAGAGGCGTCAGGTATGTGTGCATGTAGAAATGTGTTGACAAACACTAAATCTCCCTCACAGATATTGATGAAGGCTGCAACAATACATCTCAACCAGCAGCTCAAATTTAAGAAGACCCCAGATGATAGTGCAGAAGAGCCGTCAAGGAGCACAAGTTGGAGAACAGACAGACGGTATTTCAGAGAATGGAGCCAGCTCGAGCTTAATTCCGGTGTCGTCAACCTCTCCCCTGGGTGGCACCACCAAGGACATGAAGTAAGTCCTCTTGATGCTTACACCTGCTCTCCTCAATCAACTGTCCACATCAGGGACTGAATGATCCAATCTACATCTCTGCCAGCCTCAGAGACAAGAACAAGCAGGCAGGCGATGAGTGGCTCCGCGACATACAAGAGTCGTCCGCCATTCTCTCCGGAATGATGGCGGTCATGCACCCTGACCTGCATGCGGCGGGGCAGGAGTGCATGAGACGACTTGCACAGAATGGGGAGCTGAAGGATACCTTAAAACGGTGGGCTTCCATATTCAATGGGGCACAGATCATAAGCAATCGTGTCACCCCGGCTCACCGCGACTCGAAAAGTCGCATGCAATGGTACGATCTGCTTGCCAGCATCGGTTCCTACCACAATGCATCCCTCGACCTACATGGAGCCAACATTTCAATCAAAGATGGACCTGGAACTGTGATTGCCCTCTGTGGCACAGCAGTTCGACATTCATTGATGAAGTATGAAGGTGAAAGGTTATGTTATGCTTACTTCATGAGGGACAGTGTGCATGCTAGCATGCATGTGGAGGCGGCCGGCTGGTGCAAGACAGACCATGTGGAGGCACTTTTGATGTTGCAGGGGCTGTGAAGGTCGCAGAGGGAGGTCACGGAGATCGCGGAGGTCGCGAAATGAGGCCGCGAGGATCGCGAAGGTTGCGGTCGCGAAGGTTGCAGTGGCCGCGGTGGTCGCAGTGGTCGCGGTGGTCGCAGAAGGAGGTTGCGGTGGTCGCGAGGGTCGCGAAACAAGGTCGCGAGGGTCGCGGGTGGCAGTCGCGGGGCTGCAGCAGTCGCGGTGGCCGCGGTGGTCGCGGTGGTCACGGTGGTCGCGGAAGGAGGTCGCGGTGGTCGCGAGGGTCGTGAAACAGGGTCGTGAGGGTCGCGGGCGGCAGTCGCGGGGGTCGTGGAGATCCATGGTGATATCTCTGTGGCTGCGATGCAGGTCATTCTAGTAGCAGTAGAGGTTGATATGGTGCCTATGTATACAGAACTGTTCTCCTTATGTACATGTCCTGACCAAGGCTTCTTTATGTTATGCGAATTGAGATTGAAAGCCACATCTGCTTTGGTTGAAGCTGAGACCTTGTTTCATGATCCCTGGTTCTCAGACTCATTTTGGATGTATTTTCCGGTGCTCATATACAAGTGAAACTCCTCATGGCTTTTCCTATTTATGTGTGGCCCTTGAATGTGCTAGCTGCAGACTGAGCCATCTCTACCCACATTGCCTGCTGTTGAAAAGCATATGCCTCTGCTCCTCGTTGGGCTGTTCCATCTGCTATCTCCTGCCAATCCCTCGCCCTCTTCTCAAAATATCTCACCGTCCAATTCATCTCTGCCAGCACGATGGCATGCTCCTCTTTCCATCTATCATTTCTTGCCTTGGTCCTTAGCCAGTTCACCCGTTGCACTTTCAGCTCACATCAATAGGTGGACGTGCTGACCAGGACAGCTTGGAGACTCACATTCAGCCAACCAGTCAGACTGGCTGGTGTCCCCTGCCACATCCACCGCCCAGATCCAGGACATGGGCTGGTTGTGCATGCCCTGGACTGTGTTGTCCATTATGTGAGTGATTGCCTTGAGGTCTTGTGGCTTGAGAACCTTGTACTTTGCCAGTATATCCCCGTTGGCCCCGAGCCGTTCCATTGCCCGTCTTGCCTGTGTATAGACCCGTGCGTGTCGAGCCACCATCTTGGCCACCACCTGCACTTCGCCCCATGCCCGTGTCTTTGTTTGCTGGCTGTTGGATGGCCTCACTCTGTTCCGGAACAGGAATGACTTGTGTCCGATCGCCACTCGGATCTCATGCAGGGCATCATTGGCCTGTCCTTGCCGTAGCTGTAGCTCCACCTCAGCGATGTGCCCCCATCCTCTTCTCTCGATTGCTGATGCCCCGAGCTGTGAAGGTAATGAAAGGCACGACTCCTCTGGCTTGGCTTCTACCTCTTCATCACCGTCCTCACCTTCCTCACCATCTACCAATTCTGCATCCAGCTCATCATCTTCTTCTTCATCCATCCAATCATCGCCCCTGTACATATCGCGGCCCCCATCTTCCTCATCTATTCCAGGAAGGACTCCAAGGGCCTTGGCCTCAAATGCCTCTATTTGACGTTGTAGAACCTGTCGCTTTTCTTCAAGTTTCAACCGGTCCGACAGCATGCGCTTCCCTTGCAACCGCCTTGACACCTCACAAAGCTCCAGCCTGTCAAGTGTCATCCAAGGCAAGAGCCATCCAACATGAAAACCCACTGCTTCTCCTGTGCCTTCATTCCCATTGAAAGCCATGCAGTGACACCTCGCCCTTTTTTCCCTTGGGACTCCTCCTTCATCATCTTCAGCTGGATGGCCTGCCTGGTTGGAGCTGGAAGCAACCAAGTGTTCACACCACGGACAGCATAGAGGTGATCGACCGCTCACCCTTGTCAAACTGAACATTGTAAATGTCCATGGCAGAAATTTCTTGGTGCCGTCGTGTCTGTGCATTTTCTGCAGCAGATCTCCACTCTGTGAGCTTTGTGTCGCTTGCTGTAGTCTCCAGGTCGTTGAGCTCATTTGTGCTGCTGATGACCCCGTCAACGGCTTTCTTCCACTTCCGGGCCAATGAGGGCACTGCACAGCCATATGATGAGACGGTCACGGTGGATGTCAACAGGATCTACCCACCCAGCCCAGTCATCTTCTTCCAGTTCGAGTCGTTCATGTGGTCATCAATGACCTCCCTACGGTGAGCTGTGCTCATGCCTCTTGTACTTCCTGAAATGTTATTGAGAGGAGCCCACAAGGTCTCGATGACCTCTCCATCCAACTGTCCGGCACCTTCCATGAATGCAGGGGAATATCTGGGATAACACTCGGACTGATGTCCATGAACATGAAACTGCCCAATCCCTCCCTGTATCTGGAGGCCATCTGGAATGCTCAAGTACGGATTGTCACGGAAACGGTCTTGAAGATGGACCCGATACTGGCACATAATGTCATACATCAGCAGCACCTTCCGCATACCTTTCATGGATGTCGCAGCCTGGCTGAGCACATAATCCATGTTCATCTGTCTGGAACTGGGGTTTGTGACAGCTCTGATGGTTGGGAAATAGCTCACCGTTCCCCCTTCTGAAAGTCAACAACCGAGTGAGGAAAGAAGCATCCGTGACGGCCACAAGCAGCAGCCCCAATTCCAGTTGCTTCCAGATTGTGCCTGTCTGCATTGGCCTGATTTACAGCACGATGATCGTGGCACGTTGACCTCTGAGAACAATTGTCAGCATGCCCAATACCACGAGAGGCAACAACAGCTGCAACGACAACCACCGCGACCGCGACCACCGCGACCATCGCGACCACCGCGACCATCGCGACCACCGCGACCATCGCGACCACCGCGACCATCGCGACCACCGCGACCATCGCGACCACCGCGACCACAACCTCCGCGGCATTCGCGACCTCCGCGACCGCGACCACCGCGACCACCACGACCATCGCGACTGCCACAACCTCTGCAGCCTCAGCAGCCAGTGGCTGCAACCACCTCATCCTCACTCTGTGCAATCTCCACAGCTGCCACAACAGTACTCCCTGCTCCCAAAGCACAACTCGAATCTCCCTGCCTAGGTGCTCCAAATGCCCTTTGTCGACCATGAAATGCCCCTTTCCCCATGATCTCTATCTGACATGTGAGATCGCTTCACCTGTTTGCTCTCCTTGGCCGCTGCCAAATGAATCTTGTATCTCGCCTCTGCTACCATGAACCCATGCCCATCTCCCAGCCACACATCATCGTCTGGCCGCCTTGTTCTTAGGTGCTCTGCAGTAAAGTTACCGTCCATCACCATGCTTCTGCTGTACTTCCATCTGGAGCACCTCAGAGGTTTGGCCTTCAAAAATAGGGGCTACGCACTGGTCTGTATCCTGCTCCCATTCATCTTGTAGATTTAGATTGACCCCAGGCTGTGGACAGGCTGCACAGAAGATTGCCAGATCTCCCAAGCCAACCTTCCGTCCAAGGTCATGTCCAAATCCATGCCACTTCCGGTACTTTAGATTCCTCCACTGTCGTGATACCCTCAGCAGCTCCCGGTACCTATCCTGTAATCCAATTGTCATCTCCACCTAGAATGCTGGTATTATTTGATTTACGTACCGGTACCCGCTGTGGGAAAGCATTGTCCGTCACCCGACGGAGCCGGCTGTAGTAGCTCATGGCAGACGTCTTGCATTCTTTGTTCGTCAATAGATAGTCATCAAGCACCCGGAATGTGAAGGCGGTCTGTGGCTGCAGTGTACTCGCCGGATACAGTCCCATTGCAAGCAGCTGCTGGTCACGTGGTGGGCAGTTTTCACATCCACACCAGTTGACATCCAGATGGTGAATGCCCGTCATATCCACGACCATCAACATGCTGCCGTTCCGACCGGTGCCTCGGAATGGGCTTGATTCTGTGCGCAAGGTGTACTCCTCCCTCTCCGCCTCAGCCCCCTGGTCGTCGTCGTCCTCCTCCTCCTCCTCCCCCTCCTTCTCCATTTCCATCAGAGTTTCACCAGAAATGTGATATGGACACCGCCTTCCAGCATGCCCCAGCTCAAGCTTGATCCCAACCCCGTGTAGTGAGGAGCGAACAAAAAAGCGACCACCCCACTTTTGGACTCGATGGAACGGATGCTGCAGATGCACTAGCTGACAGCAGTCGATGCATGTCACCGGTCGACCAAAGCATTCTAGACATTGCCAATCGCCCTGCCATGTGCCACACTTTGAGCATATCCTTGGGTCTGGTGGAGCATCAGAGTCGAGTAGTATAGCCAGGTATGCATCCCGATGGGGCAGCCAATCCCGTAGGAAATCATTCTGAGTCTAAAATGATTCCAAACATTAATTACAGCCTGAATAATGGATGCTGTCATGACCGCAACCTCTGCAACCTCTACAACTGTGACCATCGCGACCACCGCGACCACCACGACCACCGCGACCGCGACCACCGTGGCCGCGACCTCCATGGCTGCTGTCACGGTTTTTACCGTGGCATGGGTTCGATCCCGTACCCTCCTAGACATGTAGTCACATGACGTGTTCGCCGTTTAGTGTAGTGGTCAATCGCCCCCGTAGCAGCGTAACTACTCACGTGCCTAGGTCGCCTTTGGCTCACGTTACTGTAGCACATGACTGACATGCGCGCACGGTCCCTTACTGTAGGGTAGGACTTACGTCGCGCCTCTGTAGTACAGCATGTATATAGTCTACTGCGCTGGGGCCTTACAGCCCCATGCTTGTTATTCTCGACGTTGGGGCTTGTCCCCCTGTATACCACCTCTACCACTGTGTGCGCCTGCTGGCTTAGCCAACTCTTAGTCTTGCTCGTCTGCGCCTCGTCACTGCGGTGTGGGGTTATCCCCAAAGGACTTGCGCGTTAGGTTGAGGGCCACTAGGACAGCAGTACACAGGTTATACGGTATGAGCGTATATCTGTGTCATAAATGTCACGGTTTTCTACCTGACGTTGGGACAGTGTACTCCCCCGGGGTCGAACCCCGGTCCTCTTGGTATCTAGTCACATGTTAAGGCTGTTCCATAGTGTAGCGGTTATCTTCCATACCTTAGTTGTCACGTTACAGGGACACATGACTGTAGCTTAGTCATCGGCGGTTAGCGCCTGCGCACGGACTCTTACTTTAGGGTCGGTACTTACAGTAGTACGGTGCGCAATGACATGTATATAAGCTAGCGACTGAGGTCTTACAACCTCAGTCTAGTTATTGTCGACATTGGGGCGTGTCCCACAGTCCATCACTTCTTGCGTGCTCTGCTGGCATAACCATCGACACTCTCTTTGGTCTTTGAGTCTCCCTCATAGCCAGCGCCACTAGGACGGTGGTACTTTAGGCATTGCGCCTTCGGTCCTAGGGCATAAGCAGTACGTCGTGAGATAACTGCGTCATAATAACTAGACTACTTTACCTCCCCCCCTTGGCATCGTTCTACGCCTTGGGGCCGAGGGTTTCCCACTCTATAGGTAGACGACGCGGCGGGGGCACCTCCTTGAACAGGAGGTCGGCATCAACTCGCCTGCCCCCCATACAAGCGTTGTCATGGCGACCACCCCTCCCTCTGCGCTCCTTCATGGGCGCGAGCCTTATCGTTAGGCATCAGGACGGTGGTACGTTATACCTTACAGAGGAGTGGAAGACGAAAGCCCGCCCTCGCTGTTGAGCGATAGCAGGACCTCACTGGTACGTTTGCAATAACGTACGTCCTGGGCGGCACGGACACCCCATGTCCCATGACCAGTGGGTATGTGAAGCGCTTCGGCGTAACCCCACACTTGACATGGTCGAACAACATGCGGACCGGTCATTCAGTCGCATCAAACCCTCAGTGCAGGCGTCGCGCGGCGTGTTCGAGCAACACCGTATGAGCCGCATTCTAACGCGAAGTAGAGGGGCCCGACATCCTTCATCGGGGCGATGAATGTAGAACAGGAGGTAATGTCACGGTTTTCTACCTGACGTTGGGACAGTGTACTCCCCCGGGGTCGAACCCCGGTCCTCTTGGTATCTAGTCACATGTTAAGGCTGTTCCATAGTGTAGCGGTTATCTTCCATACCTTAGTTGTCACGTTACAGGGACACATGACTGTAGCTTAGTCATCGGCGGTTAGCGCCTGCGCACGGACTCTTACTTTAGGGTCGGTACTTACAGTAGTACGGTGCGCAATGACATGTATATAAGCTAGCGACTGAGGTCTTACAACCTCAGTCTAGTTATTGTCGACATTGGGGCGTGTCCCACAGTCCATCACTTCTTGCGTGCTCTGCTGGCATAACCATCGACACTCTCTTTGGTCTTTGAGTCTCCCTCATAGCCAGCGCCACTAGGACGGTGGTACTTTAGGCATTGCGCCTTCGGTCCTAGGGCATAAGCAGTACGTCGTGAGATAACTGCGTCAGCTGCAACTTCCTCCACCTCAACATAGTGGATACCGCACCTTACACTGTTGTCTCCGCACACTCTCCGAGACAGGCAGAAAGTCCATTCCTCCTCCACAATCCTCAACAACATTGCTGCCGACCTTGCCAGGTGACTTTGATGGAGAGGAGTTCCTTGGGCCTTCAGGTGGCCTGTTCCGTTCTTTTGGAATAGGAATATAAGTTATTCCATGAAAGTTGCGTCGCTCCTTCCGCACAACATGTACCACCTTCTCCTTGGGGATAATAACGCGCCCCTTTGGTCCCATCTTTGCTCCACAGCAAAGAAGAGTGCAGCACCCGGTGATGCTCAGAAGCAATGGGAAGCAACAATGGGAAGCAGAGGTGGGAAGCAGGGGTGGGAGGCCACAATAGAAAGGCAGTGACGGGAGGCAGTGACGGGAGAGAGCAATATTAGGATCAGGGACCACCGTCAGGGTGATACGGAGGATGAATATTTACCCATGGTCTTGGATGCCACAACCTCGGACCGGCGGCCGGCACACATGTGCCGTGGCATCCCGCCACCCAGCGCAAGCCACTATCTTGGTAGTTGTACTGTGAACTTCCACCACGGTAGACAAGTGTGACCGATTGAATACTAGATGCCTCTTCATCCGCCTCCTCCCACACTCATCGTCCTCATTCCTCCTCTCACCCACAATGTCCCCCAGTCCGGAACAGCTCAGGCAGGCGCACATCAGTGTCAACCGTGACCTGCTGTCCATCATCAGCTGGAGGTGTGAGTCTGCTCTCCATGCACTTCAACCTAGCACCCAAGACCATCTCATCCGTTGGGAGAATGGTCTCAAGACGGAGCTTGTTTGTCTGCCATGTCCTTTGGTCTAGTCAGAAAGCTCATTTGATTTAGACTGCCGCCAGGAACGTTCTCGGAGAGCTGATGCTTGTGGGAGAATCCGTTCAAATCCCTCCTACCACCGAAGCCATTGCCGATGCCACCATCTGGTCCGAGGAACCTCACATCGATATTGCTGCCATTGTCATTCCCAAGACCACCACCATTTCTGAAAACCTGTTAGGTCTTGCACAAGAGCATGCATGGTGGACCTGGAAGCAGGATCAAGGAGCGGATGCTCCTAGATGGTGGACGGACCCCCAGCATGCATCCGTGAGTGCCCCTCTCCATCGACTCTTCTCAATATTTGACTGAATTCTCCCAAGGGCTGGGGAAATGAAGGGAGCATCTCTCCTGTCCAGTCAACCAACTATCGCCAAACTATTAACCTCATCTCGGAGGATCTTGCTGCATTGCGTAAACAGCTTTAAGTATTACGATTGTGTCACAGATTTATCTGGGGCTTACAGCATTTTTCCTATGATTATAGCAATTTACCTGGGATTTATACGTCTAACTACCAGTTATCTACGGGTTAACTCCCATTGCCACCACGACAAGCTCTTAACTGGGCTTATCAACCACATGACCAGCTTACGTAACGCTACGGTACAACCACGTCCAATAGCAACACTACAGCTACGTCATACAGGTCTCGCCCGTCAGAGCAAGACCAGCCACGTCATAGATCCTAGATCATAATGATAGGCCGAGCGCGGCACGCTCGCATAATAATGTCCACATGTACAAACAGTGCCTCGCGGCCTTGTACTATTGGGTCGGCCTTCCCGGCTTCCCACCGCTATAAGATCCTTGATCACAATGGCACCTCAGGCGCGCCACGCCTTCGCATAATAATGGCAACACGGCCAAATAGCACTATATTAGCACCAAGGCAATATCGCTATAGGCTCGGCCTTCTCGGCCATCCCACGGACTCGACGTTCTCCAAGTCCCGGGCTTCTGCCATCACGGCGTTGCCCATACCCCGGACCTCGCCTCACGGCTAAGTCCAATACATGCCCCGGTAACCATCCGGTCCGGGCTGTAACACATGCCACGGTACTTCCCGTCCAATGGCATAACGACCTCGGCGCCTCGCCTTGGTCATCCTACGAAGACCGGCCAATCGCCATTATACCTCACGGTATCCGGCAACCGGCTTCCCTTATACCCGGGCTGCGCCCGCGTTTATAAGATAACATACACAAATCCCTCTCATACGATTGGTTCGGCCATTAGGGCCTTACCACGGCCATTCTATGTAGAGTCCATAAACAATAGATAAGATAAGCTTCGCCCTTTGGCAAAGCCACATAATCCGGAAAGGTAACGACTAGCTAGTAGCACGTGACCTTCCCATAAACATGTATATAACTAGGGGCTTGACGCCCTATAACTCTAGTTCTATTATTCTCGGCTTGCGCCGTAGAATAACCTCTCACATCCTGCTGCGCTGGTATTGTCTCCTCTCTAAGTCGCCTTATCTCAACAATATAGGCACTTGGTGAGTCCCACAGGCATACTGTGTCAGATTGTAACATGTAACTGGGTAGCCAAAGCAGCTACAGAGGTCGCGGAGGTCGCGGAGGTCGCGGAGGTCGCGGAGGTCGCGGAGGTCGCGGAGGTCGCGGAGGTCGCGGAGGTCGCGGAGGTCGCGGAGGTAGTGAAGGTTGTGGAGGTGGCGGTCTCAATAAAGGTAGTTTCAGGAGCGGTACCAATATCCAAAGCATATAATTCAGTGTTGTCAAGTACCAGTTTACTTACCAGCCCTGAGCCCGAAATCTTCAAGGATTGCCCTAAGACAATAATTCTCGACCATCAGAGCTGAGATCGCGCAGAGCTTGATTTCCCAACTTCAAGAGCAGATGTTAAGGTAGTGCCGTCCAGATGTCGTGCAGCATCACCGCGGTGGAACGAGCTAATGCGAAAGTGTTTGTGAGTTTGCAGAAAAATCTCTCGAGCGACAGGCTAGATCCCTACATCGTTTGAAGCGCAGAAGCTAGGCAAACGGCTGCAGGACGAGAAGACCTACTATACCTCAGCAAGGCATAACGTGCGTTCGTTCAAACCAAGTCCGAGTCATATGTCACAGCTAAGAATACTATATATACGTTATCGGACTGCCAGAGGTAATATTTCCTGTCAGAACAGTTGCAGTGGTTGTGGCAGCTGCGGTGGTCGCGGTCGCGGTGGTCGTGGTGGAACGAGCTAATGCGAAAGTGTTTGTGAGTTTACAGAAAAATCTCTCGAGCGACAGGCTAGATCACTACATCGTTTGAAGCACAGAAGCTGGGCAAACGGCTGCAGGACGAGAAGGCCTACTATACCTCAGCAAGGCATAACGTGCGTTCGTTCAAACCAAGTCCGAGTCATATGTCACAGCTAAGAATACTATATATACGTTATCGGACTGCCAGAGGTAATATTTCCTGTCAGAACAGTTGCAGTGGTTGTGGCAGCTGTGGTGGTCGCGGTCGCGGTGGTCGCGGTCACGGTGGTCGCGGCAGTAGCGAAGGTCGCGGTGACTGATCGCAGATGTCAAGGTCATCCTTTCAAGTAATGTCTGCAGCCCAGATCCCCAGTTGGCCATTATTTTTGAACAATGCATTCACCCTTCCTTTGACAGTAGCCGTCACTGGCAACGGTAATGACGGTGAAGGTGACATAGACATTGGATGGCTTGTCAAAGAAATATGTGATCTTACGGAGGGAGGTAGGCCACGCGTTACACTTCAAAAGAGCAGTGTAGTGCTAAAGCACACAAAGCATGGGAAATTGAACTACATAAATGGCTGGACCCAACATGATACCCAAGCTGTCATTGTAGCCCTTTTGGAGGAGTGGCTAAAGCACCATTCATTGGCACATCACATTGGGTCTGTGGCATGCCCCGTGATATGGCCAGGCATGCTGTGCATGGATGTAGATTTTTTTGTGGCCAAGTTTGTTCTGGTTGTACCTGTACATGAGAAAGAGCCTTTTGCAGTTGGATGTTTTATTTGTGCAGCATTTCTAGTATGCCACTTACATAGGCTTGCTGTTTCTGTCTTGATCCTGTCTACAATGAGCATAACCACTGAATTTCATACTGCATTGCTCCATTCCAGATCTTCCTGTGTAAGCTCGCTTTGGAGCATTCTCAGAGCAATTGCTGTAGCCTCTGTGCACTGGTCCGTTGCAGGTAATGAAGCAATAAAACATTGGTAGTGTGCTGTGTGTGGATGCAGATATTTCTGCTGCCAAATTGGTTCTGAACAAGATCCAGCCTTTGAAAGAACACCAACGGATCAATTTGAAGTTTCCCAGTGGCATCGGTGATGAAATGCACGCTGAAGTTGAGTATCCTCCACAGCTTCACTCAAAGTAACTGATTAATCTCGGTGTCCTCACCTTCCTCATTATCATCCATGTATGGCCACACAAGGCCCAAAGTCCTGTACATGTATGGATTCTGGAATTCTGTGTTGACAGTCATGAGACAAGCAATGTCTATGAGTTGCTGGCTGTACCATTCATGGATGGAGAAATTGGACAGTGTCCTAACAGGCATATCTTCTGCACCATCTCCTTTGGTGTCCCTGGCCACTAATGGTCTTGCCCAATACCATGAGGGAGTTGTCTTCTATGGCTTCCTTGATGATATCCCTGGCATCTGGTAGATGTGTTGGGATACCTGATACACATAAATTAAGAACTCACCATGGATGCATGTATCTGTACACTCCACATGAAGCATGATTGTGGTAATCCCAAGTCTTGAGGCTGTTTGGAATGGAACTTCTGAAGCTGTGGAATCTGTGACTGATGCATCAAACAATACAAGAATAATACAGGTCATCACTCTTTTGCCAGCTCTCATCAACAAACCATCACCATGTCCCTTCCTGTAGTTGACATTGTCATCGACTATGAAGGGGAAATCGCAGCATTGGTGGGCCCACCCACAACCATTGGGTCATGGTGACTGTGGGCTGACCAGTGACCATCACAACTGTCTGGTCGCGGAAGTGGTGGGCCGACCCGCAACCATCACGATCGTTTGGTCACGGCATTGGTGGGCCGACCCATGACCGTCATGACCATGGAGTCGCAATGGTTGTGGGCCGACCCGCAACCGTCGCAACTGTCTGGTCGCGGAAGTGGTGGGCCGACCCGCGACCATCATGACCGTCAAGTCGCAATGGTTGTGGGCCGACCCGCAACCGTCGCAACTGTCTGGTCGCGGAAGTGGTGGGCCGACCCGCGACCATCATGACCGTCAAGTCGCAATGGTTGTGGGCCGACCCGCAACCGTCACAACCATCCGGTCGCAGCAGTCGTGGGCTGACCCGCGACCGTTACAACCATCCAGTCGTGATGGTCATGGGCCGACCCATGACTGCCACAACTGTCTGGTCGCGGAAGTCGTGGGCCGACCCGCAACCGTCACGATCGTTTGGTCACGGCATTGGTGGGCCGACCTGCGACCGTCATGACCGTGGAGTCGCAATGGTTGTGGGCCGACCCGCAACTGTCGCAACTGTCTGGTCGTGGTTGTCGTGGGCCGACCCGCAACCGTCACAACCATCCGGTCACAGCAGTCGTGGGCCGACCCGCGACCGTCACAACCATCCAGTCATGATGGTCATGGGCCGACCCACTACTGTCACAACTGTCTGGTCGCGGAAGTCGTGGGCCGACCCGCGACCGTCATAACCGCCCGGTCGCGGCAGTCATGGGTCGACCCGCGACCGTCATAACTGTCTGGTCGCGGAAGTGGTGGGCCGACCCGCACCCGTCGCAACTGTCTGGTCGCGGTTGTCGTGGGCCGACCCGCGACCGTCACAACCGTCCAGTCATGGAAGTCATGGGCTGACCCGCAACCGTCACAACCATCCGGTCGCAGCAGTCGTGGGCTGACCCGTGACCGTCATGACCGTCTGGTCATGGAAGACATGGACCCACCCGATGGTAGGCCTGACAG
This sequence comes from Wolfiporia cocos, assembly GCA_029448655.1. Taxonomy (NCBI): domain Eukaryota; kingdom Fungi; phylum Basidiomycota; class Agaricomycetes; order Polyporales; family Phaeolaceae; genus Wolfiporia; species Wolfiporia cocos. Next base: position 41,633 of record JACCLO010000022.1, read on the forward strand.
TTAAGGCATGGGCCGACGACCGGCTGACCTGAACCGTTAGGGGTTGGTACAAGCCGGTTGACCTGAACCGTCACCTACCGTCGCTGAATGGGCTCTAACTCGTAGTATGAATGCAATGAATAGAACTGAGGCAATAGCGCTCAGCAAGGCTAGTATATATACATGATAAATAAGACCCCTAACAGTCTTATTAGATAATACTAGTGTCCGTTTTGTATGTACAAGTCCCCAGATACCTAAGTACTTAGTAATATACGATAAATACATATGCCGATCAAAACCGGGATATAGAAAGGCGGCGTAGGCCGCACGAATGGCGTTTTGCGCTCTTGTCATTACAAAGATGGGGCGTGACCAAAGCCCGGTCCGCTGACGTTTATATGCTGACTGCTTCCGGACAGAATGTCCGATTGGCTGGAACTAGACATGTGACTGATGGTAACTACTAGTGATAAGATAAGACCGTTGTTACGGGAGATAACGCGGCCATCATTCGGCACGTATGTAACCGTTAACTTATGAACCCGATAAGCTAGTTATTGGTCTAGAAAGTCGTAGATAATTCGTAGAATTGCCGGAAAAATAGTAAGAAATATAGGGAAACTAGGAGAATTCTTGTGACATACAATCAACCTCCAAAAAACAATACTCCGTTGTCTAGGCAACCATCAGAAGCGAACAGGAATGCCCACCAAGCCCAAAAACTCACAACAATGTCCAACAAATTACCTACCCTATCGACCCCTCACCTATAAAGTCCAACGATCCCTGATAAGGGATTTTAGTCTCGAAACAAGACTAGGACCTATGGTAGAACCGTCAAAAGGGAAAAGTAACAACATACCGACAAATCATTGAGACAAAAGGCATCGGGTTCACCGTCACGGTACCAATTTCTTAGGAAATCAAACCTACGGCATTTCCAAGTTCATAAACACACTTCAAACTAGGAGTACAATTAGCACGAGGAGTTCATTCTCTTCGTCGAGGTCGACAAAATCTGAAAAGGGGGTAATGTCACAAAATCTCCCTATTTCCCTCTATTTTTCCCAATTTATTACAAGTCTCTGCGACACTTCTACAACGACTTATACGTTAAGCGCCCACACGTGCTCTCCATCTTATCTGTTATCACTATCGTCCACCTTATCTCATCTACACCTTATCTTATCTCGTAGCCACAAATACCAAGTAGATACAAACATCATCGCTTCCTGCCAGAACTCACATGACACATAGGGTTAGTGCCCTTGGATGACGGCGCTTCCCCTAGTCACAACACCTCGGGCACGATTACTCATGCCCCGACGAACTAGTATCACATGCTTACGACGTCTCCCTGCCTACGCACAGACCATGACACTTTAGGGCAGCCACATTAGCATTGCTGCCTCTCATGTATATAAGCCTACCTCTGAGTCACTTAGGACTCAGACTAGTTCATCTATCGACCACTGCTATAAGCCCTTAAAGCTCTTAGCACTTTAACCTCTGCTTTTACTGTCTTAAACCTCGCTCCAACACACCGACAAGTCTTCAAAGTAAGTCCGTGTCAACCTCCCTCAGCCACTTCCGACACCTCGCTGATGCTCGGTGTCGTCATCGCTTCGCTTGTGGTGCCTCATAAACCTCCCGGTTACTCTTAAATTTTCTAACAGGTATCTACAGTATACGCCATTTACGTTACAACATCCCCGTGGCGCAGCACAGGGAGGACGCGCAAAACACGGTCGAAAGGACTTGACTTGAACGCCGCACGCGCGTTGTAGGCGCCGTCCGTGGGAAATGGCACGGGGGTGGTGGCGCGCGCCCTACGGGCCAATGAATGCACGGTTGCCACGCGAGAACCACATGGTTCTCTTCCACAGCCCTTTAGTACTTAGATTATGCCCGTAGTACACCTTCTTTGCTCCTGAAAAGGAGTCCACTACCCTACCTTACATAAATCCTTTATATTCCGTTCTTGGATGTATCACTGGGAAACCTAGTTTCTCATGAAAGCTGCACTTTCTAGAATCATGCCCCGCGTTACCCGTTGCACCCGTGGCTCCTCCACTGCACCTTACGTCAAACCGGCAAAGCGGTCTCTTCTCAGCCGCATCGCCACCAACGACATCCCTCGGGCAGAGGACGTCACTTACACTCTTCCTGTAAAGGAAGACTACACCGGGAAACTCCATCTTTGGAAGATTCCCGTCCACATGCCAAAGCACATCGCTGAGGCAGGGAAACCCGCTCCTCGACCGCCTAAGCCAGTTCTGCTTACCAAGCGTATCTGGACGGAAGAAGAGAAGTTAGCGCAGTCCATTACTGCCATGGAAGGTCTCCTGGAACTCCGGGAGATCAACAAGCTCAAGCTCGCTCGCGATAAGCTGAATAAGCGAATTGCCGCCAAACAAGCCGCCAAGGAAGCCAAGCAAGCAGCTTCTTCACTGGCCCTCCGCCTCTCCAGTCTGGCGGCCGGACCTCCTGTCCCGGCCAACCATCAGATTCTCGACCCTTCCCTCGTCTTCGGGAAAAAGAAGCCTCTCCAAGCATGCGCGCAAGTTATCCCCATGCTAGAAGGCACCCTCACTCGACTCACACCTCTCGCCAACCACCCCCTAATTACCCAGGCTTCCATATGGAAAACGACATCCGTTTCCATAATATGGTAGTAGAATTAGAGGACTTGGTGGATAACGTAAAGGACAGAGCGAGACGGGGGAGGATCACCAATAGAGAGTGGAGAATCATGAAAAAGAACTGTAAACAGCTCGGCAGCATTTCCTTTTTGGATTGGCGAACGGACTTGGCTCGTATCATAGCAGAATGTGTAGCGCTACAAGCCTCATTTGCATTCGGTGTAACACCACCTGACAAGGTGGCAGGGCCCTCGACTACCTCGGTAGAAGAGGATATACTCGCGATTGTATAGTAGAAATACTATCATCTTTTAACTCTGAAATAGAGTGCGAGTGTGATCTATAACGAAAGTTGCAGCTTTCAAAACCAAAAAACCCTTATTAAGAATCTAAGGCAATGAGTAACCGGAAACTAACATTCGTCATAAACAGATTCACAATGTCTTCCATCTCCTCCACCAGCCCACCGCCCGCTCCCAAATCTCGCCGCATGCGCCTTCGTTCCGAAGGACCAGCATCGGAGGAAGCTGGGCCCTCAGGGACTCGACCTCTGGTCTCGCTAGAGAACCTAAGCGAGGGCGAGGAGGAAGAAGAAGAACCGGTGCTCCCTCGGGAATCACCCGCCAACCCCATGTGCACACGCCCTGAGACCCCAATCGCTGGGTACGCCCCAGCGCGCTACACTCGGGCCATCAGTCCGGTAGGAGAACTAGACGTGGAGTTCACCGCTCCCGTCCAATCCACCGACACGGTGGTGGCCAACGGACTGGCCACGTACCTCTCTGAAGAAGAGAGGGCACAGATTAACCCCAGACTACATGGGGCAATCATCGACGCCGCCGTACAACGAAGTGCAGCAATTGCCCACGACCAAAACACAACCTTGGGCAATGCAGTCCGCGCCCGCCTGGAGCGTATCCATGGCAGAATCGACTCCCTGGTTGGGCAATCCAGGGCAATCAAACAGATGGCCCAAGACGAACTACACGAGGCGGTTAGTTCGCTTCGGAACGAAGTTGTGTCCACCCTGGTGGACCTCGGCAAGGAACTCCGACAGGAGTACACCGCCAAGTTCTCCGAAATGGAGAAGCAACTCCGGGACGGGTACCGGACTCGGATCAACGATCTTGAGGATGCGTTTGCTGAGCGCATGGAAAAGGTTGAGGAAGAACTTCGGAGGAGTCGCAAAAACCCCTCCGTTCCCAACCCTCCCGGCGTCCGCACACCCCCGGAAGAACCCACACCAGCCTGCACAACCGAGGCCGCTGCCGCCGCACCACCCGCAGCAACTGCTGCAGCAGCCTAACACAAGATAACAACTTACTAGTTATTTTTGAGGTTTTGCTGGTTAGGCGAAAGGTAGTAGCTGTTAAGCAGGATACGACACGAGTGTTACTCGATAGTATGAATGCAATGAATAGAACTGAGGCAATAGCGCTCAGCAAGGCTAGTATATATACATGATAAATAAGACCCCTAACAGTCTTATTAGATAATACTAATGTCCGTATTCGTATGTACAAGTCCCCAGATACCTAAGTACTGAGTAATATGCGATAAATACATATACCGATCAAAACCGGGGTATAGAAAGGCGGAATAGTCCGCACGAATAGCGTTTTGCGCTCTTGTCATTACAAGGACGGGGCGTGACCAAAGCCCGGTCCGCTGACGTTTATACGCTGACTGCTTCCGGACAGAATGTCCGATTGGCTGGAACTAGACATGTGACTGATGGTAACTACTAATGATAAGATAAGACCGTCGTTACGGGAGATAACGCGGCCATCATTCGGCACGTATGTAACCGTTAACTTATGAACCGGATAAGCTAGTTATTGGTCTAGAAAGTCGTAGATAATTCGTAGAATTGCCGGAAAAATAGTAAGAAACATAGGGAAACTAGGAGAATTCTTGTGACACAGCCGTCGCACCGCAGATTCCAGGTCTGCCCCAAAACCTGAAAATCCCCCCTCCCCCCGAATTCTCTGGGTCATCTGGAAAGGTGACTGCACAGGAATGGGTGGAGAAGATGGGCCTGTACTTCGGTACGCTCAGGGTCTACGACGACCATGACCGTATCACCACGGCCCTCTGTCACAGTTTTTACCGTGGCATGGGTTCGATCCCATACCTCCCTAGACATGTAGTCACATGACATGTTCGCCTCTTAGCGTAGTGGTATAATCGCCCCCATAGCAGCGTAGCTAACCACGTGATTAGGTCGTTCAGTAGTTATGTACTGTAGCATGTGATGTACTGCGCGCACGGTCCCTTACTGAAGGGTAGGACTACTCGCGCGCCTCTTAGTTACATTCATGTATATAGTCTCTGCGCTGGGGCCTTACAGCCCCATGCTTGTTATTCTCGACGTTGGGGCTTGTCCCCCTGTATACCATCTCTACCCCTGTGTGCGCCTGCTGGCTTAGCCACCCCTTACACCTGCTCGTCTGTGCCTCGTCACTGCGGTGTGGGGCGACCTCTACAAACCCCAAAGGACTTACGCGTTAGGATGAGGGCCACTAGGACAGCGGTACACAGGTTATACGGTATGAGCGTATATCTGTGTCACCCTCTTCCACGTCACAGGGGACGCATACAAATTTTTCTCGCCTCTCATCAAGTGACACAGACTCACTGTCTGTGCGACCCCTGGGCTCAGGGGGATCCATACAGGCCTACAATCGAGGCCATAAGGCACCAACCAGCGGTGAGCGCAGAGGCTACATGGATGGGGCATCCCCGCATTCCTAGTGTACGCCGACATAGCTGATAACCCTACAGACAAGGTAGGAGAGATACGGGCCCCGGGCCAGGAGATCACACAGCTATAAGCGAGAAAGGGTGATACACCATTGTCGAGAATCTGAGAGATGGGGTGTAAGCCCACATCTCGTCGTATTATATACATGCTTGTATCTACTACCGAGACTGCCCTAAAGACGTGGTCTGTGCACCGCTATCTACTGGGTCATGTGCTAGGTAACGAGACATGTAACAATGTGACCATATGTGACGGTACCTGAGGCGCGCGCTACCCTACAGCGCTAACCATACGACCAGGTGACCTGCAATAACTGGGAGACGCCGGAGGTGGCTACAGCGCAGAGACGCGGCGTACGCCTAGCGCCGTGCGTGCGTCCTATAGCGAGGGAGTACAAACTATTAGTAGAATAATTTGTGACATTACCCCCCCTCTCGAAAAACGTCGTCCCTGACGTTCTACCTATCTTCCTACGACCCTCGCATCCTTGGTTAGCTTTTTAACACCTGGCCCATCCCTTACGACGTAGGGTGGGGAGCATCCAAATGTGCGGTCCGTCCGCCGGTGGAGCAGTGAAGAAAACGTCCCCGCATCCCGCAACGTGAGTGAACGAGGCCCTCCAGAGGTGAGCGGGCCCATCGGAGGTTGAGGTAATGTGACAAGCATTCCGCCTCCTAGGACTGACGCCGACATGGATGAGCGTGGCGCACCGACCTCGGGGTATGTGGTTGGTTTTGTCGGAGAAGTAGTCGGTCGTCGAGGATTGCTTTCTGACCTTCGTGATCGTCGGTGTGGGGTTGGGTACCCTTGCGGGACCCTTCGCATACCCACTGATCATCAGTTCTTGGTGATACCCTGCCGCCCAGGGGTAAGTGGCCGGACTGCCCTAGACCTCCACACGCGCGCGCATTCCCTTTGCAGGGGTGACGGCGGCGGGTCCTCAAACGGGGCTTACGTCGGTCGACCCCTTCTACCTTGCGTTCGAAAGGGGGCGGTCTTGCTTGCTCACTCCGTACGGGTACTTCGCCTGGTGTAACGCTTCGTGGGGGCTCGTAAAACTACGGACCTCTGGCGCTTCTACCAGAGGCTGCCTGACACAGACTAGACTGTGGGACTCACACTATAACCTTGTAGGCGACTTGAAGGAGTTGCAGAAGGTTGGTGAGGAGACTAGTGGGCGCAAGCAGAGATGATATGTGACTGTGCGAATGCAGAGAACAAATCTAAGGCTTATCCGCAGTGATAGCCCTACTTATATACATGCTTTGTTTGGTTACCGGTAAGGGAGCCAAACATGAAGGTGGTCTGTGCGCAGACATAACTAATATGGTTAAGTCGTAAACTACAATAGACCATGTGCGCCGGTAATGGCCGCACCAGTAAGATCGTTTGTTTGGACCGTAGGTCCATGTTGTGGAAGTGGCTGTAGCTACGTTAGTAAGCCATGCATGTGACTCTTATATACCGGCATCGGGATATGAGTAATCATAAGGGCATTGGCATGTGATAACGAGCGGGCCGCTTATCCAATCGTACGGACATAGCCCGGTACCGGGATATGAGTAAAGCGCGTGACACCGAAGGTTAGTCCGCTGAGTCATTGACGCGTACAAGCGTGTTATGTACGTGTTGTTATGACAAGTGGACGTATACCGCGTTGTGTACGTGTTGTTTGGTTGCGTGTACGTGTAGACGGGCGCTTAGCAGCGTAAATGTCTACAAGGTCGTAGAAATACCAGATAAATAGGTAAAAATACGGGAAAAATAGTGGCATGTCCCAAATCTGTGACATTACCCCCTCTTCAGGTTTCATTGTCCCTAATGGAACGATTATTTTCCTGTGGAGCCGAATCCACCAGTACCGCGCTCAGATTTAATCCTTTCAAAGTAAGATTTTCCGTGTAGCGTAATGTGCGGGTCCTTAGCAACTTCACAGATGAGCTGGGCAATCTTATCACCGGCCCGAATATCGATAGATATATCGGAGTGATTCCGGAGAATGATGATTACTTCGCCTTGATAATCGTGGTCGATAACGCCACCCATTACGTCTATGCCTTTTCGGGCAAGACTAGAGCGGGGGGCGATACGTCCGTAAGTGCCGAAAGGGACCTGGATCTTCAGTTTGGTGTTGTATTCTGTCTGCCCGTGAGCTGGCAGAACGTCGCCTGTTGCAGTGTACAGGTCAAACCCAACCGAGTCCTTGGTTCCCTTTTCCGGCATTCGGCCGCCTTCACCGACTACGATTTTCAAATCCGCGTTTTGGTTAATGTCTGCTGACATCCATCCCCCGTCGGGGTGTCTAACCATGCGTTGCTTAGGATCCTTCGCAAATTCTTCGCGGTACTGCGGCCAGTCGTCTGGCCACGTGCATTCGTCGGCTTCCCAGTCGTCGCTGTCAGGGTCGAAGACGTGAACTGCTTCTTTCCTTCTAGCTGAGCGCCTGAGGGGGACATCCTGCATTGGAATGGCGTGTGAAGCCTTGTATTCCTGCAGAATGTCGTATGCCGTGTCGAGATCGGCTTCGCGTACCCAGGAGTCGTCATTGATACCGAACCCTTTCCATCGGATTCTGTATTCAACTCTTCCTGCCCGGAGACGATGATCTAAGATCTTCTCGACTTCCCATAACTCCTCGCCGTCGACCATTTCTGGTTGAGGCTCTGGTTTTTTCTGATGCACCGGGTCTTTGTACATGACCAACTTGGAAGCGTGAAATACTGGGTGATAAGCCCTGTATTGCTCGTCCATGTGTACCCTAAAGGTGACCGGAGATAATTGTTCAATTATCCTGAATGGTCCCAAATAGCGTGGACTAAGACTTCTTTCGGAGTCTTGCCAGCTACGGGCGTCAACGAGAACTTTGTCGCCGACTTTAAACGGTACCGAGCGCTTATGTTGATCATAATACCAAGACCAGCGTTCAGCAGCCAGTTTCATAGCTGCCTTAGCTTGTTCTTGTGCTGACCATCGTTCGTAAGCAATGACATTTAGGTCCACGTATTGTGTTGGACGTAAATTCGTAGGTCCTGCGTTGGGATGCCTTCCTAGTTCGACAAAGAATGGACTATTCTTTGTTGTCTCACTAGCCGCGTTGTTGTACGCGAATTCGGCCGTAGGGAGAAACCATGACCAGTTATCCTTCTGAATAACATCGATGTAACATCTAAGATATTGTTCCAGGATTTGGTTAACTCTCTCCGTCTGGCCATCCGCTTGCGGGTGATAGGCAGTTGTCATTGACCGTTGGATTCCCAATTGTTCACACCATCCCTTAAACAAGGCAGCTGCGAATTGCGGGCCTCTATCCGAAATGATTTGTTTCGGAAGTCCGTGGTTCGGATAGATCCGAAGGTATAGGAGGTTCGCTAATTCTTTCGCCGTTATCTTGTCTGATGTGGGAATGAAGTGCGCTCGCTTGGTAAGCCGGTCCACTATTACCATAATAGCATTGAATTGTTTCAATTCGCCGCTGGGCGGTAAGTGGACGATAAGGTCAATTGTGACGGTGTCCCAAGGTGCTTCCGGGACTGGGAGCGGTTGCAGGGGTCCGTACGGGGTCTGGTTGTGGTTCTTCATGCGTTGACATGTGTCACAACCTTCCACGTATTGCTTTACCATCGTGGTCATTCCAGGCCACCAGTAATTACGTGACAGAAGTTCATAGGTCTTCCATCGTCCGAAGTGTCCGGCCGTCACATGGTCATGATGTAACTCCATAATCTTCGTGCGCAATTCCTTAGGCTCTTTTGGAACGTACACTTTTCCTCGTCTGAGGAGTAATCCGGCCTCCATGTTCCATTCCTGGAGATCTTTACCAAATTCCTTGGGACCACTTTTCAGTAGTTCCTGGTAATCCTTGGTAATTTGATCGTCCATGAGGGCTTGTCGGATTTGTCGGAGAAGGTCCTCGTCGCCTGATTGTATCTCCTGCTGTGACGCTTCTAGTGCCCTAACCGTAAAGTATTCCGGTTTCAGCAAAATTTGATCGCGATTGTCGAGTTCCACCCCCTCTTCATGGTCTGGCCTCCGTGACAGAGGATCAGCCGTAAGCATTGTTTTACCGGGTTTGTGACACATGGTGAAGTTGAACCTTGTCAGGTAAAGGCTCCAACGTGCCTGTCTCCGGGTTAGCCGTTGTGCCGATTTGAAATATGTCAGATTGAGATGATCCGACCATACTTCAAATTTGTGTGGGTGTCCTTCGAGGTAATGTCTCCACTCCTCTAGAGCGCGGATGATTGCGAGCAACTCCTTATCGTAAATCTCATAGTTCCTTTCGGGTGCTGATAGAGATTTCGAGTAAAAGGCTACCGGGTGCCAGAGCTTATCCTCCGAAGAGTATTGCGATAGCACTGCACCAGTTGCGTAATCGGAAGAATCCGCTTCCACGCGGAACGGGGACTCCTGATCTGGGATCCGGAGTATTGGAGCCGATGTGAAAGCTTCCTTGAGAGTTTGGAAGGCTTCCGCTTGTTCGGGTCCCCAGTTCCACTGCGTGTTTTTCTTGGACAGTTCGGTTAACGGCTTAACCACTTTGGAGAAGTCTTTAATGAACCGACGGTAGTAGTTGGCGAAGCCAACAAAGGCTTGGACGTCCTTCACCTTGGCAGGTGTAGGCCAGTCCATGACACCGGTTACCTTCTTAGGGTCCATTTCGACTTTTCCTTTTGAAATGATCATTCCCAGGTATTCAATACTGCTTTGTTCGAAGAAGCACTTTTCAGGCTTCGCGAACAAGTCGTTGTCTTGCAAGATTTGTAATACTTGCTTGACAATACGACGGTGTTCCAACAGGTCGTTTCCGAACACAAGGATGTCGTCTAGGTAGACAATGACCTTTCCTTCTCTGATAAGGTCACCTAGAATATCGTTCATCATGTGTTGGAACGTGCTGGGTGCATTACAAAAACCGAAGTACATGACTACAGCTTCGTAAAGGCCGTTAGGCGTAATGAATGCGGTCTTCCATTCATCTCCCTCCTTGATTCTTACGTTGTTGTAACCCCAACGCAAGTCGAGCTTCGTAAATATCGAAGCCTGGCTAAGCTTATCGATAAGCTCGTCTATGCGTGGGAGAGGGTACCTGTTTTTAATGGTTAAGTCGTTTACTTTCCGGTAATCGACTACCATTTGGGCTCCGCCGTCTTTTTTAGGGACGAAGAAGACCGGGCTCGCGATCGGGGATTTCGAGTGTCGGATGTAGCCCTTCCGTAACTCTTCCTGAATCCACTGATCTAGCGAGTTCGCCTCCTGAGGAGACATCTTGTATGCCTTACTTGGGGGCGGTAGTACCGCGTCATCGGGGAAGTCGATGGCGTGGTCGTATGGTTTCCGTTCGGGCATCCTTTTGGATGCGCGTTGAGAAAATACCGTGGGACCAAACTCCTGGTATTCCTCCGGAACCAAGGATTTCCATTTCTGGAGATCCGCATCTGTCAGGAATTCATCATCCGACTTCTCCGTTATCGACTGAATGGCATCGATAAGGAGTTCCGTTCCTTCGTCAAGGGTGTTCACCCAAGCGACAAAGGGATTCTCCGGCTCCTCTAAGCCGAGAAAATCTATTGGGAAGTCATTGATGATCTGATAGATGTTGCGGGGTTCGATTTCGTCCTCTTCCTCAGAAATCGAAACCCGTTTGCCATGTTTGCATTTTTCCGTACACCGATATGTGAAGGTTCCTTCCGGCCAGTTGAAGTCCGGGTTGTGTTTCAGGAACCAATCATATCCGAGGATCACATCCGCATTCTGTACGTCCATTACGTACAAGAATTCGGTGGACTTGTGTTCCTCGTGCACCATATAAGCTTTTACTGCCATATTGATATTACCGGCGGTATTAGAGGTACCGTCGGCGTTACGAATCTCGAGAGGCGAAGGTAGTTTCTGAGTGACTAACTTTTCCTCGTGGACGAGTTTCTTATCAATGACGCTTATTGATGCACCGGTGTCGATTAATGCCATGGCGTTGACTTTCTTTCCATATACCCACAGTTCCACTTCGATAGAGAACGATTTATTGTCGTCTCGAGAATCGTTTCCATGTACATTATACAAAGTGAAAAACTTCAGCGCGAGCGGGTCAGGATAAAAGTATTGTACAGGAGGGGCACGTGTAGCTAGTGTCCTTGTCCTCCGGGCAAAGTCCATTGCCGTGTTACCGAATATGCCGAGATGGGATACCGGGTGACGTACGACCGCCTTATCTTCCCACAAGATAAGGGGTCTCTGTGAAGCCTCTTCGTAGAGGTGCGCTTCTTCGGGGCGCTGTACACTCCCAGCCGCTGCGGGGCTGGTGTGTTCTTCACAGAACGTCTTCGAGACGTGTGGTTGGGGCGAGGGGAACCGAGATGGTCCCGACATTGGCGACGGTGGTGGCGGGGGCCGAGGGTCCTGCTGAGCTTGAGTCAGCCGTCACTTCTTCCCAGATTGTTCGGGCACGATACGTCTTGCCATCCGCGGGGGGCGCCGAGTACGGCTTCTTGCCAGAAGCCTGTCCCTTTCCACTACCCGAAGGAGCAGCCGTGGTCTTTCCAGACGCGGCAGCTGCATCCTTCGCCCTTTGTTGTTCGGCCCGCTGAGCAGCAGGCACGAACGTTCCCGCAGCCTTGTCCGCGGCAAGCTTAGGACACTTGTTGAAATAGTGTCCCGTCTGCTTGCAGTAAGTGCAGACGGCGTTGGTGGTGTCGGCGGGGGCTTTGGCGGGCGCCTTTCCCTTGTCCTTTTTCTTCTCCGACTTCTTTGCAGAAGCGGAGGACGTCTCCTTCTTTTCGGCAGGTGCCGAGTCCTTCTTGCTGGCCTTCTCGAAGATCGAGCCCTTGATCTTGTCCGGATATGACGTTTGGTACATTTCCAGGGCGAAGTTGATCAGAGGTTCGATGTCGGTCGGGGCCTTGAAGAACGGAGTCTTGCCGAGGACGTTTAAGGTGTCTTTAACCTTTTCGGGGAGAGTCTCGGTGAATTCCCACACCAGAGTCTCGTTGGCGGTTTCGGAGAGTCGGCCGAGGGTGCGGAACCGTTCGCAGTAATTGAAATAGTTCGATTCTGCCAGTTCCTTGCCCTTCGTGCCGTAGTAGCCGCGAATTTCCTTTTTGGCTATCTCCTTATCCGTCATTTTCCCATATTGCACCATTACGGATTTGGTGAAGTCCTCCCAGGTGCCGAGAGGTTCACCATTTCCTGCCTTCTTGATGAGAGGCGAGAAAAATTTGTATGCGTCCCCTGTGACGCGGAAGAGGGCCGTGGTGATACGGTCATGGTCATCGTAAACCCTGAGCGTACCGAAGTACAGGCCCATCTTCTCCACCCATTCCTGTGCAGTCACCTTTCCAGATGACCCAGAGAATTCGGGGGGAGGGGGGATTTTCAGGTTTTGGGGCAGACCTGGAATCTGCGGGGCGACGGCTGCTGCAGCAGCAGCTGCAGCTTGAGCGGCGGCAGCGGCCTCGGCTGCTCTGGCTTGAGCATGACCGGGGGCCGGTACCGGGTCTTCCGGAGGCGTGCGGACGCCGGGAGGGTTGGGAACGGAGGGATTCTTGCGGATCCTCCGGAGTTCCTCGTCAACCTTCTCCATGCGTTCTGCGAACGCATCCTCGAGGTCGTCCAGCCGGGACCGGTAGTCCTTTCGGAGCTGCTTCTCCATTTCGGAGAGCTTGGCGGTGTACTCCTGTCGGAGTTCCTTGCCGAGGTCCACCATGGTGGACAATACCCCGTTCCGGACCGAATTGACCGCTTCGTGTAGTTCGTCTTGGGCCTTCTGTTCGATTGCCCTGGATTGCCCAGCCAGGGAATCGATTCGTTCATGGATACGCTCCAGGTGGGCGTGCACCATTCGACCTAGGGTGTCGGTGGTGTCATGGCTTATGGCCGCACTTCGTTGTACGGCGGCATCGATGATTGGCCCATGTATGGACCCATCCACCTTGTGGTGTTCCTCCTCAGGAAGGTACGCCTTGAGGTTGTTCTCGACAGCGACATTGGTCTGTCGTGTCGGACCCGAAAATTCCATTTCCAGTGTGGTGGCGGGCCCGATAGGGCGAGTTCGACGAGCCGGTGGGTATCCGGCAATGGGGGAGCCCGGGCGTGTACCCATGGGATTGGTCGGAGATTCCCTTTGCGGGGGAGCGAACTCCGGCATTTCCTCTTCTCCTTCCTCTTCCTCTTCTTCTCCCTCGCTTAGGTGCTCCAGCGTCACCAGTTGCTGGGTTCCCGAGGGACCAGCTACCGGTGTCACCGGGCCTTCTGAGCGGAGGCGCATCTTGCGGGGAGCGAGGGGGGTGCTAACGGAGGAGGTGGAAGACATTTTTGTGAATACTGTTTGTGACGAATGTTAGTTTCTGGTTACTCATTGTCTTAGATTCTTAAGAAGGGATTGGTTTTGAAAGCTGCGACTTTCGTTATAGATCACACTCGCACTCTATTTCAGAGTTAAAAGATGATAGTATTTCTACTATACAATCGCGAGTATATCCTCTTCTACCGAAGTAGTTGAGGGCCCTGCCACCTTGTCAGGTGGTGTTACACCGAAGGCAAAAGTAATTTGTAGCGCTACGCATTCTGCTACGATACGAGCTAAGTCCGTACGCCAATCCAAAAAGGAAATATTGCCGAGCTGTTTGCAATACTTTTTCATAATTCTCCAGTCTCTATTGGTGATCCTTCCTCGTCTCGCTCTATCCTTTACGTTATCCACCAAGTCCTCCAATTCTACTACCATAGTATGGAAACGCATGTCGTTTTCCATATGGAAGCCTGGGTAATTAGGGGGGTGGTTGGCGAGAGGAGTGAGACGAGTGAGAGTGCCTTCTAGCATGGGAATAACTTGATCACATGCTTGGAGAGGCTTCTTCTTCCCGAAGACGAGGGAAGGGTCGAGAATCTTGTGGTTGGCCGGAACGGGAGGTCCGGCCGCCGGGCTGGAGAGACGGAGGGCCAGTGAAGAAGCTGCTTGCTTGGCTTCCTTGGCGGCTTGTTTGGCGGCGATTCGCTTATTCAGCTTATCGCGAGCGAGCTTGAGCTTGTTGAGTTCGCGGAGTTCGATGAGATTTTCCATGGCGGTAATGGATTGCGCTAGCTTCTCTTCCTCTGTCCAGATACGCTTAGCGAGCGGAACTGGTTTGGGAGGTCGAGGAGCGGGTTTCCCAGCCTCAGCAATGTGCTTTGGCATGTGGACGGGAATCTCCCAAAGATGGAGTTTCCCAGTGTAATCTTCCTTTACAGGAAGGGTGTAGGTGACGTCCTCTGCCCGAGGAATGTCGGTGGTGTCGATGCGGCTGAGAAGGGACCGCTTCGCCGGCTTAACGTAGGGGGCAGTGGAGGAGCCACGGGTGCGACGGGTAACGCGGGGCATGATTCTAGAAAGTGCAGCCTTCATGAGAAACAAAGTTTCCCAGTGATACGTCCAAGAACAGGAATGAAAGGGATTATGTAAGGTAGGGTAGTGGACTCCTTTTCAGGAGCAAAGAAGGTGTACTACGGGGCATAATTACTCTTATGTTGCGTGCAAACCCTGTGCCGAGACGGCGCGGATATTCGCATGACCCTAACGGTCAGAGGCGCCGACTCCAGGGGTAGAGTTGCTGACTGCCAGGCCGGTTCCTGGGTCAGATGATTGGGATTCGGATACACGACACCGCCCCGGAGGGACGATGCCGGAAAGTGGCTGGGATTTTACATCCCTTAGCCTGTCCATGCTTCAACAATGAGGTTGCCGTCTATAGCCACATGGGTGTCACATCAGGGCTAAAAAACCACTGTCGATCTAAGATCGCGAGACAGCAGCGCTCCACATCCCGAAGGAGTGGGCCACGCGCTTCTCTTCCAATGGGGCCCCAAATCCGTTTGACCCATGCTCGCACGCCGAGCTGCCCGGAGGACTTATGCTATTGGCTACCGCGAGTGACCTATGGCAGGGTGATTTTTTACGTCACCCCCCTCACTGCTTTTCCCATAACGGGTTCAAAGCAGGTCCCTTACGCCTGGGAGGCGGCTTTGGAAAATTCCCATGCCATCATAATGATGACCCTGTGGATAGTGATGGGGCGCTGAACAACGCTTGCCATGACAGGGGGTTGGGCGCACACAGGCAGACCGTCCCCTTTTCTCCACAGGCGGGTCTTAACCGCGCATAGTCCAAGCTTGTCAGCGAGGACCATGTCTCCTTGACCCTGGAGTCCGGGTTAGGTAGGCCTCCTGCCTAAAAAAGGCGGTGTGGCTTCCCTGTTTGCCAATCCTCTGCCGAGAATGGTGATGTATCCCCCAGATCTCAACTATCACCCCAATCGCCTTGTCAGGCAGAAAGGGATGTGCGCAGCAACAAGTAATAGCCCCTGTAGGATAGAAACCCAGACCCAAGCGCAAGCGCAAGGGTGGGGGTATGGGGGAGATTTGTTCTTATGACACAGACTAGACTGTGGGACTCACACTATAACCTAATAAGCGACTTGAAGGAGTTGCTGGAGGTTGGTGAGGAGGCTAGTGGGCGCAAGCAGAGATGATATGTAACTGTGCGAATGCAGAGAACAAATCTAAGGCTTATCCGCAGTGATAGCCCTACTTAT
The DNA here is from genome assembly GCA_029448655.1 of Wolfiporia cocos. Classification (NCBI taxonomy): domain Eukaryota; kingdom Fungi; phylum Basidiomycota; class Agaricomycetes; order Polyporales; family Phaeolaceae; genus Wolfiporia; species Wolfiporia cocos. The sequence continues at coordinate 57,583 of JACCLO010000022.1, forward strand.
ATACATGCTTTGTTTGGTTACCGGTAAGGGAGCCAAACATGAAGGTGGTCTGTGCGCAGACATAACTAATATGGTTAAGTCGTAAACTACAATAGACCATGTGCGCCGGTAATGGCCGCACCAGTAAGATCGTTTGTTTGGACCGTAGGTCCATGTTGTGGAAGTGGCTGTAGCTACGTTAGTAAGCCATGCATGTGATTCTTATATACCGGTATCGGAATATGAGTAATCGTGAGGGCATTGGCATGTGATAACGAGCGGGCCGCTTATCCAATTGTACTGACATAGCCCGGTACCGGGATATGAGTAAGGCGCGTGACACCGGAGGTTAGTCCGCTGAGTCATTGACGCGTACAAACGTGTTATGTACGTGTTGTTATGACAGGTGGACGTATACCGCGTTGTGTACGTGTTGTTTGTTTGCGTGTACGTGTAGACGAGCGCTTGGCAGCGTAAATGTCTACAAGGTCGTAGAAATACCAGATAAATAGGTAAAAATACGGGAAAAATAGTGGCATGTCCCAAATCTGTGACACTCCGCAATGCCATCTACAGGAACCTACCGAGTAGTGTGCCCCCAGCAAAGAAGCCCCAGACCAAAGAATATGTCGAGATTGATGAGGCTGGACCTGGAAGCAGCATGGCAGCTGGAGGACCTTCTGTCAGTGGGACACAGGCACTGAGAAGGAGTGAAAGTGATGATGAGCAGATGGACGGTGGCCTTGCCAAAAATGAAGTAGGTCGCGAAACTCGTGGCCGCAGCAGTCGCGGAGGTCGCGGAGGTCACGGAGGTCGCGGAGGTCGCGGAGGTCGCGGAGGTCGCGGAGGTCGCGGAGGTCGCGGAGGTCGCGGAGGTCGCGGGGAAGATCGCGGTGGCCAAGACAAGTCCAACGAAGATGTCAATGCCTCAAGTGACAGTGACCCCAACATGGCCATGAATCGTCCTCACCAATGGACACAATCTGAGCCTCTCACATTGTCAGGAAAGGGAAAAGGTCGTGCACGCATCACCATCACTGACTGGGTCGACAATTGGGGTGCCACCGACCAAAGCGACAATCCCGAAAATATCCGTCATCTCCCTCCAGTGTGGGCTCTCATGAGTCCAACCCGCCGACAAAACTATCTCCTTGCTCTTGGCACTGGGGAATCATACAAGACCATGGTGGTGAAGTGCTCCGAGCTCATCGTATGAATGTCCTCCTTGATTGTCTCCCACCACTGACCCTTGGTGTTCAGGGAAGCCAGGTACTTTTCAGCAAAGATGAAGATGGTCCTCATTGGGCATCCTGGACCTGGGAGCATCACAGAAGGGCTGACATTCATGGTCCCTCTGGACTTGACGAAGTTGCCTACTGGCTTCGACATGATCAGCCCATGAAGGACGATGAATGCAAGTTGACTTCTGACAAGGCATTGATCCAGCGCATCGTATTGACGATCGGCATCCTCTACCGGGAGATGGAGGATGCTCAATTTGTTTGGGTCGAGCCAGATGTCCCTAGGGAAGGGGCGCCTCAATACCTCATCGACAGCCAGATTACGATGGATTCTAACCCCGAAGGCATTTCCATTGGAGCTTTGGACATGCTGGTGTCTGTCATGATCAGATTGCTTGATGGGAAGTCTGTTCTGGCCCCATTGTGGCAGAATCCAGAGTTCCAATCCCTGTGGGATTTCTCATCTGATGATGAGGGCAGAGGTCAGGTCATTGAACAAAATTCAGATGCAACTGGAATGGTAGGGGCCTTGGTGACCACTGACACCAGGGCTCACACAGATGTTGAGGGCATTGTAGAAGTTGAAGGAGATGTCACAGATGCTAGGGCAGAGGTTGTTGAGGGGGCAGGTAGGGTTGGAGATGGATCTGGAGATGGTGATGCTCAGGAAGAAGGCTCGGGTGGAGGGGAAGGAGGCAGCATATCTACAGCACAACTTGGGGCCAAACGTCAGAGGGATGTGATGCGGATGAAAGGTGAAGTCGAGCCAGCACCGAAACGGCAGGCAACCCACAGGCGTGTCAAGCATGCTACCAGATCGGACACTGCAAGGTCCCCATCACCTCGCCGACTTAGATCTAAAGGGAAGGATGGCCACCATTCCTAGATGTGGCATATTGTTTGCTTGGTAGTTGGTAATTAGATTGCCTCACTACTTAAATATTTGGTGTGCCTACTTGCTGTACTGATCATAGATAATAAACTTGAGATGTGGGTCTCCAGCTCTACTTGCAGGATTGACCTTGACATATGCAATCAGCCACCCCGACCTCCGCGACCACAACTCTCACAACGTTCGCGACGTTTGCGACCGCGATGTTCGCGACCTCCGCGACCGCAGTCCCCGCACTTCTCGTGACCTCCGCGACCGTGCCCCCTGCACCTCTCACAACCTTTGCAATTGCAACCTCTGTGACCGCCACATTCACAACCACCACAGCTGCTGTGACCACAGTAATCTCTGCAACCTACAGTTGGGGACAGTCAAACACAGTAAATATTTTGATGAGTTATTCCAGCCATTAAGCATAACAGTATCGCTATCAGCAAAATACATTGAGCAAATCATGTTATAGAAGTTTGTCATGTTTCATCCTTAACATCTTTGCCATTCTGTAATGTAACCTCAGAAGCATGAAAGTAACTGACCTGGCTTGAGGATCAAGTATAGAGCCCCTTGCAACCTGTGCAGGACTCTGATTCTGGATGTGAGGGAGATTCTCACCTCCATCTTGACAGCCTAAACCCAGGTTGTTTCTCAGAGCTTGCACTCTGAGGGTCTGAATCATGAGACAAGTCAGACTGAGAGGACTTTGGAAATGAGATTTTCTTGCAGTCCATGATATTTATGGCAGAAGAGGATGAGGATTGGATTCCTGAAGTGCAATAGAGATTGAGAAAACATGCTACACAAGTACCACACACTGTCACAAAACTCATCATAATACAGCCATGATGCAGTAACTGCTATGCCCCAAGGGCAAAACACCAACTCAGTTGGCATGAGTGGGTACGAGCACTCTGAGCTTACATTGTGACATGTGGTCATGACTGTCTGATAGCTCTCTTTTGGAATGCCTGTGATGTTAAAATAACTGGGCATAGAAAATCATGCTCACATAGAGCAGTGATACAAGCTGACACTTGTATAACCATCCAAAACATCCAAAAGTGTTTACCAAAGGTTGCAACATTGGTAGCATGTCAAAATGTACTTGGCTGCACCATTGGAAACTGCTACAGGAGTCCAGGGTCAGCTTTGAGCTTTGATCTTGGGTTCCATCTCATCCATTGCTTACTCTTTTCATGATACAGTGTTGCTGTACACAATGCCTTTGGGAGCTGATGGGATTGCCCCTGCAAATTCAAAAATCTGCTTAATTGAGTTGGAATTGTGATTGTGATAGCTCTGGTGCCATATGTTGGCATCTCCGAATACAGATGCCCACAAGTGCTCGTGAGATGCCCTAAAATTGCCTGTGAAACACCCAGTGAAATCTGCCCAAAATTTAGGCACAGCTCATATTTGTGGGTAAAATCTCAAAAGTGGTTTATTTAGAGGTTTTCATACCTTCTGAGTCTATTTATGGTATTGGTGTGACACTAAAAACTTGCATTCGCCTGGTATCAAATCTACTGTGTTTGCTTGTCCCTAACTGTACATGCCCAACGTGGCTATGGCCTGCATGACTGCTGTGCCTGCAGCAGCTGCTGGCCCTGAAATGTCATTGGCTTTACATAATTCCAAGATGAAGCAAAACCTGTTGCTTTACATTCCAGTTTATTCTCTTGAATGGTTCCAAGTGGCTTTTCATCTCATAATAAAGCAATGAAAGACTCATATATTTCTCATACATTTGCATGAACAACAAGTAGTGATACAAATGAAAGCCAACCAGAACCACTCAGTCAGACCCATCTGTATCCATATCCATGGGCTCATCAATATTCGCGGGCTCATTGATTGTGGTTGCATCGGTCGCGAGAGTTGCAGGGGCCATGGTTGCGGAGGTCGCAAGAGGCGCTTCAGGCAGGATTGCAGAGGTCGTGGGGGCTGCGGTCACAGAGGTCGTGAGAGGCGCCTCAGGCGGGATCACGGAGGTCGCGGGGGCTGCGGTCGCGGAGGTCGCGGGGGCCACAGTTGCGGAGGTCACGAGAGTCGCGGGGGCCGCGGTCACGGAGGTCGCGAGAGGCCCCTCAGCAGAGGCCACGAGAGGCAGGGTCCCGGAGGTCGAGAGAGGGGCCTCAGGCGGGGTCGTGAGAGTCACGGGGTCCACGGTTGCGGAGGTTGCGAGAGGTGCAGCGGCCATGGTCGCGGAGGCTGCAAGAGGCAGGGTTCCAGAGGTCGAGAGAGAGGCCTCAGGCGGGGTCGCGAGAGTCGCGGGGGCCACGGTCGCGGAGGTCACGAGAGGCACCCCCAGCGCTACCTGTTGCAGGGCCTCAAGCTGCGCCTGCAGCCCCACCTGCCCCACCTGCATCTCATGGACGGTCTCTTGGAGGATGTCCACCTTATGGACGAGCTGATTAAGCATGCCACTCATTTGAGTGACCGCCTTCAACAGCTCGTCCCGGTCATCCCCCACCTGGCTGCGGTAGCGATTGTACCCGCCCTCCTTGTCCGCTATATATAGATATGTGAAGGCTATTTATTAGAATAGAGTGATCAAGATTTTTTTTGCTCACCTGATGGCTGCTCTGCCTGAACATGGACACTTGCTTGTGAGGTCTCACGGTGCTCACGCTCAGCCAACCTCGTCGACCGTCGGGACACCTCTTTTCCCTTGCCATCGTGTCTTGTGGTCGAGGGGCCAGCAGAAGGGCCCGCTTCCTCCTCATCACCCGTCTCTATGTTGTCGTCATGCCTGAGGTTCCGGAAAGCCTTGACAACCGACGCGTCAGTCTCTGCCCCACCAGATCTCACCTCCTCATCCTCGTCCAACTGATCCTGCTCATCTTCCTCTAAGTCACTGTCTACCTCACTTGCCTGCTTCTTTCCCTTGCTCTTTGAGCCTGTTTGAGAACCCCCCAAAAATATAATCAGTACATAATCAAAAATGATAAGACTTTGACTCACCTTTGACTGGGAAGTCTGCAAGCTCCTCCTCAGTGTACCGAGTGGTGTCATCGATAATGAATTTCTTGGTGTTGGGGTTGTAGACGACAAGTTTGAGCTTCTCCAATTTGGGTGCTTGTCTGGCGGGACTGTCGAACTTCTTCTGAAACATACGTGCCAGCTTTAATGACCTCGCCCCTTTCGTGGACTCGTATTCTCCCTTGCTGTTCAGCTCCTTGGGCACCAAGTTGCAGGCGAGGCTGTTGCCCGAGCACCTCTCGCACCTCGTCCGAATTTCGACATCGATAGTGCAGACAGTTCCAATACGTCTGCAGTTGGAACATGTTAGTGCCTGACAAAAAAGGAGGTCAGCGCTATGTCTGCAAACAAATTAAAAGCTTACGGAGCGAAGCGGATGATCCGATGGCTTGGGCCTTGGTTTAGTTGCTTTGACTTGAGCACCCTTTGATGCCTTCCGCCCCTTGGTCAGTTTTGAACGGCCTTTGCGAGAGGGGGGAGGGCTGGCCGAGTTCGAGCTTGGCGACGGTCGCGCAGTCGCCGATGACTTGCTGCCAGTCCGCCTGACTTTTGACGGCCTTTTTTCGGCAGACTTTGACCGTGTGCGAGTCGTGACACCGGTTGATGTGGTGGCGCTGCGAGATTTGGCGCGACCCTTGCGACGTTCGGCGCGACCCTCGCGACCTTCGTCACTACTCTCGCTACCCTCGCGACCCGTCTCGCGACCCGTCTCACGACCCGTCTCGCGACCCGTCTCGCGACCCGTCTCGCGACCCGTCTCGCGACCCGTCTCACGACCCGTCTCGCGACTCTTGCGTCCCTTACGACCCTCGCTCCTTCCTCGACGTTCGTCCTCCTCCTCGATTACCTCCCCATCTTCCTGACTGTTCTCCTCCTCCTCGTTGTCTTCCGAATCCGTGCTGTCCTTCTCGAAATCCTCACGGGGCCTTTTCTTTTGGGTGCGCGGGGCAGTCGGCCTGCCCTCATTAGATTCTCCTGTAAGTATACTCAATAAATGTAGACTTGCAAAGGATTTGAATGAGTACATACCTGTGACCCACCACTGGTCGGGTCCTAGGTCTTCCACCACTGGGAGGGGTTTGGCGTCATCCACTATTGGAGCGATTTTGGGGTGAGTCCTAATCCTCTGATCCGTTTCCTCGATGCAAATGGAGTTGAACTCTTCATCTTCTTTCTCATTGACGAATTCGTATTCTGCCAGTATACTGGCATAGAGAATGGGTAGCCTGTACCCCTGCTTAATGGCCTCGTACGGGAACACCTTGATGGTGTTTGACTGAGATATCCTAGTTAAAACTCCTTGAGTTGAGTGGAAAAAAAAATTACTCACCATCTCAGCCATCATCTTCATCTGCCACTCAGTATAGTCACCGCCCTCCAGACTCTCGGGGGCTGCCCTGATTGCGGCGATCGCGCGGGCGATGAGGACGTCGGCCTGCTCAAAGAGTTCAGACATGATGAGAGCAAAAGTTACAGGTGGAGTGCAAGCGCAATTGGGAGTGCGAGCAGGAGAGCAGCAGCGCGGGGAGAGTCCGAGCTTGAGGGGTCGCGACCGCAGCTCGCGACCTGTTCATATAAGTCTTCGCAGCCTCATGCTACAGCCCGGCGCCGGTCCGCGGACCGGAAGCGCCTGATTTCTATTTCGGCACATTGCGCTGATTGCCGCCGCATCCAGCGTGCACGTGATTAAGTCTATTCCCACGGTCTGCTTCTGGACTTCTGTTGTTCTATGAGCTACCCGCATCTATTATATCTTTTTCAACTCGTTACTGCGAGTTTGATTTTTCTCGCCTGCCCGCGCCCCCACATGAACCAATCAAAACCCCTCAGTCCCTCCCCTGTTCCCGCTTATCCAATGCCTATTGCATTTACGCACTTCCGTACCAGTGCAGTGCGGGACTCCCCACTGGAAGAAGGGTCTTCACTCACACAACAGACTCAAGAACTTCAAGGAGATGAAGATATTCAAATGCAGGATGGTACAGCTTTTATTTTGCTTGATATATTTTACATTTAACTCCTGTATGTATAGAAGGGCAACCAGAACCAGAGGAGAGCAAGAGTGAGCCTGCTATTCAGGTGTCAGCTCAAAAGCTACGATATCCGGCATGGAAATTCAATCCAGACCCCCTGCTACCTGCGACCTCAAATGCGACCGACGTGACCTCGCGACCCGCAACCGTCGCGACATTGCGATCCGCGACCCTCGCGACCTCGCGACCTGCGACCACCGCGACCGCGCCATCTGTGACCCCCGCAAGTCCCACTCTGAGGAAGCGATATCCGTCCTGGGGATTTATGCCAGATATATTGTTACCTACAGCCTCCGCCACAACCACGACGCCTGCGACCGCGCCATCCGCGACTTCAAATGTGACCACCGCGACCGCGACCACCGCGACCGCGACCACCGCGACCGCGACCACCGCGACCGCGACCACCGCGACCGCGACCACCGCGACCGCGACCACCGCGACCGCGACCACCGCGACCGCGACCACCGCGACCGCGACCACCGCGACCGCGACCACCGCGACCGCGACCACGCCATCCACCACCAATGCAACTCCCGCTCCGAAAAAGCGCTATCCGTCCTGGAGTTTCACACCGGACATCTTGCTACCTACGGCCTCTACCACAACCGCCACGCCCGCGACCGTGCCATCCGCGACCTCAAATGCGACCACCGCGACCATCGCGACCCCGCGACCCACGACCGCCGCGACCGCGACCACGCCATCCGCCACCAACGCGACTCCCGCTCCGAGAAAACGCTATCCATCCTGGAACTTCGACCCAGAGTCCCTGCCACCCACGAGCTCAACCACAACCACCCCTGCCCTGCCATTCGCAACCCCCATGACCCCTTCGGCTGTTGTGGCAGTTCCAGTAGCCAGAAAATCTGCATTGCGCCAGCCTCGCAAAACACCAAAGCGGAACAGATGGGCTGTTGATTCGTCCATGGACTTGGATGGTGACGATATACAAGGTACCTCGAAATCGGGCATTAAACGTGTCCGCTTTGCGGCTGAGTCTGGTGAGTTATTTCTGCAAATTTCCCTGGATAATTCTCATCAATCATCCAGATGAAGAAGCTGCTGGATGCAGCCTTCTGGACAGAGTGCAGGGAAATGTTGACAATCTGTATCATATGACTGATGTCTCCTCCTCCTCCTATTACAACTCGGTTCGCAGCAGGCTGTGGAAGAGCAAGTAGAGTAGAGGGCTTGTAGATGTACTATATAGTCTTGGATGTGTGAATAACAAACTAAATGGAATATTGCTTTGTCTGTCTCTGTGATCAGTAGCCATGAGGGAGATCCCCAAGTCTGATGGCAGGATGCAGAGACAGTTGCTCAAGAGCTGAACCTCATGAGTGAGCACAGAATGAAGACTGGCATGTACCACTCTGTCATCAGAGAAAGTCACAAGGAGGCCTTGTACAAGAAATGGAGCAGGGGAGACCTCAAAGTTGTCTGTGAAACCACAAGTAGATAGACACACTGGTGCATGAGATGCACTTGTGCTAATGATCCTTGCTAGCATGTGGCTTTGGAATCAACAAGGGTGTCCTGTGATGTGTGATCCACCATTTCATACTTTATATGCATGTTTCCTTTGCATTTTGACAGAAGCACTCATGGAATACTGTGATTGTGCAGACCTCAACACCATTGCTGGTGGCAAGGTGGACCTGTTAAAGGAGGTGAGTGCACTGTATTAATGCTGCTGAAATTCTTACATTACTGGATATTATGATGGGACAACCACAGGACACAGAGTGGCTCTGTGTGCACTTGCTAACAAATGGATACCTCAAGGAACCATATCACTTGACTGCATTTCATGTGAATGCCTATGTAATTCCTGGCATGAATGCAATGCACCCAAGTAGGTTCTCAGAAAATGATCTGGAGCAAGGTAAGGGGCCCATGCTGGAGTGCTGCTTCCCAGGAAAACCAAAGAGGAAAATAAATAAGCAGGACAGTGTTGCAAATAATGAAGGGCCAAGTACAACATGATCTGAGGTCTTGAATGACTGTCCAGATGAGCAAGAGGTGTTCTGCTTTGACAGCTGCAATATTGACTACTGGATTACCAATACAGATGATGACAACCAACTGGAAGGGAAAATATGGTTGGCTTCCATACAGAGATAAGCCCTTGTACAGATACAGGCCCCCCCCAGGAAGAAAGCTGGCAAGTCCATGGCACAATCTCAAATGCCCGCCACACAATCCCATTGTTGGCTTCTACCAGTGCCCACAACTGTCAGATTGCAGTGGTCATGGTCCCACCCGCAACCGTCATACCAGCAACACCCATCTGGTTGCGGCGCTGGTGGGCCCACCCGCAGCTGTCACAACCATCAAGTTGTGGCAGTCATGGGCCCACCCATGACCATCATAATTGTCTGGTCATGGCAGTCATGGGCCGACCCACATCTGTCACAACTGTCAGGTTGTGGCAGTCATGGGCCCACCTGTGACTGTCATAACCGTCTGGTCGCGGAAGCTGTGGGCCGACCCGTGACCGTCGCTACCGTCCGGTCATGGCAGTGGTGGGCCCACCCACAACCGTCACAACCGTCAAGTTGTAGGCCGACCCATGACCGTCACAACTTTCTGATTGCAGCATTTGTGGGCCCACTCGCAACCATCATAATCGTCTGGTCACGGCAGTGGTGGGCCCATCCGCGACCGTCACTACCATCTGGTCACAGAAGACATGGGCCCACCTGACAGTAGGCCTAACGGTTAGGGCATGGGCCGACAACCGGCTGACCTGAACCGTTAGGGGTTGGTACAAGCCGGTTGACCTGAACCGTCATCTACTGTCACTGAAAGGTGTGTCTCCTCACTAAGTCGCCTAGTACACAAGGATACTGGCTTGGTGAGTCCCACAGAGCCATCTGTGTCAGCAGACAGTAGCCGTCCTCGACCCTGACTCGCCAGATTGGGACTCGGATACATGTGTCTGGCCCGATGACTGGCCCCAATATCGAGACGATGTTGATCCTACACAACCAAAAGTGTATTACAAGCGCGACCCCTTTACAGGGCAATGGGTACATTCCGACGTTGAGTTCAACGAAGACTTGGAAATCGAAGTAGGAGTCAATGGCAAACTACCGACCAGGGGAACAACCGATGTGATCGGCTACGATCTGTATGCCGCGCAGGATATCCTGATTAATTCATGGAAATCCGCTTCGGTCCCCACAGATATTCGTATCAAAGTTCCATATGGGACATACGGTCGGATAGCGCCGAGGTCTGGACTTGCGAAAAAGGGCATCGACGTCCTTGCAGGTGTAATAGACCACGACTACCGCGGAGAAGTCTTTGTCATGTTGATGAACCTCACTGGAGACCCGTACCAAGTAAAGAAAGGCGACAGAATTGCGCAGCTAATTTGCGAAGTAGCAATCACGCCCGAAATACAGGAATCCATGACAAAGGAGAAGTTCGAAAAAGATATTCGACCTCACCTACATGGAAGTGGGCCCTACAACGAGCAGTTCAACAAGCCAACCACGCGCGGTACACAAGGTTTTGGATCGACAGGACGATAAAAGTGGAAAAACTGTAAAGACTAACCCTTCAATGGGCTCTAGCACCATTTCTACTCTCAATGGGGTCGTTGAAATCTAAGGGGGGGGTAATGTCACAAGAATTCTCCTAGTTTCCCTATATTTCTTACTATTTTTCCAGCAATTCTACGAATTATCTACGACTTTCTAGACCAATAACTAGCTTATCTGATTCATAAGTTAACGGTTACATACGTGCCGAATGATGGCCGCATTATCTCCCGTAACGACGGTCTTATCTCATCACTAGTAGTTACCATCAGTCACATGTCTAGTTCTAGCCAATCGGACGTTCCGTCCGGAAGCAGTCAGTGTATAAACGTCAGCGGACCGGGCTTTGGTCACGCCCCGTCTTTATAATGACAAGAGCGCAAAACGCCATTCGTGCGGCCTACGCCGCCTTTCTATATCCCGGTTTTGATCGGTATATGTATTTATCGTATATTACTAAGTACTTAGGTATCTGGGGACTTGTACATACGAATATGGACACTAGTATTATCTAATAAGACTGTTAGGGGTCTTATTTATCATGTATATATACTGGACTTGCTGAGTGCTATTGCCTCAGTTCTATTCATTGCATTCATACTACGGGTTAACCACTCAACGTATCCTGCTTAACATCTGCTTTATCTCTTGCCTAACCAGCAATACCAAGAACATTACAAGTAAGTATTATCTTGTGTTAATTCTGTCAATTCCTCAACATCGAACACTCGATGTCAACAGCTTATCATCCACAAACCGATGGACAGACAGAGAGGGTTAACCAAACCCTGGAACAGTACCTTCGCTGCTACGTCAATTCGTATAGAAAAGACAATTGGAGTAGACTCTTGCCTACGGCAGAGTTTGCTTACAACAACGTAGCGTCAGAAACTACCAGGCACTCGCCCTTCTTTGTCGAACTAGGTAGACACCCCCTTGCTGGCCCAAGCGATCAGGAACTCCCTCGCACAGTCAATCCTGACTTAAACGACATCGCACACGAACGATGGAAGGCACAACGGGAAGCGAAAGCCGCTATGTTAGTAGCTTCCGAACGATGGAAATGGTACAGCAATCGAGGACACAAACAACTCGATCTACGCGTTGATGATAAAGTACTAGTTAGTACTAAGGATTACCAGACATCTGAAAAGAGTCTGGCACCACGATATATTGGCCCTTTCAAGATTGCAGAAGTCTTATCGCCGGTGACCTTCAGATTAACAATGGGGTCACAATATCGTCAATACCATCCTGTGTTCCATGCGTCCAAGCTGGTACCATATGTCCAATCAGAAGATCGGTCGCCGTCCCCTGAACTATCGGAAGACGACGACAGAGAATGGGAAGTATCAGAAATGCTTAACCACCGGAAACAAAGAGGGAAACTTGAGTACCTCGTCCGATGGTCAGACACTACGTCCAAGGATGATACATGGGAACCCGAAGAAAACCTTGAGCACTCTAAGGAAGTACTGGACGAATACAAAGCCCGGTTCTTCAATGCTCAGACAAACCACCTCTCGGCACACCGAACTATTGCTGTTGCTGAACCCGACGATGATCCTAACTGGAAAGTGGGAGATCGTTACCTCTGGCCTGATGACTGGCCCATGCACTCGGACAACAACGAAGATGAGTCCGAGGGCTACGACTCCAATCAGGAGAGGCCAGTCAAACCCACCAGCCGATGGCTGAAAAGAGATCCGTTCGGAAACTCCGTAGAAGACAACATCGTCTTCAATGACTATCTGGAATTCGCCGTACCATTCGGTGACAAGGACACGGCTCCACTCTACCCTGCAAAAGGAACCCCACACTCCGCTGGATACGATATCTATGCTATGGAAGGACTAACAATCCAACCCGGCCAAACCGCCACAATCTCAACAGGACTTCAAGTTCTGTTCCCTTACGGGTATTACGGACAACTGGCAACCCGGTCTAGCATGGCGAAACAAAGCTTAATCGTACTCGGAGGAGTCATCGACTGGGACTATAGAGGAGAAGTCAAAGTCATGATCCATAATCTTGGATCGACCCAATACGAAGTTAAGGCGAAAGACAAAGTAGCCCAGCTACTAGTTCATCGGATGTACTATCCCGACGAACATGTCTCGTCACCCACCGCCTACAATCTCTTACACGGTCAACAAGGTCAACGAGGTACAAAGGGTTTTGGCAGCACAGGCAAGTAGCGCAAGCAAAGTCTAACCCTTTAGTGGGCTCTAGCATTTTTAGCTGCTTCATCGGGACGCTGAATTTTGAGGAGGGGGTAATGTCACGGTTTCTCTTATTTTTCCCTATTTTTCCCTATTTTCTCTGATTTTCTACAGCTCGTTCTACTCGCTTTCTCACTCACGTTATGTCTCACCCTTATCTCACTCTCGTAGATAACTCTTATCTTATCTTTCCTGCACGTGACCTTACAAAGAGTTCACAACATACGTTGCCATACGTCACATGGCTTTCTAGTGACTCGCGTCACCTGCCTCTGGCTCACGCTCAGTCAGCGGCCTAACTCACGTCACATGCTGTAGCCTTATGCTCAGTCAGCGACCTTTGGAACTATCACAAGCTTCGGGTCGTACCATTACCGGTACATAACCCTACGCCCTGCGGTATCACTAGTCTTACCTACGGTGTTATGGGTCTTACCCTTCATGTATATAAGCTGGCCTCTGAGTACGTTGTAGACTCAGAATAGTTCTCCTCGACAATCGACTAGTTGTTCTTACCAGCTGCTTGACTCTTACACCTCACCTCTACCAACACCGCCCCTCAACAGTTATATTCAGTCTTAGTGAGTGTCTGTGTCAAGCAGGCTAGAGTACAATCACAAGCTTCTGGTCACACCATTACCAGGTGTCCTAACCCTACACCCTAGTGTGGCATTAGTCCTACCTACGGTATCACGGGTCTTACCCTGCATGTATATAAGCTTGACTCTAAGGGCGTTGTAGTATCACAATCTTAGTGAGAACTCACCAAACGATAACTTGTTGGGTGTTGGGCAAGGTAAGAGTGATAAGCAGTAGGTAATACTGTATCTCGGTAAGATAATAGTTCTGGGGACTTGTAGTCGCCAGAACCTAGCTTATATACATTGTATAAAGGACCTCTGCCACCGCAGTAGGTCCCTAGGGACTCTGAGCCATATGTATTACTAAGGCGTAAGAGATAAGGTAATCTAGCTGACATAGCCCCGGGATATAAGTCAGCATGCGTGACTGATGACTAAGCGGCATGTCTGCAAGGACGGGCCGCTGAGTCATTGTTAATGACTAGCGTGTAAGCGCTGATGTCATATAGGATGACTAGCGTGTTTGTTTAGCTAATAACCCTTAGTTATGAGATAACCTCTCGGCATCTCGGCATTGTGCTGTTAAGCCGTAGTTGTACATAGAAATGCCAGAATAATAGCTAAAATTGTGGAAAAAATAGCTACGTGGTCACTTTGTGACATTACCCCCTTTTTAGGTGAGGCGTCCTCGCATTACTCCTAATGTGCTTATTTTCCAGTTGAACCGAAACCTTTGGTTCCGCACTGTGTCTTGTCGACCTTGTCAAAGTACCCTTTTCCGACTAAGGAAATTTGAGGGTCCTCTGCGACTTCGCATATGAGTTGGGCTATTTTGTCGCCTTTCTTCACATCGTATGGTTGGTCGTCGTGATTGATAAGGTGACACGGACTTACTTTGAAGACTTGTTGGGGTGTTGGAGCGAGGTTAAGACAGTAAAAGCAGAGGTTAAAGTGCTAAGAGCTTTGAGGGCTTATAGCAGTGGTCGATAGATGAACTAGTCTGAGTCCTAAGCGACTCAGAGTAAGGCTTATATACATGAGAGGCAGCAATGCTAATGTGGCTGCCCTAAAGTGTAGTGGTCTGTGCGTATGCAGGGAGACGTCATAAGCATGTGATACTAGTTTGTCGGGGCATGAGTAATCGTGCCCGAGGTGTTTGTGACTAGGGGAAGCGCCGTCATCCAAAGGCGCTAACCCTAACGTGTCATGTGAGTTCCGGCAGGAAGCGATGATGTTTGTATCTACTTGGTATGTGTGGCTACGAGATAAGATAAGGTGTAGATGAGATAAGGTGAACGGTTGTGATAACAGATAAGATGTAGAGCACGTGTGGGCGCTTAACGTATAAGTCGGCGTGTAGACGTCGTAGAGACTTGTAATAAATTGTGAAAAATAGAGGTAAATAGGGAGATTTTGTGACATAAGGATCACTACGATTTCTCCTTGATAGTCGTGGTCTATGACACCTGCTAATACATCTATGCCCTTTCGGGATAACCCTGATCTTGGTGCAATTCTCCCGTAGGTCCCAAATGGCACTTGGATTTTCAAAGAAGTTTTCACTTCTAATCTTCCATGTGGTGGGATGACGTCTCCGCTTGCTGCGAATATGTCTAATCCTACAGAATCTTTTGTTCCCTTGGTGGGTTGTTTCCCTCCCGGGAGCACTTCGATTTTTAGGTCGACATTTTGTTGGATGTCGGCCGAGATCCATTTTCCTTTTGGATTTCGGACTAGCTTGCGCTTTGGTTCCCGGCAATAGTTATCGCAGTACTGGGGCCAGTCATCTGGCCACACACATGTATTCGATTCCCATTCATCACTGTCTGGGTCGAAGACGGCAACCTTCTCTTTTTGTCTGGTTGACCATCGGAGTCCGGATTTTTCCGACGTAGATTTTTCAATCTTAGTCTTGTAATCCAGGACGAGGTCACGTGCTGCGTCGAGGTCGGTTTCCTTGATCCATGAGTCATCGCTGACTGTGAATCCCTTCCACCTGACTCTGTATTCCATCGTTTTCCCTCTCAGGCGATGGTCTGCAATTTTCTCGACTTCCCATTGTTCTTCGCCATCTGAATCCTTTTCAGGTTCCGGATCTAGCTTCTTTTGGATTGTGGCTTCCTTGTATAGTACTAGTTTGGACGCATGGAATACCGGGTGATAAGCTTGATATTGTGAATCCATGTGTAGTCTGAACGTGACCGGTGATAAGGCTTCTATCACTTTGAACGGTCCAATGTAGCGTGGGGAGAGACTCCTTTCGGTGTCTTGCCAGCTGCGAGTGTCCAGTAAGACCTTGTCGCCTACTTTGTATGGCGGTGTCTTTCGTCCTGAATTGTAGTACCAGGACCATCGCTCAGCAGCTATTTTCATAGCTGCTTTTGCTTGGTCCTGTGCGTTCCATCTTGCTTGCGCAATTTCGTTGAGGTCCGCATTAAGGGTTGGCCTTAGATCCGTTGGTCCCGCATTAGGGTGACGACCTAATTCCACGTAGAATGGCGAGTTCTTTGTTGTTTCACTTGCCGCATTGTTGTATGCAAACTCTGCCGTGGGTAGGAACGTGGCCCAGTCATCTTTTTGTACTACCTCAATGTAGCACCTTAGATACTGTTCCAGCGTTTGATTGACTCTTTCAGTCTGCCCATCTGCTTGGGGATGGTAGGCTGTAGTCATTGACCGTTGTACTCCGAGCATTTCACACCAATCTTTGAATAGTTCCGAGGAGAATTGTACCCCTCAGTCCGATACGATTTGCTTGGGCAAGCCATGTATTGGATATATTCGCTGATATAGGAGGTTTGCTAGCTCCTTAGTGTTCAGGTTATCCGTTGTAGGGATAAACCTTGCTCTTTTCGTTAGTCGGTCGACTACTACCATTATCGAGTTAAACTTTTCAGTTCCCGATGGCGGTAGGTGAGTGATCAAATCTATCGTCATTGTGTCCCATGGTCCTTCCGGAACCGGTAGGGGTTGCAGGGGTCGGTATGGAGTGTGTGTCCGGTTTTTCATCCGTTGACACATGTCATACCCTTCTACGTATTGTTTGACGTAATTCGTCATTCCGGGCCACCAGTAGTTCCGTGACAGTAATTCGTATGTTTTCCAACGTCCGAAGTGTCCTGCCGTAACGTGATCGTGATGTATCTCTACAACACGGCGTCTTAGATCTTCTGGCTCTTTTGGAACATAGACTTTTCCTCTTTTCAGAAGTAAGCCGTTCTCAAAGTTCCATTCCTGGAGGCCTTTCTTGAATTCCCATGGTCCACTTTTCAGCAGATCTCGGTAATTCTTGGTGAGTTCGTCATTGAGTAGGGCTTTCCTAATCTCTCGGAGTAACTCATTGTCACCGGGCGCTTGCGCGTCGTGTTCACCTTCCATTGTTCGGATTGCGAAATATTCCGGTTTGAGGAGTGTTTTGTCTCTATTATCCATAACACAAGATAACAACTTACTAGTTATGCTTGAGGTTTTGCTGGTTAGGCGAAAGGTAGTAGCTGTTAAGCAGGATACAACACGAGTGTTACTCGATAGTATGAATGCAATGAATAGAACTGAGGCAATAGCGCTCAGCAAGTCTGGTATATATACATGATAAATAAGACCCCTAACAGTCCTATTAGATAATACTAATGTCCGTATTTGTATGTACAAGTCCCCAGCTACCTAAGTACTGAGTAATATGCGATAAATACATATACCGATCAAAACCGGGATATAGAAAGGCGGCGTAGGCCGCACGAATGGCGTTTTGCACTCTTGTCATTATAAAGACGGGGCGTGACCAAAGCCCGGTCCGCTGACGTTTATAGGCTGACGGCTTTCGGACGGAACGTCCGATTGGCTAGAACTAGACATGTGACTGATGGTAACTACTAGTGATGAGATAAGACCGTCGTTACGGGAGATAATGCGGCCATCATTCGGCACGTATGTAACCGTTAACTTATGAATCAGATAAGCTAGTTATTGGTCTAGAAAGTCGTAGATAATTCGTAGAATTGCTGGAAAAATAGTAAGAAATATAGGGAAACTAGGAGAATTCTTGTGACATTACCCCCCCTTTAGATTTCAACGACCCCGTTGAGAGTAGAAGTTGTGCTAGAGCCCATTGAAGGGTTAGTCTTTACGATTTTTCCACTTTTATCATCCTGTCGATCCAAAACCTTGTTTACCGCGCGTAGTTGGCTTGTTGAACTGCTCGTTGTAGGGCCCACTTCCATGTAGGTGAGGTCGAATTTCTGTTTCGAACTTCTTCTTTGTCATGGATTCCTGTATTTTGGGCGTGATTGCTACTTCGCAGATTAGCTGCGCAATTCTGTCACCTTTCTTTACTTGGTACAGGTCTCCAGTGAGGTTCATCAACATGACAAAGACTTCTCCGTGGTAGTCGTGGTCTATTACACCTGCAAGGACGTCGATGCCCTTTTTCGCAAGTCCAGACCTTGGCGCTATCCGACCGTATGTCCCATATGGAACTTTGATACGAATGTCTGTGGGGACCGAAGCGGATTTCCATGAATTAATCAGGATATCCTGCGCGGCATATAGGTCGTAGCCGATCGCGTCGGTTGTTCCCCTGGTCGGTAGTCTGCCGTTGACTCCTACTTCGATTTCTAGGTCTTCGTTGAACTCAACATTGGAATGTACCCATTGCCCTGTAAAGGGGTCGCGCTTGTAGTACACTTTCGGTTGTGTAGGATCAACATCGTCTCGATATTGGGGCCGGTCATCGGGCCAGACACATGTGTCCGAGTCCCAATCCGGCGAGTCAGGGTCGAAGACGGCTATTGTTTGCCGTGTTCCGCCGAGTCTAGTTGATCGGCGGAGGGGTTGATTCGGGTCGGTACTAAGGGCTGAATATTTTGCCTTGTACTCGTCCAGTATCTCCTTAGCGTTAGCCAAGTGTTCCTCGATTTCCCACGTGTCCTCCGCGGGTCCGGTGCCTTTCCAATGGATAAGGTATTCCCACCGGCCGTGTCGGTTACGATGGTCGAGAATGGCTTCCACTTCCCATTCTTCCGGGTCTTCCATTTCCGTTGGCTTGTCAGCCGCAGGAGGATGACTTTTCTGACCTTCGATGGTCGATTCCTTGTACATGACCAATTTTGAAGCATGGAACACAGGGTGGTAAGCCCTATATTGTGCGTCCATGTACACCTTGAACGTTACCGGTCCCAGTTTTTCCGTGATTCGGAATGGGCCGATGTAGCGTGGGGCTAGACTCCTTTCGGTGTCTTGCCAGCTTCGCACGTCCACGAGTACTTTGTCACCCACTTTGAAGGGGACAACTTGCTTCTTTTGGTCATAGTACCAGGACCATCTTTCGGCCGCAATCTTCATTGCCGCCTTAGCTTTCTCTTGTGCAGAGAACCGTGTGTTCGCAATTTCTACTAAGTCTTTGTTTCGACTCGGTTCGAAACTGCTTGGTCCTGCAATAGGATGACGACCTAATTCCACCAGGAACGGAGATTCCTTGGTAGTTTTGCTGGCTGCATTATTGTACGCAAATTCCGCTGTTGTGACACGGAAACCCACTGGTTACGTGACTACCCGCAAAGCGGGGAAACCCTCCCTATATCCCTCCTATCCCTATCCTCCAAGGAGAACAGGACGTCTCTTGTGGACGAACTGCCGTTGCCCTTCCCTAGTATAGGGGCTGGTCGGGACGCACCGAACCGCTGGCGGATGAGGAGGACTGGCCGCTCCTTAGGCACCCAGGCTAGCAGTCAAAGAGAGAGAGAGGGTGGATGTCAACGCTAAGTCAGGCGCACACCAGAGAGATTGGATGGTTCCCAGGGGACTTGCCCCAAGGTCGAGAAGAATAGTTCTGAGGTGTAACCCTCAGAACGCCGCAGTATATATACATGGGGAACAGTAACTACTACCGCTAACAGCCTGCCCTAATGGCATGGTCTGTGCGCAAGCTGTGACCGTAACCCATAACTACATAACGCTGTTACTACCCTTGACGTCACGTGACCTGTAGAGATAAGATAGTGAAGGAATTATCTACCTACGCACGTGCGGTTCCACTCGAGCGGCTAAGTATTTATCGTAGCGAATATCTGTGGATAAGCGTGAGCCAAGGGTGAGACAAAAGAGTAATCCCTTTATTCCGGGATTTCTTGTGACATCACCCCCTCCTTAGAATTTTCGTCGGCCCGACGAAGGATATTCCCCCTAGCTACCCCCTGTTGGCGATTCTTCGACGCTCGCACTCACCGCTGGTCGACCTGAGTGCCCGCCTTCCAGTTTCGGCACCTAATCCCCAGCCTACCTCCCTAAGCCGGTCCCGTCCTTGCGCTCGCCGCTTTGCATTTTCACCGGCGGTAGGAGCCGTTTTCGGCGCTCTTGGTACTGGCGCTCCTACACGGTGTGCTTGGTTATTTGCGCGCGGTTGGTAGGACGTCGGTTGGATGGTGGGTGGTTGCCCTGGTGGCGTTTTGGTCTCTGGGCCTCCTTGGTGGTGGAGGTCGTTTCTGTCGCCTAAGGGTGTCCGTAGGTGCGGGACACCTGTTGTCGGCCTCGCTTCGCTGACCTGCCACTGTGGGGTTACACCGAGGTGCTTCACATACCCACTAGGTCTAACGTCTTGCCTCGGGGACTACCGCTGTGTCCTGCGGCGTCCTTCCTGGTTCTCATTCCGTCGTCGGTCCAGGGCGCCCTCGCCCTAGCAACGCTTAGTGGGGGCTGGTAAATGTACTGCCCAAGGCCGCTTGTGGCTCAGTGGGTGCCCCGCCACGCTGCGCTAGACCTAAACGTCGAGATCCTCCGGGCTCCGTATATGAAGGCGACGGAGCGGGGAGTAAGATAGAACTATTCTTATGACACGGAAACCCACTGGTTACGTGACTACCTGCAAAGCGGGGAAACCCTCCCTATATCCCTCCTATCCCTATCCTCCAAGGAGAACAGGACGTCTCTTGTGGACGAACTGCCGTTGCCCTTCCCTAGTATAGGGGCTGGTCGGGACGCACCGAACCGCTGGCGGATGAGGAGGACTGGCCGCTCCTTAGGCACCCAGGCTAGCAGTCAAAGAGAGAGAGAGGGTGGATGTCAACGCTAAGTCAGGCGCACACCAGAGAGATTGGATGGTTCCCAGGGGACTTGCCCCAAGGTCGAGAAGAATAGTTCTGAGGTGTAACCCTCAGAACGTCGCAGTATATATACATGGGGAACAGTAACTACTACCGCTAACAGCCTGCCCTAATGGCATGGTCTGTGCGCAAGCTGTGACCGTAACCCATAACTACGTAACGCTGTTACTACCCTTGACGTCACGTGACCTGTAGAGATAAGATAGTGAAGGAATTATCTACCTACGCACGTGCGGTTCCACTCGAGCGGCTAAGTATTTATCGTAGCGAATATCTGTGGATAAGCGTGAGCCAAGGGTGAGACAAAAGAGTAATCCCTTTATTCCAGGATTTCTTGTGACATGTTGGCAGGAACTCCGACCAGTTATCTTTTTGGTACGTATTGATGTAGCACCGCAGATACTGTTCGAGTATTTGATTTACTCGCTCGGTTTGTCCGTCTGCCTGCGGATGGTACGCAGTAGTCATCGACCTTTGAATTCCCAGCAGGGTGCACCATTCACCAAATAGTTTTGAGGCGAATTGTGTCCCTCTGTCCGATACTATCTGTTTTGGTAACCCGTGCAAGGGATATACCTTTTGATAGAGTATCGTAGCTAGGTCTTTCGTTGAGAAGGTATTTTCTATTGGGAAAAACCTTGCTCTTTTGGTCAACCAATCCACTACGACCATGATCGCGTCATGCATTCCCGATGGGGGTAGCTGAGTAATCAGGTCTATTGTCACCACTTCCCACGGGCCTGACGGCACCGGTAAGGGTTGCAGGGGGCCGTACGGCTTCTGCGGGTGGTTCTTCATACGTTGGCATGTGTCACATCCGTCTACGTATTTTTTGACGTAAACGAACATTCCGGGCCACCAATAGTTGCGGCTTAGCAATTCATACGTTTTGTAGCGTCCGAAATGCCCAGCTGACTTGTGATCGTGATGATACTCGACCACTTGCCGTCTGATATCCGCTGGTGTAGCTGGAACGTAGACTTTGCCTCTTCGGAGGAGTAACCCTCCTTCGTAGTTCCATTCTGATAGGTCTTTTCTGAATTCACGAGGGCCGGATGAGAGCAGCTCCTTGTAATCCTTTGTGACCTTGTCGTCTAGCAACGCTTTGCGAATCTCTCGGAGTATTGATTCATCTTCTGATTGTGGGGCAGCATGGGAGGTATCAAGAGCCATTGCCATGTACTCTTGCTCGAACCACTCAGGTTTCAGAAGAACCTGATCGCGGTTATCGAGATCCACCCCCTCCTCATGGTCTGGCCGCCTGGACAGAGGATCCGTGGTTAGCATTGTTTTGCCAGGTTTGTGCTTCATTTGGAAGTTGAAGTGTGAGAGGTACAGTGCCCAACGGGCTTGTCATCTCGTCAGTTTTTGCGCCGTTTTGAAATAGGTCAGGTTTAGGTGATCCGACCATATCTCGAATTTTTCAGGATGTCCCTCTAGGTAGTGTCGCCACTCCTCTAGAGCCCTGATGACAGCCAACATTTCCTTGTCGTAGATCTCGTAGTTCCTTTCCGGGGCACTTAGCGATTTGCTATAGTACGCCACGGGGTGGAATTTTTTATCCGTAGGATCTAACTGAGATAGTACTGCTCCGGTAGCGAAGTCTGATGCATCTGTTTCTACGCGGAAAGGCTGATCGTGCGACGGAATGCGAAGCACGGGCGCTTTGGTAAATGCTTCCTTTAGGGTTTGGAAAGCATTTTCCTGCTCGGCATCCCAATGCCAAGCTTCTGACTTTTTGGCCAGCATGGTGAGTGGTTTGGCTATTTTTGAGAAACCTTCTATGAATCGCCTGTAGAAATTGGCAAATCCAAGGAAAGCTTGAACCTCTTTGACCTTAGTAGGTCTAGGCCAGTCCTGAACTCCGGCGTACTTCTTCGGGTCCATCATGATGTTTCCATCGGAAATGATCATTCCTAGGTATTCGATGGAAGATTGTTCGAAGAAGCACTTTTCGGGCTTCGCATACAAGTCCGAGTCCTTCAGGGTTTGGAGAACCCCTTTGGTAAGTCGCCGATGTTCCTCCATATCATTCCCGAAAATCAAGATGTCGTCTAAGTAGACAACCACCTTGCCGGTCCAAATGAACGGTGCGAGGATAGAGTTCATCATCGCTTGGAACGTTGCGGGGGCATTGCAGAAACCGAAATACATTACCGTTGCCTCGTATAGTCCACGGTGTGTAATAAACGCCGTCTTCCATTCATCACCTTCCTTGATGCGGACATTGTTGTATCCCCATCTAAGGTCTATTTTGGTGAAGATGGTCGCATGGGACAATTGATCGATTAGGTCATCGATCCGAGGTATCGGGTAACGATTTTTCACGGTTATTTCGTTTAGCCTCCTGTAATCGACAACCATCCGCAGTCCTCCGTCCTTTTTGTGGACGAAGAAGACCGGGGATGCCATTGGACTTTCGGACGGTCGAATGTAACCCTTCCGTAGTTTGGTGTCTATCCACTCATCCAAGCTATTACGCTCTTGGGGAGACATTTTGTATGGTTTTACCGGTGGAGGAAGCTGCGCATCTGGTTCAATCACTGTGGCGTGATCCCAGGGCTTCCGTTCCGGCATCCTCTCTGATGCCTTTTGTGAGAACACCGTTGGCCCATACTCTTGGTATTGTTCGGGCACTAACGATCGCCATTTTTCAATGTCAATCGGTGGTGTGTTTTCTTCACGGTCGTCTGCTTCGTCGAGGTCTTTGTCAAGTACCTCGGCTACCAACTGTGTCAGCAGGTTCATTTCCTCGTCGTCAAGGGTTGCCACCCAAGCGATCAAAGGATTTTCGGGGTCCTCCTCTCCTAATATGTCCACGGGAGTGTCCCAAATCGAATTTACTTCGATGATTTCTTTTTCTGGGAGTTCAACTGATTCCTCCTCAGAAGGGCGGTTGCCCTTTTTTCTGGCGTAAGGTTGTGACACAGACACTCACTAAGACTGAATATAAGTTGAGGGGCGGTGTCGATAACAGTGAAGTGTAAGAGTCAAGCAGTTGGTAAGAAACAACTAGTCGATTGTCGAGGAGAACTATTCTGAGTCTACAACGTACTCAGAGGCCAGCTTATATACATGAAGGGTAAGACCCATAACACCGTAGGTAAGACTAGAGATACCGCAGGGCGTAGGGTTATGTACCGGTAATGGTACGACCCGAAGCTTGTGATAGTTCTTAAGGTCGCTGACTGAGCGTAAGGCTACAGCATGTGACGTGAGTTGGGCCGCTGACTGAGCGTGAGCCAGAGGCAGGTGACGCGAGTCACTAGAAAGCCATGTGACGTGTGGCAACGTATGTTGTGAACTCTTTGTAGGGTCACGTGCAGGAAAGATAAGATGTGTCTACAGATAAGACGAGGCGCCGTGATAGGCGCTGAGCTAACGTGCACAAGAGATAAGATAAGAGTTATCTACGAGAGTGAGATAAGGGTGAGACATAACGTGATACGGAAAGCGAGTAGAACGAGCTGTAGAAAATCAGAGAAAATAGGAAAAAATAGGGAAAAATAAGAGAAACCGTGACATTACCCCCTCCTCTAAATTCAGCGTCCCGATGAAGCAGCTAAAAATGCTAGAGCCCACTAAAGGGTTAGACTTTGCTTGCGCTACTTGCCTGTGCTGCCAAAACCCTTGGTACCTCGTTGACCTTGTTGACCGTGTAAGAGATTGTAGGCGGAGGGCGACGAGACATGTTCTTCGGGATAGTACATCCGGTGAACTAGTAGCTGGGCTACTTTGTCTTTTGCCTTAACTTCGTATGCGGTTGATCCAAGGTTATGAATCATGACTTTGACTTCTCCTCTATAGTCCCAGTCGATAACTCCTCCGAGTACGATTAGGCTTTGTTTAGCCATGCTAGACCGGGTTGCCAGTTGTCCGTAATGCCCGTAAGGGAACAGAACTTGAAGTCCTGTTGATATGGTGGCGGTTTGGCCGGGTTGGATTGTTAATCCTTCCATAGCATATATATCGTATCCAGCGGAGTGTGGGGTTCCCTTTACAGGGTAGAGTGGAGCCGCGTCCTTGTCACCGAATGGTACGGCGAATTCCAGATAGTCATTGAAGACGATATTGTCTTCTACGAAGTTTCCGTACGGGTCTCTTTTCAGCCATCGGCTGGTGGGTTTGACTGGCCTCTCCTCATCGGAGTCGTAACCCTCGGATTCGTCGTCTACGTTATCCGAGTGCATGGGCCAGTCATCAGGCCAGAGGTAACGATCTCCCACTTTCCAGTTAGGATCATCGTCGGGTTCAGCAACAGCAATCGTTCGGTGTGCCGAGAGGTGGTTTGTCTGAGCATTGAAGAACCGGGCTTTGTATTCGTCCAGTACTTCCTTAGAGTGCTCAAGGTTTTCTTCGGGTTCCCATGTATCGTCCTTAGACGTAGTGTCTGACCACCGGACGAGGTACTCAAGTTTCCCTCTTCGTTTCCGATGATTAAGGATTTCCGATACTTCCCATTCTCTGTCGTCGTCTTCCGATGGTTCAGGGGACGGCGACCGATCTTCTGTTTGGACGTATGGTACTAGCTTGGATGCGTGAAATACAGGGTGATATTGACGATATTGTGACCCCATTGTTAATCTGAAGGTCACCGGCGATAAGACTTCTGCAATCTTGAAAGGGCCAATATATCGTGGGGCCAGACTCTTTTCAGATGTCTGGTAATCCTTAGTACTGAGTAGTACTTTATCACCGACGCGTAGATCGAGTTGTTTGTGTCCTCGATCGCTGTACCATTTCCATCGTTCAGAAGCTACTTGCATAGCGGCTTTCGCTTCTTGTTGTGCTTTCCATCGTTCGTGTGCGATGTCGTTTAAGTCAGGATTGACTGTGCGGGGGAGTTCCTGATCGCTAGGTCCAGCCAGGGGGTGTCTACCTAGTTCGACAAAGAAGGGCGAGTGCCTGGTAGTTTCCGACGCTACATTGTTGTAAGCAAACTCTGCAGTCGGCAGGAGTCTACTCCAATTGTCTTTTCTATACGAATTGACGTAGCAGCGCAGGTACTGTTCCAGGGTTTGATTTACCCTCTCTGTCTGTCCATCGGTTTGTGGGTGGTAAGCTGTTGACATTGAGTGTTCGATGTTGAGGAATTGACAGAATTCCTTGAACAGCTTTGACGCGAATTGGACGCCTCTATCGCTAATGATCTGTCGAGGCAGGCCGTGTAACGGGTAAACCCGTGTATACAAGATGTCGGCCAAATCCTTTGTTCCAAACTTGGAACTGATCGGATAGAAATGCGCCCTCTTCGTTAGTCGGTCCACTACAACCATAATGGAATCGTAAGTCTTCTTGTTATCGATAGACTTTGGTAGGTACATAATGAAGTCGATTGTAATGACTTCCCATGGCTGGGTTGGTACGGGGTTAGGTTTAAGTAACCCGTACGGCTTCTCAGGTCGACTCTTCATCTTTTGACAGATGTCGCATTCCTGAACGTACTTCTTAACGAACGTTGATATGCCTGGCCACCAGAAGTTACGAGTTACTAATTCGTAGGTCTTCCAGCGTCCGAAGTGACCAGCGGTAATGTGGTCGTGGTGTGCGGCTACTACGCGTCGGCGTGTCTGCTCGACGTTAGGGACATAGACCTTGCCCTTGTGTAGTAGTAAGCCGTTCTCGTAGTTCCAGTCTTGGAGCTCTTTCTTGAATTCCCTTGGTCCCGATGAGAGAAGGGATTGATAGGACGAAGTTAGCTTGTCGTCTTGTAATGCTAGGCGGATGGCCTCGAGTAAGGACTGATTAGAGTCTTCGGCCATAGACGTAGTTTCGTCAGAAGAGGTTTCCAGGGCCCGAATGGCGAATTCGGTCGCAAAAAATTCCGGTTTAAGGAGGATTTTATCCCTGTTGTCGAGTTCCACCCCCTCTTCATGATCTGGCCTCCTGGACAGAGGATCCGCTGTAAGCATTGTCTTTCCGGGCTTGTGATACAACTTGAAGTTGAATCGAGTTAGGTATAATGCCCAACGTGCCTGTCGTCGTGTAAGCTTTTGCGCCGTCTTGAAGTATGTAAGATTTGCGTGATCTGTCCATACTTCGAATACCTTGGGGTGCCCCTCGAGATAATGACGCCATTCTTCGAGTGAACGAATAATAGCAAGGAGTTCCTTGTCATATATCTCGTAGTTACGTTCGGCTTCAGTCATAGACTTGCTATAGTAAGCAACAGGATGGTATAAACCATCCTTAGGGTCTAGTTGTGAAAGGACTGAGCCGGTCGCGAAATCGGAGGCATCGGACTCGATCCTGAAAGGCGAGTCTTGGTCTGGTATTCTAAGGATTGGCGCAGACGTAAAGGCCTTTTTCAGGTCCTCAAACGCCTGTTGCTCCTTCTCACCCCAAGCCCATTTCTGGTTCTTGCGGGTGAGCTGTGTGAGTGGCTTGGCCTTGTAAGAAAAGTCCCTGATAAATCGCCTATAGAAGTTGGCGAAGCCTAAGAAGGCTTGGACTTCCTTGACCTTGGTTGGTTGAGGCCAGTCGAGAACACCCTCGTACTTCTTTGGGTCCATTGCAACGGAGTTATGGGAGATAATCATCCCCAAATACTCGATGGACTTCTGTTCGAAGAAGCATTTCTCGGGTTTCGCATAGAGATCGGAATCCTGAAGTCGCTGCAATACGGCTTTGACTAGTTTCCGATGCTCTTTGAGGTCGTTTCCGAAAATCAGAATATCGTCTAGGTAAACGATAACCTTTCCCGACTGAATGAAGTCGGAAAGGACGCTATTCATCATCGCTTGGAATGTGCCTGGCGCGTTACAAAAGCCAAAGTACATAACAGTAGCTTCGTACAGCCCCCTATGGGTAATGAAGGCTGTCTTCCACTCGTCCCCTTCCTTTATCCGCACGTTGTTGTACCCCCAACGGAGGTCGATCTTGGTAAAGATTGATGCGGATGCGAGCTGATCTATCAACTCGGATATACGAGGAATGGGATACTTGTTCTGTACTGTGATTTCGTTTAGCTTTCGATAGCCGACTACCATGCGCAGTGACCCGTCCTTCTTTGCGACAAAGAAAACGGGTGATGCTATCGGCGATTTGGATTCTCGGATGTAACCTTTGCAAAGTTCTTCGTCAATCCACTCGTCTAAGGAGTTTTGTTGAAGCTTAGACATTTGACACGGAAACCATCCGTGCCACCCGTCCTAACGGGGAACCCCCACATCCGCCCTATCCTATCTCCAATAACCCCCCACTCTCCATAGGCGGAGAACAAGAAGGCACCTCTATTGAGAGGTCCTGCCGTATTGCCTGAGGTACCGACCCATGAGTGTACCGGTACGCCCCCAGACTAGCAAGTAGTAGAAAAGAGATTAAGGCGAATGTAATGAATAGAGGCCCCCACGCCCAAGTAGGACGCAGCAGGCTTTGTCGTCAAGGACCCTGCACGCGAAGACAAGCAGCAGAGGGATATGAAAGAGGTGACCAGGGGACACGCCCCCTAGGCCAAAATCTTAAGTCTGAGGAGTAGCCTCAGACGTCGCCAGTATATATACATGTAGGAGACCTCTAGCTAAAGACCTTTTGTCTACCCTAAAGTGACGGTCTGTGCGCATCAGGATCATGTGCCTACAGTAACAACTAAGTGACAGTCATATGACGAGGTAACTACCCGTGACTCTAGATATAACAACGTGACCTGTAGAGATAACGAGATAAGATGAAGACTTATCTACCTATGCACGTGATACCTCCAGCGACGGTTTTCAAGCCTAGAAATCGGAATATAAATCGCAAAAATAGGGGAAAAATCACAATTTATTTCTTGTGACAACATTGGGTAACGTTTTACGGGTCTCGGCAGTGTTGCGCCTCCGACAAAGTCGATGGCGTGGTCGTAGTCCTTGCGGACAGGCATCCGCTCTGAAGCCTTGTGACTGAACACTGTCGGACCAAACTCCTGATACTCTTTAGGGACTAACGATCTCCACTTTTCAGTTGAAGACGAGTCTAAGGATTCTTCATCCTTTTCGAGTATTTCTGCTACAAGTTGTGCTAGAGTTTTGTTGTCTTCGTTATCCAGCTGCGATAGCCAGTTAACGAAGGGGTTGTCGGAATCTCCTTCTCCTAGTGTGTCCAAAGGGAGATCCCATATACTGACCACTTCGTCAGGGAGTTCATCTGCCTCCTCCTCCGACGGTTTGGCGGGCCTTTGCCTTTTAGCAGCATGTATGCATTTTCCTTCTTTTGTACACCGGTCATAAGATATCGTTCCTGCACTCCAGTCGAAGTGCGGGTTATGACGTGTAAACCATTCGTACCCTAGTATAAGATCTTGACCACTTAGTTTAGTTACGGCGAGACCGATAGTCTCCTTATGAATGCCGTGGACCATGAAGGCCTTAACTAAAGTGTCAATCTTTCCCGCTTTGTTGTAGGTGCCGTCTGCATTATGTACATTAATGACAGGGCGAAGCGGTTGGGTTAACAAGTTATTGGCGGTGACGAAGTCGGAATTAATGACGCTTATTTGAGCGCCACTATCTACAAGCGCTGTAGCCTGTACTTTCTTTCCATATACCCAGAGATCCACGCTAATCTTGAAGGATGTAGCAGGGTCGCGCGATTGATTGTGATAAATATTATTGATCTCTGCAGTGGGTATAATACAACTACGCTCGGTCATCGTACATGGACAGGCCGTCACATACGATCGTAGTAAAAATCCGAGGTATATTTTTTCTTTAAGAGCCGCTTCGGCGGCTCCGAGAGGGTGGACTGGTGAACGATAACACCAGTTGTGTCGGGGACGGTGTCCTTGTCGGCGTCCGAGTCCGTCGCCGCGACCTCCTCGATGTGCGCGCGGGTGAGCGTCCCCACGGTGGATGTGGTTGCGCTCTGCCCCTCGTCGTTGTCCTCCTCATCCGTCTCATATCTCTCAATGATTCGGACGAAGCGGCGCTTTTTGCCGTCGTTAGCAGGTGCCGGCCTGCTCGACGTTGATGATGTGTTTGATGACGACCCGGCTGTCGTCTTTGGCGCTGAGGGGGCGGTTCCCTTAGGCTGGCCTTTCCATTTGCAATTGTTCCAGCCGGTCGTACAGTTGTCGCGACCGCACTGGGCGCACTTGTGGGGGGGAGAGACTAGAATCCTCTTCCCATCCTTGAGTACGCGCCACGATGCATCAGACCTTGCGTTGTCGGGCAACTTCCCTGTCTTCGCCTTGGTGTCCCCACCGCTGGCGGTCTTTGCAGATCCGCTGGTTTGGGATGTAGTAATGGTGGCGGCCTTCTTGCCGCCCGAGCTTCCTTCTACCTTCTTCGTCTCCTTCTTCCCGTCTTCGAAGATACTCCCGGTTATTGCGTCGGGGTACGCGTCCTTGTAGAACTCGATTGCCATATCGAGATATTTTTCCCACTCGGTGGGGGCGGGGTGCTTGATGATCTTCAACATCGAGAAGCCATCGCGTACCTTTTCAGGCAACGCGTCCTTAAGCTCTTCGAGCACCGTCGAGTTCTCGGACTTCGCTGCTTTGACAAGTTGGCGAAGTCTCTCTGCATACGTGAAGAAGTTGGCTTTCGCCTTCTTCTTCCCCTCGTCGCCGAAGTACCCTTTTATCTCCTTACGGGCCACCTCCTGGTCCGTCTTCTTCCCGTAGACGCGCTCCATGTCGTCTTCGAACTCCTTCCACGTTCCTAGGGACTTCGTTACGTCTACCGAATCCCTAATCCTCTTTTCCTGATATTGGAACGCCGACCCTGATAGACGCTGCAGGGCTTCGACGATCTGCTCCCGCTCCTGGTAGATTTTTGCTACCGAGAAGTACATGATGCACTTCTGGAGCCATTCCTTCACCGGGATCTTAGATCCATCGCCGGTGAAGGTTGGTGGGGGCGTCGCCTTGGGGCGGAGAGGTGCTACTCCAGAAGGAGCAGCGGTGGTGGTGGAAGCGGAGGCAGCTGTTGTGGTGGCAGCGGCCTCGAGTTTGGCGAGGCGATCGGCGAGATTGCGCGTAGTCGTGGACTCCAGTTTTCGGAGTCTGGCGAGGGCGGAGTCGAGGTCGTCACGGGTCGACTTGACCTGATTTTCCGATGCTGCCAGGCGCGCCTCCAGGAATTTGGTGTACTGGCGGTGCTCGTCTGCCCTGTGAAGGACGAGACGCAGCCTGGAGTCTAGTGCGTATCGGAATCGACGGAGTTCCTCGTCCGTATATCTCGCGGCGACGTTCGCGTTCTCGTTCATGAAGTTCAGACACATTTGGAATGTCTGACGTAGAGCGGTGTGCTCTGCTTCGGGTATGGAGTCATATGCGTCTTCGGCCACCTCGAATTCCTCCCTGACGGGTAGGACTTCCTGACTTTCGAACTCCAGGGCCGAGTAGTCGCCAAAAATCGGCGGCAACTGCTCGTTCCCAACTACGGGGCCCGAGAAGTGCGTTGGCCAGAGTTCTGACGGGGGAAGTCTGGGTCGAGGAGCTGAGCGGGGAGCGGGCGTGCGTGGTGCACGTGTGACGGGTGTAGGGGAAGTGGTTTGTTCCGGGGTGTGCACCGGTGTGTTGACCGCGGTGCGCGATCCGGAAGCTTCGGGTTGGGGGGTTTGCGACATTGCTAAAAACCTGGTAAGCACTTGTTTGGTAAGAGCGCGGGAATGCCTGTAAAGGAGGAGAACCGAGCAAAAAAAGTGTACGTAATTACTAAAAATTATCTACTGCCATGTGTTGTGCCTTTCTTGAGCGCGAGCTTGAAGTCACACGATAAGAAGCGATAAAGCAAGACCCCTTCTCAGGTGGTCTGCGAAGGTTTACATTTGGTGGACCGGGAACCATACATTGAGGGCGTTGAGGCCCCGTATTATACGCTGTATGTGTTCCCTATCTACGCTAGGATATCCAACCATAAAGTTCCCGATGATTTTACAGTTCTTAACTAACAAGCGCATTTGCTTGTTGTCGATCCGGTCCATAAGCACCGCCTCGATAAATCCCTTGCATACCGTTTGGAGGTCCCGTATAAGGTTGGTTACCTCATAGGTGGGATGTCCGTTGCAGAGATCCGCGTTAGCCACGATGCAAGTATACACCGGGGATAAGACTTTTGCGGTCTCTAGTAGCGTGGGGATTACCTTGGCACCCCAGTCGAACTTCTTCTCCGTGCAGGAGATGTCGAAGACGTTGAAGTCTTGTGGGATGTCGTAGAGGCGTCTTTCCGCCCACTCAGCCCGCGGCAAGCGGACGAGATCGACGATTTTTTGAAGTTCGTCGGGCGTGAGGATGCGATTCATAAGTGACTGATCGGGGGGCGGAGGCGCGCGTTGAGCGCGAGAAGCGGCGTCGGCCTCGACGTGGCGAGCTACTTCGGCTTCTTCCTCTAAGCGTCGCTCGCGGGCGCGCTTAGCAGAAAGGGCCGCGTACTCTCGCATGGCCTTAGCTTCTTCCTCCGCTATCTGCTGGTTCCTTGTTTTGATGGTTGCGGGGCCGAGGCGAGGCCCGTAGTACTTGGGCTTCCGGATGAGGTCTTCCACCTCCTTTCGGCTCTTGGACGGAATGTCCCAGAGCTCCGGTTTGCCGTTGGCCGCGTTGGTAACGACCATCTTATCCGGCATCTTGCCGGTGTCGCCCTTCTGCTTCTGCTTCTTGACGATCGGGCCGGCTCTCAGGCGAGCCTCGACCATCTTGATGGACTTCTCTTGTCGCTCGGCAGGCATGGCTGTGTAACTACGTGAGAAAGCTGTACTACAACTATATAAAAAGTCCGGGAACGGCCGTTCTTGATGCGGTAAGGTGTCATGTCGGTGTGTCGACGACGGCGTGCATCTCTCTCATACACGTCCGGAGTGGAAGATACAACGGGTCCCGCTTCCCTTGCGGTCCCGGTAACAGGCCAGATTAGGGTATTACACCCATGGTGGCTAGCCGCAGCGCTCCCAAACGTCCACCGCAGGCAAGCTAGCCGCCGCTGAGAAGCGGTGACCGGGAGATCCCGTTAAGGTTCAATCCCATGTGGTCATTAGGCCGGCAAGCCGGGTTTTAGTCTGGTTCCCGAAGGAACGAGGCTGTGTCCTTACGTCTGGACAATAAACGTGTTACTAAGTAACGGGGATAGGTCTGGGGCATTGCCCATGTCTAATCCACCGCCGCTGTTCACATTAACGGCCCTTTGCAGGTGCCACTAATAACCTATTGAATGGCTGGTCGTCGCCATGTATCCCCCAGATCCCAATACAAAAACTACCTGTAAAGGGATAGACACCAAACCGCCGGCCTAGAAACACAAATCCCCAGGGCCAAAAGGCCGGGGGGCGATGAAAAGAATAGTTCTAATGACACAGACACTCACTAAGACTGAATATAAGTTGAGGGGCGGTGTCGATAACAGTGAAGTGTAAGAGTCAAGCAGTTGGTAAGAAACAACTAGTCGATTGTCGAGGAGAACTATTCTGAGTCTACAACGTACTCAGAGGCCAGCTTATATACATGAAGGGTAAGACCCATAACACCGTAGGTAAGACTAGAGATACCGCAGGGCGTAGGGTTATGTACCGGTAATGGTACGACCCGAAGCTTGTGATAGTTCTTAAGGTCGCTGACTGAGCGTAAGGCTACAGCATGTGACGTGAGTTGGGCCGCTGACTGAGCGTGAGCCAGAGGCAGGTGACGCGAGTCACTAGAAAGCCATGTGACGTGTGGCAACGTATGTTGTGAACTCTTTGTAGGGTCACGTGCAGGAAAGATAAGATGTGTCTACAGATAAGACGAGGCGCCGTGATAGGCGCTGAGCTAACGTGCACAAGAGATAAGATAAGAGTTATCTACGAGAGTGAGATAAGGGTGAGACATAACGTGATACGGAAAGCGAGTAGAACGAGCTGTAGAAAATCAGAGAAAATAGGAAAAAATAGGGAAAAATAAGAGAAACCGTGACAGGTTGGTCGTGTGTACAGCGTGCATATTCCATTTCTCCTTTCCTCCAATCAAAGGTAGGATTGTGGAGACGCAACCAGTCATAGCCAAGGATTAGGTCTGGTTCTAGGTGCATGACCGTCAGACCTATTTTTTCCTTGTGTGTGCCATGTTGCATAAATGCTTTTACTGATTGCGTTAAGCGGCCGGCGACGTTTTCTGTTCCGTCTGCGTTTGTAACCGTAATAGGAAACGCTAGTTTGTCGGTGACCAGCTTATGTTTATCGACCAATCGTTGTGATATGACCGATATGGTTGCGCCGCTGTCGATTAAAGCCAGAGCCTGCACTTTTTGCCCATATACCCAGAGTGTTACTTCGACATGGAATGATCGAGCGAAGTCGCGCGCATCGTTGCCAAAAATATGATACATTGACTCGAATACACTCTTTACAGTGGGTACGGGACTAAAATTACACGGGAGCACAAGTGGGCAGGTCATCACATGTGCTCGGTGAGAAAACCCAAGGCAGAGCTTCCGTAGATGCCCAGGGTGTTTGCGGAGTCGGCTATCCGCTTGCGAAGCCAGGGCAGATGTGTCCTGATGGAGTCGCCCGACGGTGTAGGCGCAGTCGAAGTCGAACCAGTCGACTGGGTCTGGATGGGGCTGGTGCTTTCTGCCGATCGCACCGGGCTCCCGCTTTTCTCCTCATCGCTGATGCGCGTAGTGGGGGCCAGAGGAACCACCTCTGGTTGCTTCGGAACGTTGGTCCGTATGGTCCCTACGGTGGCTTGGGGGGACTCATCTTCGTCGTCAGTCACCAGTTCCTGGGTGCTAACGATTCGGACCTTGTATTTCTTTTTCGGGTCCAATTTCTTCTGGCCCGACTGTTGCGTTCCGCTCGACGAGCCTGTCGGCTTCGTCGTTCCGCTTCCACTACTGGCCGGCTTGGCTTCCTTCGGCTTGTTCTTAGGGTTCTCAGGACAGTCGCCCCATTTGTGTTGTCCGGGGTGCTTGCGACAGTCCTTCCCGTAAGAGCCAGTTTCCTTTGCCTTGCCTTTGCCTTTGTCATCAGCCTTGGCAGGCTTCGACGTAGCTTTGTCGGCGGTCTTGCCAGACCCCGACGACTCCCTCTTCTTTTCTTCCTCAAAGATCTTGCCTTTGAGCTTATCCGGGTATTGCCTCTTGTAGAGGTCAATGGCCATATCGAGGTATACCTCCCAGTCGGTCGGCATTGTGAAGCCCGGCACCGATTCCAGGGTAGCGAGGGTCTCTCGCACCTTTTCCGGAAGGATTCGTTTGATGTGACTGAACAACGTCTTGTTGTCAGTCTCGGCCAGGCGAGCCAGGGTCCTGAGCTTCTGTGCCCAAGAGAAAAAGTCCGATTGGAGCTTCTTTTTCCCTTCGTCTCCGAAGTACCCTTCAATCTCCTTTTCGGCAATCTCCTTGTCTGTCTTCTTGCCGTACACCTTCTCGATCGTTTCCGCAAATGTTTTCCAGGTGTGCCCCGAGGTTTTTCCGGCGGCGATTTTATCAACTACCGGTGACATGTACTGGTAGGCCTCGCCCGTAAGCTGTAACAGGGCTTAGCGAACCTTGTCCTCCTCGAGGGTCACCTTGGCGTCTGCGAAATACATGCCCATCTTTTGGATCCACTCTTTCGATGAGATGGAATCCTTGGGGCCCGAGAATTTGGGCGGCTGCGTTGGTTTGGTCTGTTGGAAGTTGACCGTTGTGGCTGCTGCTGACGCGGCTGCCGGTGCGTTTTTTAGAGCGGTTAACTCCGCTTCGAGTTGGTCAATTCTATTAATTAGTGCCGTGACCTGGGCACCGCTGGGTCCCGTGGTTGGGACTGCCGGACGCTTTTGCAGTACTGCAATATCTTTTTCTATGCGGACGAACCGATTTTCGGAAAGGGTGTCCAATTGTTGCCGCAAACTCTCCGCTTCCTCTAGTGCTTCAATTCTATTTTGAAGCACCTGGTTGTGACTCCGAATCTGGTTGGTCTTGTTCCAGACCATTTCCAGATCCGTGTCCACCCGGCCTTTGTAGGCCGCGAGGTTGCTGTAGAGGTGGTTCTTGGCTTGGTACAGCGCCTCCCTGTACGCTTCCTTTCCCACCTGCAGAACTTCGTCTGAGGCGGCCACTTCCAGGGTGCGCTGCAACCTTCCCACCAATTCGTTCTCGCTTCTTTCTGGCTGCGCGACGATTTCCAGAGTCCTCCTTTCATAGGAAGGGAGGAGGTCGGGGAGCGTCCCGAATAGGGGCTCCGTGTTGACCGGTGACACCGGCCGTGGAGTCTCGCTGCCTTCAGGGGTAACTACTGCGCGTGCGGGTGTTTCCTGGTTGAAGAGCCTGGCGGCTCTTGTGCGCGGCGATGCTTCCATTGAGTACCAGTGGACGTCACCATAGTAGACTATGAGGTCCGCTAGGGAGATGGCGGTACAATAGTTGTCCCACCTCCACCATGAAATGTGGTTCCTAGTTGAATCTTCCCCATAGTACTTGATGTACGCCGTATGGTTTACATTCAGGGAAGGGCGCACATGCGCCGGAATTGAGTTGAAGGAGGTTACACTCCCCCTAACTCTGATGCCGAATACGACTCGCAAGTAGTCCATCAAGCAGGTTTGCTCTCCGGGCCATGCGTGCTTGCCGACGGCGGGGCGGTAGGCCGTAGCCACCTTGTGGGTGTTGTACAAAGCGCCTTGGACGATTGTATAAGGCACCATTGCTGGACAGTATTCGTCAGCTTGAGTTATTTTCTTCCTTGAACGATAATTCAAGAAAAAAGTGCCTTTTCAGGACTTAAGTGCCTTTTCAGGACTTTTCGCAATCAATGCCATGCACCAAAAATAATGCCTTTTCAGGGCTTTCTATCTACTACAGCTGGGGTTTGCCAAGGTCGAAGTTGAGACCGCTATGTACTAGATGTGTCTTTAAGTACGTAACGTGCTGTTTCACGTCTAGGTCTCCAAAAACGTGCTCCACCCTTCTGAGATATTTTTCGAGGCGGCGGAGATCTTGGTTCTTCATGGAGTCCTGACGGACCCTTTGCTCCAGGTGTGTGGAGAGATCGTCGAAGTCGGTGATGAGGGTGGTGAATTTTGCGATGATGGGGGCCGTGGTGGTTGCGTCGGGGACCTTCCATAGCCGGAAAAGGTTCTTGTGGGCGGCGTTCATCTGTTTGTCGACGTCTAAGAACCAGTCCCACTTCTTCTCCGTGCAGTGGACGTCTCTGGGGTTCACAAGACCCCGTTTCTCGACCCACTCGGCCGGCATTCTAAGCTCCTCCACTCTTTCCAACAGCGACTTCTTTGGGGGCTGGATTCGCTCCCGAAGACTCCTCACCATTCTCTCGTCCTCAACCCTCTTCCTGGCCGCCTCGGCGATCAGCTGATCCAGGCATTGTTTCTGGATCCGAGCCTCGAGCTTCTCCTTCTGTCGGAAAAGCTTGTCGAGCTTCTTTCGCCTGATGTCGGCGAGGGCGGCCTCGTGGTTGACCCTTCGGATCTCCTCCGGGTCGGGGTTCGGCTTCCTGTAGAAGACGTCCTTGCCCTTTTGGGACTTTCCTCGCTTTGGGGCTGTGACCGCGGAAATGCGGTCTTCGAGCGATTTAGAGGAGGCAATGTGCCATTCCTCGCGCTCCCCCATAGCGGCGTTTCTCGGGGTAACCGTGAAACGTGGTGCTTTCGGCATGACTACGTAAAAGAAGTCTAAGTAAGCTATTCTAGTGGAAATTCACGCGGTCTTCTGTCGGGGCTTATCGTCGCTTCTTGATGTGTCGTGCGCTTATCCTCCGGCGTCAATGGGCGCTCCGCCCTCAACCGGAGTTAGTGTCGGCGACTGGATGGCGTCTCTCTCACGCTACCAGGTGGGGGATACAGCAGGTCGTCTTTCCTTGACGCCTGGGAATGCAGGATTTGGGGTATTACACCCCGCATGTGCCCACGCCTCACTCCAGTTAGGTGGCTGCCAGTGTTTAAACCAAACCCATGCCCTGAGGGACTTAGAGGGCGCCAAGGCCAGAACTCTATCGTTCTGAAGCCGTATCGGCAGCGGTTCTAGGCAGGGCAACTCGTGCCCACCATCCCAACTCTAAATAGAGTGGCCCCTGTACGCCTGGGGATAGGCGAGAAGGTCGTCTCCGGCCCGGTCAAGAGGTTACACCGTTGCCATCGATTCCCAACATATGGGGAAAGGCTTGACAGCCAGTCCCCGGTTCTGCTTAAGCCTACGGTCCGGCTATTTGCCCGAAGGCGGTGATCCCCCAGAGCCCACTAAGGATACCCCGCTGCCTGGCGGCGAGCAGGGGTGCGCAGACGGCGACGAAAACCCCTAAGAAGAAAAAATCCCAGACCCTCCAAGAGGGCGGGGGCGAAAGCGAGTTCTATTCATATAACACAAGATAACAACTTACTAGTTATGCTTGAGGTTTTGCTGGTTAGGCGAAAGGTAGTAGCTGTTAAGCAGGATACAACACGAGTGTTACTCGATAGTATGAATGCAATGAATAGAACTGAGGCAATAGCGCTCAGCAAGTCTGGTATATATACATGATAAATAAGACCCCTAACAGTCCTATTAGATAATACTAATGTCCGTATTTGTATGTACAAGTCCCCAGCTACCTAAGTACTGAGTAATACGCGATAAATACATATGCCGATCAAAACCGGGATATAGAAAGGCGGCGTAGGCCGCACGAATGGCGTTTTGCACTCTTGTCATTATAAAGACGGGGCGTGACCAAAGCCCGGTCCGCTGACGTTTATAGGCTGACGGCTTTCGGACGGAATGTCCGATTGGCTAGAACTAGACATGTGACTGATGGTAACTAATGAACCAGATAAGCTAGTTATTGGTCTAGAAAGTCGTAGATAATTCGTAGAATTGCCGGAAAAATAGTAAGAAATATAGGGAAACTAGGAGAATTCTTGTGACAATCCAGTTCCACCCCCTCTTCGTGGTCTGGCCTCCTGGACAGAGGGTCCGCCGTTAGCATTGTTTTTCCCGGCTTGTGCACCATTTCGAAGTTGAACCTTGTCAGGTACAAACTCCAGCGTGCTTGCCGTCGGGTCAACTTTTGAGCCGATTTGAAATAAGTCAGGTTCAGGTGATCTGACCATATGACAAATTTCTCCTTGTGTCCTTCTAGATAGTGTCTCCACTCCTCTAGAGCCCTTATTATTGCCAATAACTCTTTGTCGTATATCTCGTAATTACGCTCTGGAGCGCTGAGAGACTTCGAGAAAAAGGCAACTGGATGGAATTTTTCATCTGATGGGTCTAATTGTGATAGGACTGCTCCTG
Organism: Wolfiporia cocos; assembly: GCA_029448655.1. Taxonomy (NCBI): domain Eukaryota; kingdom Fungi; phylum Basidiomycota; class Agaricomycetes; order Polyporales; family Phaeolaceae; genus Wolfiporia; species Wolfiporia cocos. The sequence continues at coordinate 96,316 of JACCLO010000022.1, forward strand.
TTGCAAAATCCGATGCATCGGTTTCCAATCGGAATGGACTTGTGTTGTCCGGGATCCTTAGAATTGGGGCGGACGTAAAAGACTTTTTCAAATCTTCAAACGCCGCTTGTTCTTCCGTACCCCACTCCCATTTGGTGTTCTTCCTTGTTAGGCTGGTCAATGGTTTTACAACTTCTGAGAAGCCTTGGATAAATCGTCGGTAGTAGTTTGCAAAACCAACGAAAGATTGAACGTCTTTGACATTTTTGGGGACTGGCCAATCTAGAACTCCTGAGAGTTTTTTAGGATCCATTTCCACCACCTCCTTTTTTATTATCATTCCGAGATATTCGATGCTATCTTTTTCAAAAAAGCATTTCTTGGGTTTCGCGAAGAGGTCGTTGTCCTGGAGTGTTTGAAGAACTGCTTTCACAATTCTTCGGTGTTCGCTTAGGTCATTCCCGAACACTAGGATATCGTCCAGGTACACTATTGCATGTCCTTCCCTGATGAAGTCCGCTAGGATTGTATTCATCATGTGCTGAAAAGTTCCTGGTGCACTGCAGAAGCCAAAGTACATGACCGTGGCTTCGTATAGACCCTGATGGGTAATGAATGCTGTTTTCCATTCATCACCCTCCTTGATTCGGACATTGTTGTAACCCCATCGTAAATCAATCTTCGTGAAAATTGAAGCTTGACTTAATTGGTCGATTAGGTCGTTGATCCGAGGTATTGGGTATCTATTTTTAACCGTGATGTCGTTTATCTTTCGATAATCGACTGCCATCCTTAGTCCGCCGTCCTTCTTTGCTACGAAGAAGACGGGGGATGCCACGGGTGACTTGGATTCTCAGATGTACCCCTTTCGGAGTTCCTCCTCTATCCATTGGTCGAGTGAATTTGCTTGGACCAGGGACATTGGGTACCTTTTTACCGGTCGTGGTAATTCCGTACCTGGAATAAATTCGATTCCATGGTCGTACGGTTTTTGTTCCGGCATCCTTTCGGATGCTTGTTGGGAGAATACACTGGGTCCGAATTCCCAGTATTCTTTCGGAACTAAAGACTTCCATTTCTGGAGGTCATCATTGTCGAGTTCATCCTTGGCATCATATTCTTTTGGTGACTTGATTGTCTCTATCAGAACCTGATGCCCTTCTTCCTCTAGATTGTCTAGCCAGGCGTGACCCCGAACCAGCTGTGTTTCCCTTGTCGTACTTGGACCCGGGCCGCGGAACAAAGTCCGGGCAATCCTTGTACAGGTGAGCGCCGTCGTGAGTACAGCAGGGCCCTTCGGGACCACTTGTGTTGGTGGTCGTAGTGGTGGCGGCTTTTTTGGGCGCCGCTTTTTCTTTTCCCTTCCCCTTGGAGACGCCCTTCTTTTCAGAAGCGATGGCAGTCTCTTTGGGGGCTTCCTTCTTTTCTTCCTTTTTCTTTTCCTCCTTGAATATACTACCATGCAGCTTTTCAGGGTAGGCCAGCTTGTACAATTCCAGCGCGAGATCGACGTATTTGGCCCATTTGGAGGGCACGGTGGCGGGAGACATCCGGAACAGGAGGTTGATGTGGTCCCTAACCTTTTCAGGTAGGATCTCCTTGAACTCCCGAAGGAGCGTGGTGTTGTCGATTTCCGATAATGTTCCGAGTGTCTTGAACTTCCCGCAGTAAATGAAGAAGTTGGCTTTCACCTTCTCCTTGCCCTTGTCACTGTAATACTGCTTGATCTCCTTCTCGGTGATCTCCTTGTCCGTTTTCTTGGCGTACTGGTTTAGGATCATCTTTTTGAAGTCCGCCCAAGTACCCAAGGGTTCTCCGTTCCCTGCTTTTTCAAGTAGGGGGCCCATGTAACAATATGCCTCTCCACTGAGGCGGTAGAGGGCGGTGGTGATCTGTTCCTCGTCGTTGGCCGGTTTGGTCTTGGAGAAGTATAGACCGAGTTTTTTGATCCACTCCTTTGCCGAGACCTTGCCGTCGGGGCCGGAGAATTCCAGAGGTGCTGGTACCTTCTCACGAAGGGTGAAGGGTGCGGCTCCTTGCGGAGCGCTTGCTGCTGCTGCTGGTGCTGGTGTTTGTGATGCAAGTCTTTTGACTTGTGCGATTTTCCGGGTGAGCCGGTCCTCAAGATCCTGGATACGGGCCTCCTGGAAGAGGACGTAATTGCGGAGCTGGTCAAATTTCTTTGCCAGCTTCTTTACGTCGTACTCCCCCCAGCGCTTGACGTCTTTTGAGTAAGCGTGTGCTATGCGGGTGGAGGCGTTAACGGTGTCGTTGACGACGTTTGCCAGGACTTGGGGATGGTACCGGACGGACACTGAGGCGTCCATTGAGCCGAGGATTCTTTCCTCTGCTTGCTCTGCTGTGAGTAGCTGGGGGGCCTCATAGGTCCACCCCGGGGATGCAAACGTTCCGAATTCCCGTGGGAACAGGTGAGGTGTGACTTCCTCGCCGTCCTCCTCAGGGTCGCCTTCCTCCTCCTCATTGTCGGAGGGAGGAGGTAGGTGGACGTTGAGTTCCGCCGGTGATTGAGTTCCCAGTACATTGTCGACTGGGTTGAGGATGGGGTTGGCACCCGAGCTGGAAGTGGTTGCTGCTGTTGCGGACATTGTTCTGTTCACTTGGTAAGTCTTATATTTCGACTTAGTGGGTTGGAGTAATAGGAAAAATTTTAAAAAGGGTCTGCTGCTGCGCAGTCTGGCATTCTTTTCATAATTAAAATCGTATATTTCTATGCAATTGCCAGAAGTTCCTCGTCTAAGGATAGAACCTTTTCAGGTTCCTCCAGTCCGTAATTAAATACTGTGTTTATTTCTACGATTTGTTTTATTATTTCTGCCTGTCGCCTTTCCATCCCTTCTAGGGATACCTTTCTCAACTTCTTGCAATGTCCTTCCATATATCTCCACATCCTGTTGACTATTTTTCCACTCCTCGCCCTTTCCTTTAGATTGTCGACTAGGTCTTCTAGATCACAGAACATAGCGTGGAACTTCGTATCGTAGTACAGATCGAAGTCCAGGTAGTCGATGGAGAGATTGGCGAGTGGAGCGAGACGCTCCAGAGTGGATGTGAGCACCGGCTCTATGTGATCCGCCGCTTGAGTGTATCGCTTTTTGCCGAATTTCAAGTCGGGATTGAGGGTCGTGAGAGTCGGAGGGACGCTGGGTCCCTGAACCGGATTGGTGATGCGGAGGGCCAGAGGAATGGCCTTGCGTGACTGCTTTTTGGCAATCTTCTTGTTGAGTTTGGCGCGAGCGGCAAGGAGTTTGTTGAGCACCTTTTGCTGGAGAAGAGATTGTCGAGCCATTATTGACAACTCGAATAACTCCTCTTCCGATCGTACGCGTGGGGTGTACTTGGGTGGTGATTTCGCACGGGGCTTTGGCTTTCCAGCCTTAGTGATGTGCGCCGGCATTTCTACCGGGATCCACCAGTGACCTGCGGTGCCAGTGGCGGCATCGCGGCCGGCAGCTGCATCCTTCGCCCTTTGTTCGGCCCGCTGAGCGGCAGGCACAAACGTTCCGGCTGCCTTGGCGGCCGCAAGCTTAGGACACTTGTTAAAGTAGTGTCCATTTTGCTTGCAGGAAGTGCATACTGCAGTGGCGGGGTCAGCCGGGGCTTTAGTGGGCGCCTTTCCCTTGTCCTTCTTTTTCTCCGACTTCTTTGCAGAAGTGGAGGACGTCTCCTTCTTTTCAGCAGGTGCCAAGTCCTTCTTGCCGGCCTTCTTGAATATCGAGCCCTTGATTTTGTCCGGATAAGATGTTTGGTACATCTCCAGAGCGAAGTCAATGAGGGGTTCAATGTTGGTCGGGGCCTTGAAAAAGGGGGTTTTGCCGAGGACGTTCAAGGTGTCCTTAACCTTTTCGGGGAGTGTTTCGGTGAACTCCCACACCAGGGTCTCATTCGCGGTTTCGGATAGGCGGCCGAGGGTTTGGAACCGCTCGCAGTAGTTGAAGTAATTCGACTCAGCGAGCTCCTTGCCCTTGGTACCGTAGTAACCGCGGATCTCTTTCTTTGCGATTTCCTTGTCTGTCATTTTGCCATATTGGACCATCACCGACTTGGTGAAGTCCTCCCATGTGCTGAGGGGTTCGCCATTTCCTGCCTTCTTGATGAGAAGCGAAAAGAATTTGTAGGCGTCCCCCGTTACACGGAACAGGGCGGTGGTAATGCGGTCGTGGTCGTCGTAGACCCGGAGAGTGCCGAAATAGAGGCCCATTTTCTCCACCCATTCCTGGGCAGTCACCTTGCCAGATGACCCTGAGAATTCGGGCGGAGGGGGGATTTTAAGGTTTTGGGGAAGTACTGAGGGTGCTATCCCCGTGGGTGCGGATACCGTAGGTGCAGCCGGAGCTGCGGGTGCCAGACTGGGTGCAGCTGGGGCCGGGGGTGACCGGGTGCTGGGGGCGTTGGGAACGGAGGGATTTTTCGAATCCTCCTGAGTTCCTCATCCGCCTTCTCCATGCGTTCCGCGAAAGCATCCTCGAGGTCGTCGATACAGGAGCGATACTCCTTTCGGAGTTCTGGCACAAACTAGTTGTGGGACTCACACTATAACCTATAAGGCGACTTGAAGTAGTTGCTGGTAGGTTGGTGAGGGAGCTAGTAGGCGCAAGCAGGTATGATGTGTAACTGAGCAAATGCAAAGAACAAATCTAAGGCTTATCCGCAGTGATAGCCCTACTTATATACATGCTTTGTTTGGTTACCAGTAGGGGAGCCAAACATGAAGACGGTCTGTGCGCAGACATAACTAATACAGCTAAGTCGTAAACTACAATAGACCATGTGCGCCGGTAATGGCCGCACCAGTAAGAACGTTTGTTTGGACCGTAGGTCCATGTTGTGAAAGTGGCTGTAGCTATGTTAGTAAGCCAGGCATGTGATAACTATATACCGGTATTGGGATATGAGTAATCATAAGGGCATTGGCATGTGATAACGAGCGGGCCGCTTATCCTATTGTACTGACATAACCCGGTATCGGGATATGAGTAAGACGCGTGACACCGGAGGTTAGTCCGCTGAGTCATTGATGCGTACGAGCGTGTTATGTACGTGTTGTTATGACGGGTGGACGTATACCGCGTTGTGTACGTGTTGTTTGGTTTAGTGTACGTGTAGACGGGCGCTTAGCAGCGTAAATGTCTACAAGGTCGTAGAAATACCAGATAAATAGGTAAAAATACGTGTCACAGATTTGGGACATGCCACTAATTTTTCCGTAATTTTACCTATTTATCTGGTATTTCTACGACCTTGTAGACATTTACGCTGCTAAGCGCCCGTCTACACGTACACGCAACCAAACAACACGTACACAACGCGGTATACGTCCACTTGTCATAACAACACGTACATAACACGTTCGTACGCGTCAATGACTCAGCGGACTAACCCCCGGTGTCACGCGCCTTACTCATATCCCGATACCGGGCTATGTCAGTACCATTGGATAAGCGGCCCGCTCGTTATCACATGCCAATGCCCTTAGTATTACTCATATCCCGATACCGGTATATAGTTATCACGTGCATGGCTTACTAACGTAGCCACGCCACTTCCACAACACGGACCTACGGTCCAAACACGGTTTCTTACTGGTGCGGCCATTACCGGCGCACATGGTCTATTGTAGTTTACGACTTAGCTGTATTAGTTATGTCTGCGCACAGACCACCTTCATGTTTGGCTCCCTTACTGGTAACCAAACAATGCATGTATATAAGTAGGGCTATCGCTACGATAAGCCTTAGATTTGTTCTCTGCTATCGCATAGTTACATAACATTCCTACTGCGCCTACAAGCGTTTCCTCACCAGCTTCAACAACTCCTTCAAGTCGTTATCAAGCTATAGTGTGAGTCCCACAACCTTGTTTGTGTCATAAGAACAAATCTCCCCCTACCCCCGCCCTTGCGTTTACGCTTGGGTCTGGGTTTCTATCCTACAGGGGCTATTGCTCGTTGCTGCGCACATCCCTGCTCTTGACAAAGAGTTTGGGGTGATAGTTGAGATCTGGGGGATACATCGCCATCCTCGGCAGAGGATTGGCAACCAGGGAAGCCACACCGCCTTTTTAGGCAGGAGGCCTACCTAACCCGGACTCCAGGGTCAAGGAGACATGGTCCTCGCTGACAAGCTTGGACTATGCGCGGTTAAGACCCGCCTGTGGAAAAAAGGGGACGGTCTGCCTGTGTGCGCCCAACCCCCTGTCATGGCAAGCGCTGTTCAGCGCCCCATCACTATCCACAGGGTCATCATTATGATGGCATGGGAATTTTCCAAAGCCGCCTCCCAGGCGTAAGGGACCTGCTTTGAACCCGTTATGGGAAAAGCAGTGAGGGGGGTGACGTAAAAAATCACCCTGCCATAGGTCACTTGCGGTAGCCAATAGCATAAGTCCTCCGGGCAGCTCGGCGTGCGAGCATGGGTCAAACGGATTTGGGGCCCCATTGGAAGAGAAGCGCGTAGCCCACTCCTTCGGGATGTGGAGCGTTGCTGTCTCGCGATCTTGGATCGACAGTGGTTTTTTAGCCCTGATGTGACACCCATGTGGCTACAGACGGCAACCTCATTGTTGAAGCATGGACAGGCTAAGGGATGTAAAATCCCAGCCACTTTCCAGCACCGTCCCCCCGGGGCGGTGTCGTGTATCCGAATCCCAATCATCTGACCCAGGAACCGGCCTGGCAGTCAGCAACTCTACCCCTGGAGTCGGCGCCTCTGACCGTTAGGGTCATGCGAATATCCGCGCCGTCTCGGCACAGGGTTTGCGCGCAACATAAGAGTAATTACGCCCCGTAGTACACCTTCTTTGCTCCTGAAAAGGAGTCCACTACCCTACCTTACATAATCCCTTCTATTCCTGTTCTTGGACGTATCACTGGGAAACTTCGTGTCACAAGAAATCCCGGAATAAAGGGGTTCCCTGATGATTTACTCACCTTTATTCTCCAGATATTCGCTACGTTATACCTAGCCGCCCGGGACTGCACGTGCATGGGAAATAGATAAGCTTCTCCTATCTTATCTCTTACTTAGGTCATGTGGTACGTCACTGGAGTTACCCACGTTACATAGTCATGTGCAGCGTAGTCACAGTGTGCACAGACCACGCCATTAGGGCAGGTCTTGTAGCTACAGAAGTCTGCGTTTACATGTATATATACTAGGTAGCGTTCTGAGGTACTCCTCAGAACTTATCTTCTCGTCGTTGGGGGCGCGTCCCCTGGCAACCTTTCAATACCGTCTGCCTTTCTGTCTTTGCGTGCAGGGTCTTAGACGACAAAGCCTGCTACGTCCTACTTGGGCGTGGGGGCCTCTATTCATTGCATCCACCTCGTCTTTATTCCTTTACCTGCTAGTCTGTGCAATACGGCAGGGCTCCTCAATAGGAGCGCCTTCTTGTTCTCCGCCATAGGAGGGTAGGGGGCTATTGGAGTTAGGGATAGGGCGGATATAGAGGTTCCCCGCTAGGGCGGGTGGCACGGTGGTTACCGTGACACTTCGTTTCTCATGAAGGCTGCACTTTCTAGAATCATGCCCCGCGTTACCCGTCGCACCCGTGGCTCCTCCACTGCCCCTTACGTTAAGCCGGCGAAGCGGTCCCTTCTCAGCCGCATCGACACCGCCGACATTCCTCGGGCAGAGGACGTCACCTACACGCTTCCTGTAAAGGAAGATTACACTGGGAAGCTCCATCTTTGGGAGATTCCCGTCCACATGCCAAAGCACATCGCTGAGGCTGGGAAACCCGCTCCTCGACCTCCCAAACCAGTTCCGCTCGCTAAGCGTATCTGGACAGAGGAAGAGAAGCTAGCCGCTTCCATTACCGCCATGGAGAATCTCATCGAACTCCGCGAACTCAACAAGCTCAAGCTCGCCCGCGATAAGCTGAATAAGAGAATCGCCGCCAAACAAGCCGCCAAGGAAGCCAAGCAAGCAACTTCTTCACTGGCCCTCCGTCTCTCCAGCCCGGCGGCCGGACCTCCCGTTCCGACCAACCACAAGATTCTCGACCCTTCCCTCGTCTTCGGGAAGAAGAAGCCTCTCCAAGCATGTGATCAAGTTATTCCCATGCTAGAAGGCACTCTTACTCGTCTCACTCCTCTCGCCAACCACCCCCCTAATTACCAAGGCTTCCATATGGAAAACGACATGCGTTTCCATACTATGGTAGTAGAATTAGAGGACTTGGTGGATAACGTAAAGGATAGAGCGAGACGGGGGAGGATCACCAACAGAGACTGGAGAATTATGAAAAAGTATTGCAAACAGCTCGGCAATATTTCCTTTTTGGATTGGCGTACGGACTTGGCTCGAATCGTAGCAGAATGCGTAGCACTACAAATTACTTTTGCCTTCGGTGTAACACCACCTGACAAGGTGGCAGGGCCCTCAACTACTTCGGTAGAAGAGGATATACTCGCGATTGTATAGTAGAAATACTATCATCTTTTAACTCTGAAATAGAGTGCAAGTGTGATCTATAATGAAAGTTGCAGTTTTCAAACCAAATCCCTTCTTAAGAATCTAAGACAATGAGTAACCGGAAACTAACATTCGTCACAAACAGATTCAAAAAATGTCTTCCATCTCCTCCGTCAGCACTCCCCTCGCCCCTTGCAAGATGCGCCTCCGCTCCGAAGGCCCGGTGACACCAGGACCCTCAGGGAGTCAACCCCTGGTAACCCTAGAGCACCTAAGCGAGGAAGAGGAAGAAGAAGAAGAGGACGAAGACGTACTCGAATATGTCCCCCCACAAAGGGACTCCCCGTCCAACCCCATGGGAACCCGTCCAGGCACGCCTATCTCCGGATATCCCCCGGCTCGCCACACCCGTCCAATTGGGTCAGTCACCAATATGGAAGTCGAATACTCGGGTGCAGCACGACAGACCAGTGCCGAGGTTGAAACCGGCCTCAAGGCATATCTCCCAGAAGAGGACCACCACAAGGTGGATGGACCCCTTCATGGGGCAATTCTCGACGCCGCCGTACAACGAGGTTCGGCGATCTCCCACGACAAGGTAAACACCCTCGGACGGATGGTGTACGCCCGCCTGGAGCGAATCCATGGCAGAATTGACTCCCTGGTTGGGCAATCCAGGGCAGTCGAACAGAAGGCCCAAGACGAGCTACACGCAGCGGTCAATTCAGTCCGCAACAAAGTTGTGTCCACTTTAGTGGACCTTGGCAAGGAACTCCGGCAGGAATACACCGCCAAGTTCTCCGAAATGGAGAAACAGCTCCGGAAGGACTACCGGTCTCGGCTCGACGACCTCGAGGATGCGTTCGCCGAACGTATGGAGAAAGTTGAGGAAGAACTTCGGGGGATTCGCAAGAATCCCTCCGTTCCCAACCCTCCCGGTGTCCGCACGCCCCCGGAAGAACCCGCACCGGCCCCCAGCACTGCTCGAACCCGTGCAGCCGAGGCCGCTGCCGCCGCACAAGCTGCAGCCGCTGCTGCAGCAGCCGTCGCCCCGCAGATTCCAGGTCTGCCTCAAAACCTGAAAATTCCCCCTCCCCCCGAATTCTCTGGGTCATCTGGAAAGGTGACTGCGCAAGAATGGGTGGAGAAGATGGGCCTGTACTTCGGTACGCTCAGGGTCTACGACGACCATGACCGTATCACCACGGCCCTCTTCCGCGTCACAGGGGACGCATACAAATTTTTCTCGCCTCTCATCAAGAAGGCAGGAAACGGTGAACCTCTCGGCACCTGAGAGGACTTCACCAAATCCGTAATGGTGCAATATGGGAAGATGACGGATAAGGAGATCGCGAAAAAAGAAATTCGCGGCTACTACGGTACCAAGGGCAAGGAACTGGCAGAATCGAACTACTTCAATTACTGCGAACGGTTCCGCACCCTTGGCCGTCTCTCCGAAACCGCCAACGAGACTCTGGTGTGGGAATTCACCGAGACTCTCCCAGAAAAGGTTAAGGACACCTTAAACGTCCTTGGTAAGACCCCGTTCTTCAAGGCCCCGACCGACATCGAGCCCCTCATCGACTTCGCCCTGGAAATGTACCAAACGTCATATCCAGACAAGATTAAGGGTTCGATCTTCGAGAAGGCCGGCAAGAAGGACTCGGCCCCTGCCGAAAAGAAGGAGACGTCCTCCGCTTCTGCGAAGAAGTCGGAGAAGAAAAAGGATAAGGGAAAGGCGCCCGCCAAAGCCCCCGCCGACACCGCCAACGCCGTCTGCACGTACTGCAAGCAGACGGGACACTATTTCAACAAGTGTCCTAAGCTTGCCGCGGACAAGGCTGCGGGAACGTTCGTGCCTGCCGCTCAGCGGGCCGAACAACAAAGGGCGAAGGATGCAGCTGCTGCGTCTGGAAAGACCACGGCTGCTCCTTCGGGTAGTGGAAAGGGACAGGCTTCTGGCAAGAAGCCGTACTCGGCGCCCCCCGCGGATGGCAAGACGTATCGTGCCCGAACGATCTGGGAAGAAGTGACGGCTGACTCAAGCTCAGCAGGACCCTCGGCCCCCGCCACCACCATCGCCAATGTCGGAACCATCTCGGTTCCCCTCGCCCCAACCACACGTCTCGAAGACGTTCTGTGAAGAACACACCAGCCCCGCAGCGGCTGGGAGTGTACAGCGCCCCGAAGAAGCGCACCTCTACGAAGAGGCTTCACAGAGACCCCTTATCTTGTGGGAAGATAAGGCGGTCGTACGTCACCCGGTATCCCATCTCGGTATATTCGGTAACTCGGCAATGGACTTTGCCCGGAGGACTCGGACACTAGCTACACGTGCCCCTCCTGTACAATACTTTCATCCTGACCCCACCACGCTGAAATTTTTCACTTTGTATAATGTACATGGAAACGATTCTCGAGACGACAATAAATCGTTCTCTATCGAAGTGGAACTGTGGGTATATGGAAAGAAAGTAAACGCCATGGCATTAATCGACACCGGTGCATCAATAAGCGTCATAGATAAGAAACTCGTACACGAGGAAAAGTTAGTCACTCAGAAACTACCTTCGCCCCTCGAGATTCGCAACGCCGACGGTACCTCTAATACCGCCAGTAATATCAATATGGCAGTAAAAGCTTATATGGTGCACGAGGAACACAAGTCCACCGAGTTCTTGTACGTAATGGACGTACAGAATGCGGATGTGATCCTCGGATATGACTGGTTCCTGAAACACAACCCGGACTTCAATTGGCCGGAAGGAACCTTCACATATCGGTGTACGGAAAAATGCAAACATGGCAAACGGGTTTCGATTTCTGAGGAAGAAGACGAAATCGAACCCCGCAACATCTATCAGATCATCAACGACTTTCCAATAGATTTTCTCGGCTTAGAGGAGCCTGAGAATCCCTTTGTCGCTTGGGTGAACACCCTTGACGAAGGAACGGAACTCCTTATCGACGCCATTCAGTCGATAACGGAGAAGTCGGACAATGAATTCTTGACAGATGCGGATCTCCAGAAATGGAAATCCTTGGTTCCGGAGGAATACCAGGAGTTTGGTCCCACGGTATTTTCTCAACGCGCATCCGAAAGGATGCCCGAACGGAAACCATACGATCACGCCATCGACTTCCCCGATGATGCGGTACTACCGCCCCCGAGTAAGGCATACAAGATGTCTCCTCAGGAAGCGAACTCGCTAGATCAGTGGATCCAGGAAGAGTTACGGAAGGGCTACATCCGACACTCGAAATCCCCGATCGCGAGCCCGGTCTTCTTCGTCCCTAAAAAAGATGGCGGAGCCCGAATGGTAGTCGATTACCGAAAGGTGAACGACTTGACCATTAAAAATAGGTACCCTCTCCCACGCATAGACGAGCTTATCGATAAGCTTAGCCAGGCTTCGATATTTACGAAGCTCGACTTGCGTTGGGGTTACAACAACGTACGAATCAAGGAGGGAGATGAATGGAAGACCGCATTCATTACGCCTAACGGCCTTTACGAAGCTGTAGTCATGTACTTCGGTTTTTGTAATGCACCCAGCACGTTCCAACACATGATGAACGATATTCTAGGTGACCTTATCAGAGAAGGAAAGGTCATTGTCTACCTAGACGACATCCTTGTGTTTGGAAACGACTTGTTGGAACACCGTCGTATTGTCAAGCAAGTATTACAAATCTTGCAAGACAACGACTTGTTCGCGAAGCCTGAAAAGTGCTTCTTTGAACAAAGCAGTATTGAATACCTGGGAATGATCATTTCCAAAGGAAAAGTCGAAATGGACCCTAAGAAGGTAGCCGGCGTAATGGACTGGCCTACACCTGCCAAGGTGAAGGATGTCCAGGCCTTTGTTGGCTTCGCCAACTACTACCGTCGGTTCATTAAAGATTTCTCCAAAGTGGTTAAGCCGTTAACCGAACTGTCCAAGAAAAACACGCAGTGGAACTGGGGACCCGAACAAGCGGAAGCCTTCCAAACGCTCAAGGAAGCTTTCACATCGGCTCCAATACTCCGGATCCCAGATCAGGAGGCCCCGTTCCGCGTGGAAGCGGATTCTTCCGATTACGCAACTGGTGCAGTGCTATCACAATACTCTTCGGAGGATAAGCTCTGGCACCCGGTAGCCTTTTACTCGAAATCTCTATCAGCACCCGAAAGGAACTATGAGATTTACGATAAGGAGTTGCTTGCAATCATCCGCGCTCTAGAGGAATGGAGACATTACCTCGAAGGACATCCACACAAATTTGAAGTATGGTCGGATCATCTCAATCTGACATATTTCAAATCGGCACAACGGCTAACCCGGAGACAGGCACGTTGGAGTCTTTACCTGACAAGGTTCAACTTCACCATGTGCCACAAACCCGGTAAAACAATGCTCACGGCTGACCCTCTGTCACGGAGGCCAGACCATGAAGAGGGAGTGGAACTCGACAATCGCGATCAAATTTTGCTGAAACCGGAATACTTTACGGTTAGGGCGCTAGAAGCGTCACAGCAGGAGATACAATCAGGCGACGAGGACCTTCTCCGACAAATCCGACAAGCCCTCATGAACAATCAAATTACCAAAGATTACCAGGAACTACTGAAAAGTGGTCCCAAGGAATTCGGTAAAGATCTCCAGGAATGGAACATGGAGGCCGGATTACTCCTCAGACGAGGAAAAGTGTACGTTCCAAAAGAACCTAAGGAATTGCGCACGAAGATTCTGGAGTTACATCATGACCATGTGACTGCCGGACACTTTGGACGATGGAAGACCTATGAACTTCTATCACGTAATTACTGGTGGCCTGGAATGACCACGATGGTGAAGCAATACGTGGAAGGTTGTGATACATGCCAACGCATGAAAAACCGCAACCAGACCCCGTATGGACCCCTGCAACCGCTCCCAGTACCGGAAGCACCATGGGACACAATCACAATCGACTTCATCGTTCACTTACCGCCCAGCGGCGAATTCAAACAATTCACTGCTATTATGGTAGTAGTGGACCGATTGACCAAGCGCGCACACTTCATTCCCACGTCAGACAATATCTCGGCAAAGGAATTAGCGAACCTCCTGTACCTTCGGATTTATCCAAATCACGGGCTTCCGAAACAAATCATTTCGGATAGAGGACCGCAATTCTCTTCTGAGTTATTCAAGGGATGGTGCGAGCAATTGGGAATTCAGAGGTCGATGACGACAGCCTACCACCCGCAAGCGGACGGCCAAACGGAGAGAATTAACCAAATGTCACAGACTCACCGGTCTGTGCGACCATGGCTACATGGGGAACACCCACAGCCCTCCACAAGGCAGTAACGACGCGCAGCGGCGTACTCAAAGGTCCATCCAGGCGACAGAGTCGCGAGGTGCCCTGACGTCGAAGGCGCAATCACAGTCAAGGAAGAGAAGATGGGGCCCCGGGCCAGCAGTGACACAGACGAGATAGCGAGTAAGGGGATTATCCCATTGACTAGAATCTGAGAGATGGGGTGTAAGCCCACATCTCGACATAATATATACATGACGATGGTAACTACGAGTCGTGCCCTAAAGTAATGGTCCGTGCGCATTATCTAAGAGGCACATGACAAGTAACGTACATGTAACTACTGTGACCGTAACGTGTCCGTACCTGAGGCGCGCGCTACCCTACAGCGCTAAACTACTGAGTCAGATGATCTATATGGCTGGAGGAGACGCTGGAGGTGGCTGAGGATCAGGAAGACGCGCGCGCACCTAGCGGCGCCTATGAATACCAATAGCGAGGGATGTACAGATACCCCCCAGGAGTGATCCGTGACACCAAATTCTAGAACAATACCTACGATGCTACATTGACGTTATCCAAAAAGATAACTGGGTGTTCTATCTCCCCACGGCAGAGTTTGCGTACAATAACGCAGCTAGCAAGACGACCAAGAATAGTCCATTCTTCGTCGAACTAGGAAGGCATCCCAATGCAGGACCTACGGATTTGAAGCCGACGCAATACTCGGACTTAAATCAATTTGCTTACGCCAGATGGTCAGCACAAGAACAAGCTAAGGCAGCAATGAAATTGGCTGCCGAACGCTGGTCTTGGTACTACGATCAACATAAGCGCTCGGTACCGTTTAAAGTCGGCGACAAAGTTCTCGTTGACGCCCGTAGCTGGCAAGACTCCAAAAGAAGTCTTAGTCCACGCTATTTGGGACCGTTTAAGATAATTGAACAATTATCTCCGGTCACATTTAGGGTACACATGGATGAGCAATACAGGGCTTACCACCCCGTATTCCACGCTTCCAAGTTGGTTATGTACAAGGACCCTGTGCATCAGAAGAAACCAGAGCCTCAACCAGAAATGGTCGATGGCGAGGAATTATGGGAAGTCGAGAAGATCTTAGATCATCGTCTCCGTGCAGGAAGAGTTGAATACAGAATCCGATGGAAGGGTTTCGGTATCAATGACGACTCCTGGGTACGCGAAGCCGATCTCGACTCGGCATACGACATTCTGCAGGAGTACAAGGCTTCACACGCCATTCCAATGCAGGATGTTCCCCTCAGGCGATCAGCTAGAAGGAAAGAAGCAGTTCACGTCTTCGACCCTGACAGCGACGACTGGAAAGCCGATGAATGCACTTGGCCAGACGACTGGCCGCAGTATCGCGAGAAATTTGCGAAGGATCCTAAGCAGCGCATGGTTAGACACCCCGACGGGGGATGGATGTCAGCTGACATTAACCAAAACGCGGACTTGAAAATCGTAGTCGGCGAAGGCGGCCGAATGCCGGAAAAGGGAACCAAGGACTCGGTTGGGTTTGACCTGTACACTGCAACAGGCGACGTTCTGCCAGCTCACGGGCAGACAGAATACAACACCAAACTGAAGATCCAGGTACCTTTCGGCACTTACGGACGTATCGCCCCCCGCTCTAGTCTTGCCCGCAAAGGCATAGACGTAATGGGTGGCGTTATCGACCACGACTATCAAGGCGAAGTAATCATCATTCTCCGGAATCACTCCGATATATCTATCGATATTCGGGCCGGTGATAAGATTGCTCAGCTCATCTGCGAAGTTGCTAAAGACCCGCACATTACGCTACACGGAAAATCTTACTTTGAAAAGATTAAATCCGAG
This sequence comes from Wolfiporia cocos, assembly GCA_029448655.1. Taxonomy (NCBI): domain Eukaryota; kingdom Fungi; phylum Basidiomycota; class Agaricomycetes; order Polyporales; family Phaeolaceae; genus Wolfiporia; species Wolfiporia cocos. The sequence goes on from JACCLO010000022.1 coordinate 111,873, forward strand.
CGCGGTACTGGTGGATTCGGCTCCACAGGAAAGTAATCGTTCCATTAGGGACAATGAAACCTGAAGAGGGGGTAATGTCACAGATTTGGGACATGCCACTAATTTTTCCGTAATTTTACCTATTTATCTGGTATTTCTACGACCTTGTAGACATTTACGCTGCTAAGCGCCCGTCTACACGTACACGCAACCAAACAACACGTACACAACGCGGTATACGTCCACTTGTCATAACAACACGTACATAACACGTTCGTACGCGTCAATGACTCAGCGGACTAACCCCCGGTGTCACGCGCCTTACTCATATCCCGATACCGGGCTATGTCAGTACCATTGGATAAGCGGCCCGCTCGTTATCACATGCCAATGCCCTTAGTATTACTCATATCCCGATACCGGTATATAGTTATCACGTGCATGGCTTACTAACGTAGCCACGCCACTTCCACAACACGGACCTACGGTCCAAACACGGTTTCTTACTGGTGCGGCCATTACCGGCGCACATGGTCTATTGTAGTTTACGACTTAGCTGTATTAGTTATGTCTGCGCACAGACCGTCTTCATGTTTGGCTCCCTTACTGGTAACCAAACAATGCATGTATATAAGTAGGGCTATCGCTACGATAAGCCTTAGATTTGTTCTCTGCTATCGCATAGTTACATAACATTCCTACTGCGCCTACAAGCGTTTCCTCACCAGCTTCAACAACTCCTTCAAGTCGTTATCAAGCTATAGTGTGAGTCCCACAACCTTGTTTGTGTCAATACGGGAAAAATAGCGGCATGTCCCAAATCTGTGACAAGTTCGGTTTCCGCAGCGATAATCTTTAAGGAGTATTCGTTGCGGATTTCTTTCCCGAGGTTTACCACGACGTCGAGGTACTGGTCCCAGACCTTTTCCATTCCTTCCTGGATCATTACTTCCAGGGTCCGACTGTAGGAAACCATGTTGTCGACTCGGGAGTGGACGCGCTGAAAGCAAGCGTCTATGACCCGAGCAAGGGTCTCATTGTGGTCGTGGCTGATGGCCGCGGCCCGCTGTATGGTGGCATCCATGATTGCGCCGTGGATGTCGGCTTGTACCTTGTTGTAATCAACCTCCGGCAAGTACGTCCGGAGGCCGTTCTCAACCTCTTGGTTGGTGCAGTGGCTTGGAGCTGTGTACTCCATGCGGATGGGGATGTGTTCCCCGAGGGTCTTGGGCTGCCGTGTGGGGAAGTGCCCCAGAATTGGGGTTCCGGGTGCGCTTTCCAGAGGGTTGGAGGGAGATCTGGTTGGGACCTCCTCTCCTTCTTCTTCCTCTTCTCCTTCCTCTTCCTCGCTTAGTGCAGCGAGGGGGACCGCCTGCGTTGTCCTGGATGGACCCACTTCAGAGGGTCCCTCCAAACGCAACCACATGGTCCTGCGGGCCCTGGGCACGGGCGGGGGAGAGATGGACGAGGTGGTGTCAGACATTTTCTGTTAGACGATAGTTAGTATTCCGGTGTAACCATTGTCTTAGGATTCTTAAGAAGGGTTTTTAAAATGTAGGAAGTTGCACTTTGTTAGATCACACTAGCACTCTATTTCAGAGTTAAAAGATGATAGTATTGCTACTACACAATCGCTAGTATATCCTCTTCTACCGAAGTAGTTGAGGGCCTTGGAACCTTGTCAGGCTCCGTTACACCGTAGGCAAAGGTGATTTGTAGCGCTACGCATTCTGCTACTATATGAGCTAAGTCCGTACGCCAGTCCGTAAAAGAAATCTGTCCGAGTTTTTTACACGACGTTTTCATATTTCTCCACATCTTATTGGTGATCCTTCCCCGTCTTGCTCTTTCCTTCACATTATCCACCAAATCTTCTAATTCTACTACCATATTATGGAAACGGAGGTCGTTATCCATATGGAAGCCTGGGTAATTAGGCGGGTGATTGGCGAGTGGTGTGAGGCGAGTGAGGGTTCCTTCTAGCAGCGGGATGACGTGATCGGCTGCAAGGAGGGGTTTCTTTTTCCCAAAGACGAGGGAAGGGTCTAGGATCGAGTGATTGGCCGGGACGCTAGGTCCGGCCACTGGGCTGGAGAGGCGGAGGGCCAGAGAAGATGTCGCTTGTCGGGCTTCTTTTGCGGTTTGTTTGGCGGCGATTCGCTTATTCAGCTTATCGCATGCAAGCTTGAGTTTGTTGATCTCACAGAGTTCCATGAGACCTTCCATAGCAGTAATGGAATGCACTAGCTTCTCTTCTTCCGTCCAGATTCGCTTGCTCAGCGGAACTGACTTAGGAGGTCGAGGAGCAGGTTTTCCTGCCTCAGTGATATGCTTTGGCATGTGGACGGGAATCTCCCAACAATGGAGCTTCCTGGTGTAGTCTTCCTTGACAGGAAGCGTGTATGTGACATCCTCTGCCCGAGGAATGTCAGCGGTGTCGATGCGGCTGAGAAGAGACCGCTTGGCTGGCTTGACATAGGGGGCAGTGGAGGAGCCACAGGTGCGACGGGTAATGCGAAGCATGATCTGAAAGTGCAACTATCCTGTCACAGATTTTCTTAGTCTTCTACTAATTTTCCTAGGATTTCTCCTATTTTTCCCTATTTTCTACGGCTCGCGGAACTCTAGTTACGCTCCCCAATGTATCACGTGCTTATCAGCCTATCTTATCTCATATCATTATCTTATCTTATCGTTATCTCGGTATCACGGTATCTCGTCGCTTACTATGTAGCTTCTCGAACCTTCTCCAAGGTTCCCTGTGTTTTCACCAGTTTCCATCACGTTCCACGTCTAGACCTTAGACACAGTCTAGCCCTCGCTACATCATACGTAGTCGAGTCATTACTTAGCGTCACCTGCTTGCTCACTCAGCAGCTCACTGAACAATCACAAGCTTCGGCTTCACCCTTACCGGTGCTCAACCCTACGCCCTAGTGTGGCATTAGTCCTACCTACGGTATCACGGGTCTTACCCTGCATGTATATGAGCTTGACTCTAAGGGCGTTGTAGCCTTAGAATTGTTCTCTTCGATAACTAGCATCGTTACTTCATAACTGCTTGCCCTTAAACCTCTTGTCTGACGCCTCGTCAATAACCCATCAACCTAACAAGTGAGTTTCTGTGTCATATCCATGAGAAACTAAGTTTCCCAGTGATACGTCCAATAACCGAAAATAGGAATTATGTAAGGTAGGGTAGTGGACTCCTTGTCAGGAGCAAAGAAGGTGTACTACGGGGCATAATTACTCTTATGTTGCGCACAAACCCTGTGCCCAGATGGCGCGGATATTCGCATGACCCTAACGGTCAGAGGCGCCGACTCCAGGGGTAGAGTTGCTGACTGCCAGGCCGGTTTCTGGGTCAGATGATTGGAATATGGATACGCAATACCGATCCGGAAGGATCGATATTGGAAAGTGGCTTGGGTTTTACACCCTTTAGCCTAACCATGCTTCAACAATGAGGTTGCCGTCTTAAGCCATATGGGTGTCACATCAGGGCTAAATAACCACCGTCGATCTAAGATCGCGAGGCACCAGCGCTCCACATCCCAAAGGAGTGGGCTACGCAATCCTCTTCCGATGGGGCCCCAAATCCGTTTGACCCACATGCGCACGCCGAGCTGCCCGGAGGACTTATGCTGTTGTGTCACAAATCTCACTTTGTGACCGCTCTGCCTCAACGCTAACGCTCATAACCCAAGTCCCAACGCCCACCAACACGTCCTACTCCCACTACACGCGCCTTTCAGTCACCAGCGGTCCCCAAGATGCTATACGAGGGGTAGTCGACAGGTGCTACAGCGGAGTCGAGGGTCTCCCAGACGAGCAAGCAGACGAGGGCAAAGGCAGAGGAACGTCGCACAAGGGGATTGGTGTAAGACTGGGATTAACCCATGAGATACAATGAGAAGTCTGAGGAGAACGCCTCAGACTCTCTGGCTTAAGTACATGTAAACGAGCATTGCTATCAAGGCTGCCCTAAAGCAACGTGGCCTGTGCGCACGCGCCTACCAAAGCGCTAAGCTAAACTCTAAACTGCTTACAAATACCATCACGTGACTATGCGGGGATCTTATCTATGTTTCTGGATACGCGCCGGATCTTATCTGTTTGGTCACATGAGTTTGGAGTGCGCCTATACCGCTGTAACGTCCCTCAACGCTACACGACGCCCCTGTAAGGCCTATAGTCGCGTTTTCGTGACATGTTGGCTACCGCGCGTGACCTATGGCAGGTGATTTTTTACGTCACCCCCTCACTGCTTTTCCCATTACGGGTTCAAAGCAGGGCCCTTACGCCTGGGCGGCAGCTTTGGAAAATGTCACAGATTTATCTGGGGCTTACAGCATTTTTCCTATGATTATAGCAATTTATCAGGGATTTATATATCTAACTACAAGTTATCTACGGGTTAACTCCATTGCCATACGACAAGCTCTTAACTGGGCTTATCAACCACATGACCAGCTTATACACCGCTACGTCACAAGACTAATGATATCATCGCAGTATCAGCGGTAACCTTACGGTCCGATATCCGCAATACGTCATATACGTCTAGACAATAGCAATCGTCATAGCTACGTCACCCGGTCTCGCCCTTACGAGCTAGACCTGCCACGTCATAAGATCCTAGATCACAATGACAGGCCGAGCGCGGCACGCTCGCATAATAATGTCAACACGACCATACAGCATAATATTAGCACCACGGCAATATCACTATAGGTCACGGCCTTCTCGGCCTCCCACGGACTCGGAGTTCTCCAAATCCCGGGCTTCTGCCATCACGGCGTTGCCCAAACACCGGACCTCGCCTCACGGCTAAGTCCAACACATGCCCCGATAACCATCCGGACCGGGCTGTAACACATGCCACGGTACTTCCCGTCCAATGGCATAACGACCTCGGCGTCTCGCCTTGGTCATCCAACGAAGCACGGCCAATCGCCATTATACCTCACGGTATCCGGCAACCGGCTTCTCCTATACCCGGGCTGCACCCGCGTTATCACAACAATAAGACATAATCCCTCTCTTACGATTGGTTCGGCCATTAGGGCCTACCACGGCCATTGTAGATAGAGAGTCCTAAACATTAGATAAGATAAGCTTCGCCACTTGGCAAAGCCACATAACCCGGTAAGGTAACAGCTAGCTAGTAGCACGTGACCTTCCCGCACACATGTATATAAGTAGGAGCCAAGCGCTCTTTAACTTTAGTTCTATTCTTCTCGGCGTCCGCCGTAGAAGATACCTCCACTATCCCTGCTGCACCTGAGTGTTCTACCTCCCCAAGTCGCCTTATACTATAGGATACAGGCTTGGTGAGTCCCACAGAGCGTTCTGTGTCAGAAAATTCCCTTGCCATCATAATGATGACCCTACTGGTAGCGATGGGGCCTGAACAGAGCTTGCCATGGCAGGGGGTTGGGCGCACACAGGCAGACCGTCCCCTTTTCCCAATAGGCGGGTCTTAACCGCTCACAGTCCAAGCTTGTCAGCGAGGACCGTGTCTCCTTAACCCTGGAGTCCGGGTTAGGTAGGCCTCCTGCCTAAAAAGGCGGTGTGGCTTCCCTGGTTGTCATTCCACCACGGTGGGTGACGATGTATCCCCCAGATCTCAAATCTCACCCCTATTTCCTTGTCAGGAGAAGGGATGTGCGCGGCAACGAGTAATAGCCCCTGTAAGATAGAAGCCCAGACCCAAGCGCAAGCGCAAGGGCGGGGGTATAGGGAGATTTGTTCTTATGACACAAACCAGTTGTGGGACTCACACTATAAGCTTTGAAGCGACTTGAAGAGTTGCTGGGGCTTGGTGAGGGAGCTGGTAGGCGCAGTAGAGATGATGTTTAACTATGCGAATGCAGAGAACAAATCTAAGGCTTATCGTAGCGATAGCCCTACTTATATACATGCATTGTTTGGTTACCAGGAAGGGAGCCAAACATGAAGACGGTCTGTGCGCAGATGTAACTAATACAGCTAAGTCGTAAACTACAGTAGACCATGTGCGCCGGTAATGGCCGCACCAGTAAGAAACGTTGTTTGGACCGTAGGTCCACGTTGTGGAAGTGGCGTTGCTACGTTAGTAAGCCATGCATGTGATACCTATATACCGGTATCGGGATATGAGTAATAACAAGGGCATTGGCATGTGATAACGAGTGGGCCGCTTATCCCATCGTACTGACATTGTCACAGACTTACCAGTCTGTACGACCCTGGCTACAGGGGAACCCCCACAAGCCTGCATAGACCATGTATCGACGCCAACGTCGTACTCATAAGGTCACCAGCCGAGCTCATAAGGACATACGTTTGCATGAGCGAGCGTAGCCTCAGTCGACCAGCCCTCAGACGGCGAAGGTGGAGCACACAGACTAGCAGTCAAGATAGGACCCCGGGTCAGAGCAGCGCAGACTGATGGTAAGAGAGGCACTTGACGTGCATTGACGAGAATCTTAAGGATGGGGCTGTAAGGCCACCATCCGTCGTAATATATACATGAGCGGTGACAACGCTAGTACTACCCTAAAGAACAGGTCCGTGTGCTGTATCTAACAGGTCATGTGCTAGTGACGCTACATGTAACTACTGTGACCGTGATGTGTCCGTACCTGAGGCGCGCGCTACTCTACAGCGCTAACCAGACGATCAGGTGACCCATATACTCTGAGCGCGACGTGGAGGTAACTATGGAGTAGCGGAGCGGCGTACGCCTAGCGCCGCCCATACAACCTATAGTGAGGGACGTACAGTGACCCCCCTGGGTACATCCGTGACAGACATAGCCCGGTATCGGGATATGAGTAAGGCGCGTGACACCGGAGGTTAGTCCGCTGAGTCATTGACACGTACAAACGTATTATGTACGTGTTGTTATGACTGGTGGACGTATACCGCATTGTGTACGTGTAGTTTGGTTTGGTGTACGTGTCGACGGGCACTTAACAGCGTAACCGTTGACGGGTTTGTAGAAATACCAGATAAATAGGTAAAAATACGGGAAAAATAGTGGCATGTCCCAAATCTGTGACAGTAGCCTAACTAAAGATACTGGGGGGAAGGAGGGTTGATGTCATGGAACTGCCAATGTGTGTTTTTCTTTACCAGTCCCAGGCTCTTCCTCATGGCAGTCATGGGCCACTCACCACTGTTGGGAAACTCGGCAATGAATGCTCATTCCAAAAGATAGCCAGCGCTAGCCCTAGTGTGAGAACCGTGTATGAATAGCCAATATCGCATATCGACAGCATGCTCCTGGGTGTCACAGACGTACCACGTCTGTGTGACCCTGTCTACAAGGGGATCCCTAAAGGCCTTGCAAGGCGGTGCACCACCGCAGCAGCGGTGACGACGTCGGCTGTACCCCAAAGTGGGGACTTCTAAGAGGCGACGTACTAAGGCAGCGCACAGACAAGTAGGACTTAGAGGGGCCCTGGGCCAGCAGTCATGCAGGAAGGGTGGTAAGAGAGGGACCTAAGTCCATTGACGAGAATCTTAGAGATGGGGTATTAACCCACATCTCGACGTATTATATACATGCTTGTGATAACTACCGAGCAGGCCCTAAAGTAGTGGTCTGTGCGCCAACTATCTAAAGTGTCATGTGCAAGGGCACGATACATGTAAGTAATGTGACCGTGTAACGGGTGCATGGCGTGCGCGCTATCCTACAGCGCTAATCTAATGGGTCAGCTGATCTAGACGGAATGAAATGAACGTGGAGGTGGCTGAAGCTCAGAGAGGCGCGCGCACATGCAACGGTGCCCATAAGACCTATAGCGAGAGCTGTCAGATATCCCCCAGATATTCTGTGACACTGGGTAAAGCTGAAATGGGCCAATACTTGCATCAACAGGTGCTCGGTGGCTATCTGCAGATCATACATTTTTGGATTATGGAGCCATGGAACGGCCACAAGGATGTGATGAGATATTTTGTCATCCATGGCCCCGGCAATGCCACGCTCAATCAATTCAGCTACCTTCGTCCCAGTCAGTGAGCAAATCTTGATGTGGATCTGCTTGTCACGGTTTCTGTGACATGGATCAAGCGGCTCTACCCCGTCTCGATCCTCGTTACTTACAGTCTTGGTATGTACGCTTAGCCATTAGTCTACGGTGGCCGCCTCACCAGCGGTCACCTGACATCTGTCTTGCATGTAGGTCACATGTACTTAGGGAAGCGCCTTACAGCGCTCGAGCCTCTAGTTTAGGGTAGCCACGTCCTGCGTAGTTACCAGCTCCCCTCTGTATATAAACGTCAACGCTGAGGTCTTATACCTCAGCTCTATCAATCTTGGCTAGGGGCGCGTGTGCCCCCGGTCTTACTCTGCTATCTCTATGCGTGCTCCCTTGCCTATCGTCAACAACTCTACTTAGTTATCCCTTACTGAGTAACGACTTAGGACCATAACCGGGAGACCTAGGAGTAGTACGACACGTTGAGTATTTCCGTGTCATATTGATAGAGCTATCTTACTCCCCCCCTGCGACGTTGGTGACGACGTGGGGCCGGAGGGGTTTCTCTACGTCTGTAGGTGTGCGACGACGCGGCGGGGCATCCACTGAGCCCAATGGCCTTGGACGGCACAATTGCCAGCCCCCACTACAAGCGTTGTCATGGCGACCTCTTGCCAACAACAGTCCCCCCGGAGTGACCAACCGCCAGGACCACGGTTTGAAGCGGGACGGCCGACACCAGAGGTACGCCAGCCACCACGACGGAATGAGAACAAGGCAGCACGCTAGTAGGTGAGCTCACCATGTGGGCCCACGTGCCATGCATGGGAGCAACAGCCCGAACGCCAACAGCGTAAGCCCTACCAGGACGATCAACCGCTATGCGTCCACCCTCGGTGGTAACAATATACGCAGCGCGTCCATAGCCCAACACAGTATGCGCCTTAGGGGGCGCGGCTAGAAGTTAACCACCGCCAGAGCCCTTTATGGGTACTCCACTCATATCTCCAGCGCGGTACCATGTCACCCCGACTCCCTCATGACGAGGACGTTACGACCTCCCCGGCCTTGCAAACCGGACGAACGTAACCGCGGCGCCATCTCCAATCACCGCCTTTCGAGTCCTACAACACCGCCTCTCGCACAACTTGCCCTCGCGTCGAGCAACAAACAAGGCATGCCTCCGGCATGTAAAACTTAGGGGCCTACAACCACCGGCCGCTCTCGTAGTCGACGGCAACAATAAGGGAGCTTGCGCGGAGCCTGGGAACTCTAACATGCGCACCACACCACTCCTACCAGACTACCCTCAAGATAAGAGCCAACAACAACAACAACACCAGCACGCCGCCGGAAGAGGCGCGCTGACTACCTACAAGACCAACAGGAATACACGTACGTTCTCCCCTCCTTCAACAAATGAAGTTCCCCGACAGGGGCGACACCACTTCATCGAGGGCGATGAATTCTAAACGGGAGGTAATGTCACGGTTTCTGTGACATGGATCGATCGGCTCTACTCCGGCTCGATCCTCGTTACTTACGTTCTAGCTAGGTACGCTTAGCCACTAGTCTACGGTGGCCGCCTCACCAGCGGTCACCTGACATCTGTCTTGCATGTAGGTCACATGTACTTAGGGAAGCGCCTTACAGCGCTCGAGCCTCTACTTTAGGGTAGCCACGTCATGCATAGTTACCAGCTCCCCTCTGTATATAAACGTCCACGCTGAGGTCTTATACCTCAGCTCTATCAATCCTGGCTAGGGGCGCGTGTGCCCCCGGTCTTACTCTGCTATCTCTATGCGTGCTCCCTTGCCTGACGTCAACAACTCTACTTAGCTATCCCTTACTGAGTAACGACTTAGGACCATAACCGGGAGACCCAGGAGTAGTACGACACGTTGAGTATTTCCGTGTCACGCATTCATTACGCCTAACGGCCTTTACGAAGCTGTAGTCATGTACTTCGGTTTTTGTAATGCACCCAGCACGTTTCAACACATGATGAACGATATTCTAGGTGACCTTATCAGAGAAGGAAAGGTCATTGTCTACCTAGACGACATCTTAGTGTTCGGAAACGACTTGCGGGAACACCGTCGCATTGTCAAGCAAGTATTACAAACCTTGCAAGACAACGACTTGTTTGCGAAGCCTGAAAAGTGCTTCTTCGAACAAAGCAGTATTGAATACCTGGGAATGATCATTTCCAAAGGAAAAGTCGAAATGGACCCTAAGAAGGTAGCCGGCGTAATGGACTGGCCTACACCTGCCAAGGTGAAGGACGTTCAGGCCTTTGTTGGCTTCGCCAACTACTACCGTCGGTTCATTAAGGACTTCTCCAAAGTGGTTAAGCCGTTAACCGAACTGTCCAAGAAAAACACGCAATGGAACTGGGGACCAGAACAAGCGGAAGCCTTCCAAACGCTCAAGGAAGCTTTCACATCGGCCCCAATACTCCGGATCCCAGATCAGGAGTCCCCGTTCCGCGTGGAAGCGGATTCATCTGATTACGCAACTGGTGCGGTACTATCGCAATACTCTTCGGAGGATAAGCTCTGGCACCCGGTAGCCTTTTACTCGAAATTTCTATCAGCACCCGAAAGGAACTATGAGATTTACGATAAGGAGTTGCTTGCAATCATCCGCGCTCTAGAGGAATGGAGACATTACCTCGAAGGACATCCGCACAAATTTGAAGTATGGTCGGATCACTTTAATCTGACCTATTTCAAATCGGCACAACGCCTTACCCGGAGACAGGCACGATGGAGTCTTTACCTGACAAGGTTCAACTTCACTATGTGCCACAAACCCGGTAAAACAATGCTCATGGCTGACCCTCTGTCACGGAGGCCAGACCATGAAGAGGGGGTGGAACTCGATAATCGCGATCAAATTTTGCTGAAACCGGAATATTTCACGGTTAGGGCGCTAGAAGCCGCACAGCAAGAGATACAATCAGGCGACAAGGACCTTCTCCGACAAATCTGACAAGCCCTCATGGACGATCAAATTACCAAGGATTACCAGGAACTACTGAAAAGTGGTCCCAAGGAATTCAGTAAAGATCTCCAGGAATGGAACATGGAGGCTGGATTACTCCTCAGACGAGGAAAAGTGTACGTTCCAAAAGAGCCTAAGGAATTGCGCACGAAGATACTGGAGTTACACCATGACCATGTGACTGCTGGACACTTCGGACGATGGAAGACCTACGAACTTCTATCACGTAATTACTGGTGGCCCGGAATGACCACAATGGTAAAGCAATACGTGGAAGGTTGTGACACATGCCAATGCATGAAGAACCGCAACCAGACCCCGTATGGACCCCTGCAACCGCTCCCAGTACCGGAAGCACCCTGGGATACAATCACCATTGACTTCATCGTTCACTTACCACCCAGCGGCAAATTGAAACAATTCAATGCTATTATGGTAATAGTGGACCGATTGACCAAGCGCGCGCATTTCATTCCCACGTCAGACAATATCACGGCAAAAGAATTAGCGAACCTCCTGTACCTTCGGATTTATCCGAACCACGGACTTCCGAAACAAATCATTTCGGATAGAGGACCGCAATTCGCTTCCGAGCTATTCAAGGGATGGTGCGAACAATTGGAAATTCAGAGGTCGATGACAACCGCCTATCACCCGCAAGCAGATGGCCAGACGGAGAGAATCAACCAGATTCTAGAACAATACCTGCGATGTTACATCGACGTTATCCAAAAAGATAACTGGGTGTTCTATCTCCCCACGGCAGAATTTGCGTACAACAACGCGGCTAGTGAGACAACAAAGAATAGTCCATTCTTTGTCGAACTAGGAAGGCACCCCAATGCAGGACCTGCGGATTTGAAACCGACGCAATACTCGGATTTAAATCAATTTGCCTACGCCAGATGGTCAGCACAGGAACAGGCTAAGGCAGCAATGAAGTTAGCTGCTGAACGCTGGTCCTGGTACTATGATCAACACAAGCGCTCGGTACCATTTAAAGTCGGCGACAAAGTACTCGTTGACGCCCGAAGCTGGCAAGACTCCGAAAGAAGTCTTAGTCCACGCTATTTGGGACCGTTTAAGATAATTGAACAATTATCGCCGGTCACCTTTAGGGTACACATGGATGAGCAATACAGGGCTTATCACCCCGTATTCCACGCTTCCAAGTTGGTTATGTACAAGGACCCTGTGCATCAGAAGAAACCAGAGCCTCAACCAGAAATGGTCGACGGCGAAGAACTATGGGAAGTCGAGAAGATCTTAGATCATCGTCTCCGCGCAGGAAGAATTGAATACAGAATCCGATGGAAAGGATTCGGTATCAATGACGACTCCTGGGTACGTGAAGCGGATCTCGACACGGCATACGACATTCTGCAGGAATACAATGTTCCCCTCAGGCGATCAGCTAGAAGGAAAGAAGCAGTTCACGTCTTCGACTCTGACAGCGACGACTGGGAAGCCAACAAATGCACGTGGCCAGACGACTGGCCGCAGTATCGGGAGGAATTTGCGAAGGACCCTAAGCAGCGCATGGTTAGACACCCCAATGGGGGATGGATGTCAGCTGACATCAACCAAAACGCGGACTTGAAAATCGTAGTCGGTGAAGGCGGACGAATGCCGGAAAAAGGAACTAAGGACTCAGTCGGTTTCGACCTGTACACTGCAACAGGCAATGTTCTGCCAGCCCACGGGCAGACAGAATACAACTCCAAACTGAAAATCCAAGTACCTTTTGGCACTTACGGACGCATCGCCCCCCGCTCTAGTCTCGCCCGAAAAGGCATAGACGTAATGGGTGGCGTTATCGACCACGATTACCAAGGCGAAGTAATCATTATTCTCCGAAATCACTCCGACATATCTATTGATATCCGGGCCGGAGATAAGATTGCCCAGCTTATCTGCGAAGTTGCTAAGGACCCGCATATTACGCTACACGGAAAATCTTACTTTGAAAAGATTAAATCCGAACGCGGCACTGGTGGATTCGGCTCCACAGGAAAGTAATTGTTCCATTAGGGACAATGAAACCTGAAGAGGGGGTAATGTCACAGATTTGGGACATGCCACTATTTTTCCCGTATTTGTACCTATTTATCTGGTATTTCTACGACCTTGTAGACATTTACGCTGCTAAGCGCCCATCTACACGTACACTCAACCAAACAACACGTACACAACCCGGTATACGTCCACCTGTCATAACAACACGTACATAACACGCTCGTACGCGTCAATGACTCAGCGGACTAACCTCCGGTGTCACGCGCCTTACTCATATCCCGATACCGGGCTATGTCAGTACAATTGGATAAGCGGTCCGCTCGTTATCACATGCCCATGCCCTTACGATTACTCATATCCCGATACCGGTATATAAGAATCACATGCATGGCTTACTAACGTAGCTACAGCCACTTCCACAACATGGACCTACGGTCCAAACAAACGTTCTTACTGGTGCAGCCATTACCGGCGCACATGGTCTATTGTAGTTTACGACTTAGCTGTATTAGTTACGTCTGCGCACAGACCGTCTTCATGTTTGGCTCCCTTACTGGTAACCAAACAAAGCATGTATATAAGTAGGGCTATCACTGCGGATAAGCCTTAGATTTGTTCTCTGCATCTGCATAGTTGCATATCACTTCTACTTGCGCCTACCAGCTCCCTCACCAACCTTCAAGCAACCCTTCAAGTCGCCTTATCAGGTTATAGTGTGAGTCCCACAACTGGTTTGTGTCACTTGGTTGTCTTATCGTTCGCCCAGCACGGCATCGATAATAATGTCCCGTAGCATATTCAGATATACATCCCTAACAAGGATGGACAACACCTAGGTCTCTTGAAGCAACGCCACAAAGGGAGTTGAATCCTTGTCCCATTGAAGCACAACAGGATGTTCTGAAAGTTCAGCTGATGCAGGCTGAGCATCACGTACGATGGAGAAGGGATGGAAGAGGTCCTCGTGATTTCCACGCCAAACAATCTCATGGAATCTCACTAGAGAGCCATCATACAAATTATTGTTAGGGTTAACATGCTCTGCACCACTGTATCCTCACATAGAGACCAGCATGTTGACGAAGCAGATATGGAGAGCACTGAAGGTGTGGAGGGCATAGTCTTGCGTCTGGTAAATGCCGACGGAGTTTGAATATCTGAGGACACATTTAACGTCTGGTGGCTTTTGTGTAGATGACCCCTCCACCTGTCACAGATTTATCTGGGGCTTACAGCATTTTTCCTACGATTATAGCAATTTATCCGGGATTTATACGTCTAACTACAAGTTATCTACGGGTTAACTCCCATTGCCATACAACAAGTCCTTAACTGGGCTTACTGCTTATGTCAGCGCTAAACACGCTACTAAGCAACCTTGACAACACATAACACGCTAGTCATAAGGCCTCACGGCATCGCATCATCATTGGTAACCATACGGTCCGGTATCCACAACGCCTGCCTAGACTTAGCAACATCATAGCTACGTCACCGGTCTCACCCGTCAAGGCTAGACCAACTACATCATAAGGTCCTAGATCATAATGACATCACGAGCACACCATGCTCGCACAACTATGGCACCATAGCGTAATAATAGCATCAAGGCTATATCACTACTGGATTGGCCCCTCGGCCTGTCCTCATGGATTGGCACTTGCCAATCCCCGGGCTTCTGCCATCACGGTGTCGCCCAACCTCTGGACCTAGCCTCATGGCCTAGTCCATCACATGCCCCAGTAACCATCCGGTCCGGGCATAACACATGCTACGGTACCTGCTGGTCCAATAGCATTGCTACCTTGGCGTCTCGCCTTGGTCAGCACACAAGGTCCGACCAATAGCCATTATACCGCAAGGTATCAGCAATCGGCCTTTTCATATACCCGGGCTGCGCCCGCGTTCACAACAAGATAAGCACATAATCCCTCTACTACTATTGGTGTGGTCATTAGGGCCCATCACGGCCATTGTAGATAAAGTCCAAACAAAGTAGATAAGATAAGCTTCGCCACTTGGCAAGGCCACATAACCCGTTACAGTCTGTGTCACCACTTGATCGTGCATTGTCACGTTCACACGTCTAGCACGCTGCAATTGCACTGGCAATTGCCGATTATTACTTACTGCTGCTTCAATAACTCATGCTCTTTATATGCTATGGACAGATACTATGATAGTAGCTCAGACTCTGAAGTAACCAGTAACAAAGATGAAATGTGCCACATTGATGATGACTATGGAAGCTCTGATTGCCCATAGAAAGGTTGCCAAGTCCATACTATGCTGATCCATAGATTCCATAATAGCTAAAACATGTTCAGCAATTTTTTCACTGCCTTCAGCCTCTAGCATTGCATGTAGTCACTGAGTATGCTCCTGCCAGTGTGAGCCGCCACCCAAGTCAGCTGGAATTCCGATATCCCTCATCTCAGAACAAATGTGAAGGCCTGCTATGCTCACACAGCTCTCATGATTGAGTGACAAGATCAAACTCATTCTTTGGTGATGGTAATGTCTGCCATGATCACATGATGTCAGTATACGGACAAAAGCTGCTTGAAAGGCATCTCAAGACACCACATTTGACATTGTTAGCAATACAGTTGACCTAGAAATCGAGGTGCTTCAGCCAATAATGTGTTCACTGCAAGCTGAATTATCCAAGGAGTCTCTGCTTGGCTTTAGCTATGCAGAGATGATCAAGCAAGTGAAGGTACTGGCATCCAAGACTTAGTTACTCCTTCATAGCGCTGCATATACCTCAAAGCAAGAGAAGCGGAACAAGCTAAAGGATCCTAGCGCAGTATTAATGAATAAATCTTTATACTTCTATGAGCTGTTCTGACATTCTAGATGGTACATTATAATGATAATCTCCATGCTCTGTTATTCTCACTTGCACAAGCTCTGTAGGATGGTAAAGTTCATCAGCATCTACTTTCAAAGTTGTGGACTCTCTTCCATATCCTTCGATACTCTCCATGCTCTTGCATTCTGAAAGTACAAGCAGTGTGGCAACAGCATGATTGATCTCCTATGTGCTATCTGTTCTCACAAATGCTCCCGGCTTTGACTTTGATTTGTATCTGCAAAATAATTGACACAAGTCATAAGACTGGACTTATTATCAGAGATGTAAGGGGTTGTAGTCTAATAAGACAAGTGATAACAAGCTTAGGTTGTAAGCAGGTTGCAAATGAGGTGAATAGTTCTAAGGCAACTATACCTTAGAGCATGCAGACCCACAGGTCCAAACCCACTTATTATAGCAATACTATTGGCTCACCATTACTGGTAACCACACGGTCATTGCAGATAGCGACTTAGCTGTACACCCTTACTGGTGTGCAGACCATTTTGCATTAAGGCAGGTTCCCTTCCTATGATTATATATGCTTCCCACATGTATATATACTAGGATCACACATAGTCGATCTTTAGTTCTATTCTTCTCGGCTGTGCGTTGAAGTTAACCCTCATGTGTGCTGCTTCTTTCTCTCTAGTCTCTCTTCCTCCCCTGGATCAGCTCAATCGATCTTGACTGTGGGTGCATGCGCCCCAGTTTACTTTATCCCTATCTCCTTACGTGCACACTTTGACTTCGTTGATCCTCTATGGCTATACCCTTGTCTTACTAGTCTGGTATCTTGTTGCACTGACCTGTTAGGCTTGGGCCCTAGGGGGCCTCTTGTGGGTGACAGCAGATGAGTATTCTGTGTCACAGCGTAGACCTATAATTCCTAAAATACCCATGGTAAATGCCACAGAAACAATCTGTGACACCAATGAGTCATGTGCCCTAGCACCAGTAAGGGTGGCTGGGCTGTATCATGAGGGGTCACATTACCAGTAATGGTTGATGGACTGGCATAAGGCCCTATAGCCCAGTAATGGTGCTTGTCGCGAGGCTCACAGGCTGGTGAGGGACCCTAAACATATGCCCTGCTACCATCAAGGGCATAGAACTCCAAGTGCATGCTACGTTGTTATAGCAGAGGCCGCTTCTAGGGGGTAACCAAGAAGCAGTAGTGGGTGTGCACACAGAGAGGATGTCGAGGGGCACTCTGGCCCTAGAATGACAATATTAGGACTGAGGTGCTAAGACCTTCAGTCCGGTATTTATGTACATGAGGCAGGCGTAGCTATTGAGCATCTACCTACCCTAATGTCATGGTCTGTGCGCCCTAGCGGCATCCGGACCATGTCATAGCCTGGTTGTAAAGCCTGGGCTTGGTATCTAAGTAACCCAGGCCCCAGTAATGGGATCTGGTGAACTCATATGCCCACAGACACCTTGTCAGGTGCTGGGCACTAGTCATTGTAGATCAGGTGCTGCTACGCAGTCACCTGTCTATGCGTTGTGGTCATGTGTCTACCCATTGACCGTGTACCTAAGGCCCTACGCGTTCAGTAAGGGGCACATGGGTGGCTAGAAGCCTGGGCTTCAAGGGGGCGCCCTTGTGCCCGTATTGTAGGGGAATGTCATGTAATTGGCCTAAATAAGAGGAAATGAGGAGATACTCACTTTCTTGTGACAGTGCTATGGGCACGGCATAAGGGTTGTTAGGCCAGTAATGGCCATAACGTAAGGTAGAATAAAGAGAAACATGTCAACAGATGAATCTGTGACACTCAAACCATGCATATAAAAGAAGTGCCATATGCAATGAATGTGTGATGGATGCAATACTCAAGCAGCTTGAATTAAGACCCTGGAGCACTGCAAACACCTTGCACTGTCTGCAATACTGCCTTGGATTGGTGACCCACTTACAACATCTTCGACTCATGAGCTTCAGTTCTTTCACTCTGAGGACATGAATTTTTGGGAGTGGCATTCATTTCTTGTGCATATACCTGGCTGGTTCCACATTGTAATGACTTTTGCTCAGTCTCTGCATGCTCAGTACTACAGCTCTCAAAGTGGATGGGGTCCTGCATGGGCTTAGGAATCTAAGGTGCTGATTAGGCAGCTGCAGGTTCAGGTGGATCTGACAGTACTGCATGAGGTACCACTTGTAGATGGGTAGATGAAGCTCTAACGGGATTGTAAGACTCAGACTCAGACTCTGACATGGGATCACACCAGTAAATCGCAGCACACTCAGCCTTGCATACTGTGCCAATTGTCATTTGCAGAATTCTCAGGCTCATTGTGTACATGATCAGGGTTGGTATTAGTATGAGAAGCTATGTGGGGGATTGGCATGGAATGATGGTGTGGAATGATGGGGGTGTGTGTGGATAAGGAGGATATTCCTGGTATCCAGGGTACAATGTACCCCATTGTGAATGCATATTGGTGAGTGCTCATTCCAACGGTGTGCGTACTCCTCTGCTGTGAACCGTGGTAACTCGGCCTGTCTCTCATGTTCTGCTTCTTCTTGTCTCCTCACCTCTTCCACTTCTCACTGCCGGTGCTCCCCTTTCTTTGCCTTCTTGGCTGCTGATTCTTGAGTATGTGTATCTCAAGTATGCCTTGTCAAGCTTGTGGACAATTGAAAGGACAGCTTCACCATATGTCTCTGCTAGATCCCAGTCATATAGTTCATGCCGGACATCCTCTATTGTCTCGTATGTGGGTCATCTTTGAAACCTTCTTGAGTATGCTCTCAGGTGTCACAACATCTATGTCAAAGTATGTGTCATGATAGGACTTCCTGTAGACTCTTTGGCACCATCATTTTAGAGCATCCATGCACTTCTTGCAATGCTTGGCCCGGCGATCTCCTTGGCCTTTCAGATGTCTTTGCTTTCTTTTTGATATGTCCAATCTTGCAGTCTCTGAGTCTTCATCCACTGTCAGCATCTGGCTGCACCCTAGAGCTACGAGCTCTCACATTTCTTGCATCACTTGTATCATTTCTGCCTCAGCAGTGGTAAGCACTGCATCTGTGTCACCAGCATGCTTCCTCATACAGGCATCACAGCAAAAGACTGTGACACATGCTACTTCTCAGACTAGAGCCCGGGGCAATGTGATTCACACAAGGGCGCATTGCGATCCAGGATAGATGAGGTGTAAAATGGCCAGGACAATCTGAGGTGCTACCTGGACTGTCAGCCCATTATATGTGTTTCCACTGTATGTACATGTTTGTACTATGGGCTGGTAATGGAATTGGTGCGGGAGTGGCTGTGTCTGCTATATGCTAGATGGCTATATGCTAAGATGGCCATAGCGACATAGCGGGTTGTGCCCAGGTCGGAGTGGGTTGCCAATCTGTCAGGTTGTGATTGTGATGGTTGTCGATCGGGGGTTCTGCCGGTAATAGCATGGCATAGTGTCCTTTGATTGGTGGTTCTCGCTGATCAGGACGCATGCTGGTAATGGGGGGGCTAATGGTCCGTGATCGGTGGTTCTCTAGCGATTGGGGACCTGGCCGGTAATGGCGATCAGTGACGTATGGCGATCAGTGGTTCTCTAGTGATCAGTGACATCATGGCATAGCCCTTGACTGGTGGCCCTTGTTAGTCGGCGATGTAGTGGGTCAGCCCTTGACTGGTGGTTCTCGTCGGTTGGCACGGGCTTTGTAGGTTTAAAGCCCCTGCTGGCCACATCATAGTACATGCCTGTAATGGCAGGTAGTCTGTGGCCAGTGATGGCCAGGTTAGAGTCTGTGCCAATAATGGTGGATGTTCGTTGGAGATGGGAGGCATTTGGAGATTGGTTGCTTGGGTGGATGTGGCCTTGTGTGCTAGTGAGTCGGGACATTGTTGTGAGCTAATGAGTTGGTGGTGTCCTTGGCGGTGGATGGTTGGTTAGTTTAGGTGTGCCGCATGGCTCATCATGCTCATTATGCTCTATGCTCCATCCTGCTCGTGTGGCTTCACAACTTGAGACATTTGGACTGGACGATGGAGTTACGGCTTAGGTTCTGGGTGTGGCCGGTGATGCTTGTAGGTTCGAGTAGCTAGTGCCTTGGTGGTTTGTGGTTGTGGGGCTTTTACTAGTTACAGCATCAGGTTCCAGCTTTGGGAGTGCTCTTTGGAGGTGTGACCCAGGAATCCTGCCTGAGGCTGGTGTCTCATATTGAGGGTGCACGTTCGGCCTGGGTCACCACACCAGACTAGCATACATAATCACAGCAGCAGAGGTTAAGGATGGAAGAGGGACATGCCCCAATGGTACATTGATAAGTCCGAGGGGAACACCTCAGACTTATGAGTGTTAAGTACATGCAATGCCACACACTACTACATAAAAGATTGCCCTAAAGCAGTGCCTATGACACAACAACTCAACTCAGATTTTGTCGTCAAGGCTGAACATTGGCATAGTCGCATAGAGTTACCCAAGCTCAGCAGACTAGCACACATTGACATTAAGATTAACGCAGGCGAGGGAGTCGAGTTGAGGGCCTAAGCCCAAAGATCGAGATTATTAGTTTTGAGAGTAAGTCTCAGAACGTCCTTGGCATATATACATGCCCCGACCCAACTACACCAAGCCTACCCTAAGGGAGGAGGGACCGTGCGGAGAATGTAGGTAACAAGACATGTCACTGTGACATTAGGTCTGTGCGCTAGAGACGTGTGTACTGTGGAATGATTAAGTAACATTGTCACAAGAAAGTACATTGCCTCTTATTTCCAATGTTACATGGTGTTTCCCCTAGAGTATGAGCCTAAGGGCGCCCCCTTAAAGCCCTTAGGGCTTGTAGCCACCCTCGCACCCATTACTGGACATGTAGGGCCTTAGGTACACGGTCAATAGATAGACACATGACCAGGATGCGTAGGCAGGTGACTGCATAGGCGGGACCTGCCTATACTTATATACCCTGCTAAGCCCTTATGGCTTAGCAGCTTTGGTTACTATCAGCCAGACCCCTTCTCAGTCTATGCCCCAGCTCTGGCAGGGTGCACAGACCATTATTTTCGGCTGCTTGCATCCAATCATGTCTTTTTCGATTTGGTACTGCAAGTTTGATTTTCTCGCCTGCTCTGCACCCCCAAATGAGCTCATCAAAAGCCTCACCTTATCCAGTGTCTATCGCAATTCGTACTGGTGCAGTGCAGGACTCCCCACTGAAAGAAGGATCTTCCAACAGACTCAGGAACTTCAAGAGAGAAACTAGGCCATGAGCAGCAGATAAAGGCCTTAAACATGCAAGAGAAGATGCCAAGATCACCTGCATATGATATCAATGAGCTACCTTGTACTTTGATCAAAAAGTGATATCATCAGTTTTGCATATATTTGTGCATGCCAAGGATATCTGAGTAGAACACGACAGATAAGCGTTTTATCTCATGTTCTTGTTCATAACACTTGAATGCACTTCAATCATCAGTTAATCCAATGACGACATGCTCTGGTATGCCAGACCGATTAGCCTGTGAAGGCTCTTTCTGTTTTACCTGCAATAATGCCTTCTCCTTGAGACCTGTTAGCTGGCATGTACTGCATTTGCTCCTCAAATTTCACAGATGGCCAATGCCCCAATCTCTTTGTCTTTATTCTCATTTAAATTTATGACCAGAGGTGCAGCATGATTATCAGTGGTGAATTGGCTATGGGTGCAGTGAGTTGGCCTGCTCTTGTAGATGATCAAGCATTGGTGGTGGTGGGGAAGACCGGTCTGCAGGGCTCTTAAAGCCTGGAGGGAAAGCCTTGTTTGTTAAAGTATAGCTTGCTGTAAGGCTATTCACCTTGTCAGATCCATACCACTCACAGTACCTCAAAAGAATGCCAAGACCTCACAGAAGGCCCATCCGCCCCAGTGCCTGCCATATCACAAACTGACTTGCCGGGTGTGGATGCTATATCTACACGACACCACCCTCATCTACACCACACCAAAGGCGTAAGTTCATGTGTCTTCAACTCTCCTTTACTCTCAGGCCTGCTTCAGCTTCGTGCCAGCCATCCCAGGTAGGCGTGCTTTCACTGCCCTTGGCTTCATGCCGGGTGGTTGCTAGCTCATGGTTCCTTTCGCGTGGCTTCGACTTTCTGCCAGACTGCTTACTTCACCTTTGCTGATATACTACTGCTGGGATTACTAGCAGACGATGTTCTCAATTCCCAATGCTGAAGTGTGCCATTTTGAATTGCATGCCCAACAAGGGCGTCCTGAAGGTAGGAATGTTTTTATTCAAATTTTGTGCTTGCTAACACTTCCCAGATCCGTTTTTGTTTATGGATGCGAGGCTTGCTCAATATCTCGCTGATGACAACCTTGTCATCATGACGCCCAACGCCGATATCTTACCCTCCATCAACCTCACACAAGTCGAGGTTATCATGCGTTCAGAAGGCCACTATGGAAGCGTGGACTACCTCCTGTGGCCCCAAAAATTCATCGCCGATGCCCCATACCTCACTGTCATTCTGCACATTTCACGTAGTACGTGACACCTGCTAGCCTTCGCTTGGTTCTCCCCCCGCTGTGAATGGTCACGGTCCATCAAGTGACAACACTGATGCTCGTTCTCAACCAACAAGAACGGTCCATTGCTCAACTCTGCGACCGTCCATGCAGTGAGGCTCGTGTTGACATCCCCAGTCATCTACTTACACTAGCCAAGGCAACACCACACCACTATGCAGGACCTTGCTCAATGGCTATTCAGCGTACTGTCTACATATGCTGATTTCTACAAAACATATCAGCTGTTCCAGCAGCACCAGATAGAAAATTTTGTGTTGCTTGACTTTGTTCTGCATTTCCTCCCACATATGTAACACAAGACAATCCTCACTTGATAGTTTGCTTGAGGTTGCGAGGTTAAGAGAGTAGTGAGCAGGATACGTTGAGTTGTTAACTCGTAGTATGAATGCAATCAATAGAACTGAGCCAATAGCACTCAGCAAGGCCAGTAGATATACATGAAATATAAGACCCCTAATAGTCTTATTAGATAATACTAATGTCCATACTCACATGTACAAGTCCCCAGAGACCTAAGTACTGAGTGATATGCATTAAAAGGATATACCGATCAATACTGGGATATAGAAAGGTGGCAGACACCACACAAATAGCATATAGTGCGCATTGTCATTAGTAATCAAGGGCATGACTAAAGCCCATTCTGCTGACATATAGAGGTGACTGCTACAGACAAGAATGTCCAATTGGCTGTAACTATACGTGTGACTTTATGGAAACCTCCATAGATAAGATAACGTGTTACTAGGAAACAATAATGCGGCCATCATACGGCTTGTATCAAAAGATATGTCACCAACCAAGATAAGCTACTTATTGGTATAGAAAGTGAAAGTTGAGATAAATTGGTAGAAATACCAGAAAAATAGTAGAAAATAGTAGGAAATTAGCAAATTCTTGTGACAATATGCTATACGACCCACACCAGACCAGTGTAGCCCAGTCCATTGATAACACTCTGATCAGTGCCATATCTGACGACAACAAGGCAGTTGCACGGTTGTGTTGCATGGGTGTTCCAGTTTGGTACATGCGGCCCCGCAACCACATGTTATTGTTGCACCGTATACAATTGGTCATCCCATTGCAACATCCTCCTCCTGAAATCAATGAGGACTTCATCCTTGATGACCACAAAGTACTGACACAGCTCATTTATCACGGTCCACCTGGCATGGCTCAATTGGCTGCGATATGCCCTTCACCTCTATCTTTCATTGAGACTTCACCTGAGACTGCAACACCAGCTCTGTCCAGTGCCTCATCTGGTCCTTCATCATCACAAACCAACATCTACTATCGTCCAACAGGTAGGTCTACATTTTCTCCCACTATTTCTCACATTGATCGCAACATAGGGATTTCTCACCTCCTCCGGGTGATGGGGACAGGGCTGCATGCATCAAGTTGAAACTGCACCGGTACAAGGTGAGTATGATTTCACACGACATAAAGATGTCAGTAATTTAATATCCTTGCTAGACAATGATCAAAATTTTCAATATGTCAGACACTGAGCGGGGCAAGGTGTCCTATAAGGACATTCAGGTGGTAAGTGTTTAGGTCATTACAAAATTAATCCCTTATCAGTTTCTTTATGCTAGCGGGTTTGTTGATGAGGCAGGTCACAGCCACAGTGGCAGCAACCACAGCCTCAAACACTCTCGGCTTGAGAGGCCGATTCAGTTGCACAAGGTAGGTTCTTTTTGCCATGAGATCTTCAGTACCCGTATGCACTTTAGTAACATCCCCCTTATGCTGAGACGGGATTTATCAATAGGTATGTATACTTCGTTCTGCGTGAGCCACTAGCTGACACAAGCAATAGTCTGCGTATCAAACTCGCAACCAAGTTAAAATGGGGTGTTGACAGTTTTGAGTGAGAGAAAAATATTAGTTGAGTTTAGTACCGAGTAGGATAGTATGAGGCTAGAAGGAAATGATGAAAATAAATGTGATGAGGATATATGACGGGTGTGAAACTTAAAATTGTTAAAAGGGACTTGGAGTAACCCTAGTACAGGGTTAGAAGATGAAAAATACTGAAAAGCTGTCACAGATCGTAAGGTCTGGGACTCACTCCTTATTTTTACAGATTTATTGCAGGTTCTTCGGGCTCTGCGCGAGCACCCCAACCCTCTCTACGTCGGTACCAGCGCTACGCGCCAGTCAGCGCCTCTGTAGATAGATTAGATAAGATGACAATCAGGGGTAGCACCTAGTCAGCGCTAGCCCCTGACATCACCTGACATTGATACGCCCAGTCCCCATGTATATAAGTCATAGCGTTCTGAGGCTTACTCCTCAGAACTAATAATCTCATCACTGGGCACTCAAGGCCCCAGTGTTACTCAACCTCTGTGTGCCAGTCTCCTCTCCTCGTCTCCTCCTTGCTAGTCTGCTGGTTAGCGCCTAACGACGGCCTCGACGTTATGACGGTACACCTGCGTCTTCCCTTACAGGACAACTCTGGCGTATGGAGCGAGCTTAGGGCTCGGGCATATCACGCTAAGTAGCACTGTGATAAAAGCAGTTTTCTGTAATTCTATGCTAGGGTTGGAAATGTGAAATTTCTTATTAGTGGTTTTCACAATTCTAATTTAGGGTTATAAGCACTACTAGAATTATATGGGGTTACTTTATAAGGGAGATATTGGCTGTGTGGTGTAAGTAAAAGGGTCAATGATACTATAGATAGATAGGATTCTAAATCTAGATTTAAGAGGCTAAGGCTATAGAACAGTGATGTGAGTGAAAGATAGTATTATATAAGTAGAACAGGTATATATTTGAAATATTATTGTAATAGTTAGGTAAATTAGTTACAGGCTCAGAATAATGATGGACTTGTGTAAGTTGAATAAAGACTATAAGAGGAAATAAAAATAGGTATGGATATGATTAGAGATAGATAGTGGTATAAGACTCAAGAGATTGTGGAGTAAGTAAGAGAAGAGTAATATGAAATATGATAAGTTGATAAAAAGTGAATAAAGATATGTCACAAGAATTCTCCTAGTTTCCCTATATTTCTTACTATTTTTCCGGCAATTCTATGAATTATCTACGACTTTCTGGACCAATAACTAGCTTATCCGGTTTATAAGTTAACGGTTACATACGTGCCGAATGATGGCCGTGTTATCTCCCGTAACAACGGTCTTATCTTATCACTAGTAGTTACCATCAGTCACATGTCTAGTTCCAGCCAATCGGACATTCCGTCCGGAAGCAGTCAGCGTATAAACGTCAGCGGACCGGGCTTTGGTCACGCCTCATCTTTGTAATGACAAGAGCGCAAAACGCCATTCGTGCGGCCTACGCCGCCTTTCTATATCCCGGTTTTGATCGGCATATGTATTTATCGTATATTACTAAGTACTTAGGTATCTGGGGACTTGTACATACGAACACGGACATTGGTATTATCTAATAAAGACTGTTAGGGGTCTTATTTATCATGTATATATACTAGACTTGCTGAGCGCTATTGCCTCAGTTCTATTCATTGCATTCATACTACGAGTTAACCACTCAACGTATCCTGCTTAACAACTGCTCATATCTCTTGCCTAACCAGCAATATCAAGATCATTACAAGTAAGTGTTATCTTGTGTTAAGATATAGAGATTTATGTTGAATTGGGATTGAGAGTTATCATATTGAAAATTTATTTGTTGAGATTTTTTAAGGTTTTGAGTGTGATTATCTACTATATGGTTAAAATGGTGAAATTGAAATTGAGATTTGCAACCCTAGTTGGAGGTTATGGGAGTATGACCCTAGTCAGGTATTATGAAAAGTCAATGGGCTAACTCTAGTCGGAGATTAATGATTGAATTTCAAATTCATGAAAAGTGATTTATCTGCCTCTATACTGGAGTTTTATTAACTGAATATAAATATGAGCTTACATATGCTATTAGAAATTGAAGCAAGCTAATTTCAAGCAAAGTGACACGGATTAACCGTGGGACTCACCAGCCTATATCCTTAGGGGGAAGGCGACTAAGTGAGGAATTAACCCAGTGAAGCAGAGCAGGTGGATGGTGCTTCTACGGCGGACACCGAGAAGAATAGAACTGAGCATTATGGTCGTCTAGCCTAATGTTTATATACAAGTGTATCGGGAGGGCACGTGATACTAGCTAGTACTGCCTTACCGGGTTATGTGGCTTTGCCAAGTGGCGAAGCTTATCTTATCTAATGTTTTATGGACTCTATCTAGAATGGCCGTGGAAGGCCCTAATGGCCAAACCAATCGTAGAAGAGGGATTATACCTTTATCTTGTATTAATGCGGGCGCAGCCCGGGTATAGGTGAAGCCGTGAGCCGGATACCTTGCGGTATAATGGCTATTGGACGGTCTTCGTGTGATGACCAAGACGAGATACCGAGGTTGTTATGCTATTGGACTATGTAGTACCGTAGCATGTGATATGTCCAGACCTGAAGGTAACCGGGACATGTGTTGAACTTAGCCGTGAGGCGAGGTCCGGTGTTTGGGCAACGCCGTGATGGCAGAAGCCTGGAGATTGGCAACGCCATGATGGAGAAGCCGGGCATTGGTATGTACCGATGCCATGTGGGAAGCCGAGGAGGCCGATGTCACAGATTTGGGACATAGCACATTTTTCCGCGCATTTTAGCACATTTATCTGGCCTTATACAGCCTCTACGAAGTTATCCGGGACTTATCCCACCATGCCGTACCTGCCGAGGTATTATAACGGAACCTTACGGCCGAATAGGCCTTAACACACACGTGACATATAAGCTCCAGCATAGCCGCAAGGCCTAGCCTAAGCTACGTCACACCACGTCATAGAGTCTAGAGTCCACAAGTCGACCAGCCTCTCCCTGTCAGCGAGCGCCACTCGCATAATAATGGCAACATGGCACAACAGCTGACTAAGCTCCGTGCCCATCGGTCTATTACGCTGAGAAGCCTAACGACCAACACATGCATCACCGGCATTCCCCTAGTTCCGTGCCTCTCTCAAAGGCACAACGCTTCTAACACAAGATAACACTTACTTGTTATGATCTTGGTATTGCTGGTTAGGCAAGAGATAAAGCAGATGTTAAGCAGGATACGTTGAGTGGTTAACTCGTAGTATGAATGCAATGAATAGAACTGAGGCAATAGCGCTCAGCAAGTCCAGTATATATACATGATAAATAAGACCCCTAACAGTCTTATTAGATAATACTAATGTCCGTATTCGTATGTACAAGTCCCCAGGTACCTAAGTACTTAGTAATATACGATAAATACATATGCCGATCAAAACCGGGATATAGAAAGGCGGCGTAGGCCGCGCGAATGGCGTTTTGCGCTCTTTGTCATTACAAAGACGGGGCGTGACCAAAGCCCGGTCCGCTGACGTTTATACGCTGACTGCTTCCGGACAGAATGTCCGATTGGCTGGAACTAGACATGTGACTGATGGTAACTACTAGTGATAAGATAAGACCGTCGTTACGGGAGATAACGCGGCCATCATTCGGCACGTATGTAACCGTAAACTTATGAACCAGATAAGCTAGTTATTGGTCTAGAAAGTCGTAGATAATTCGTAGAATTGCCGGAAAAATAGTAAGAAATATAGGGAAACTAGGAGAATTCTT
Organism: Wolfiporia cocos; assembly: GCA_029448655.1. Lineage (NCBI taxonomy): Eukaryota > Fungi > Basidiomycota > Agaricomycetes > Polyporales > Phaeolaceae > Wolfiporia > Wolfiporia cocos. The sequence continues at coordinate 139,880 of JACCLO010000022.1, forward strand.
GTGACATTACCCCCCCCTTAGATTTCAACGACCCCGTTGAGAGTAGAAATGGTGCTAGAGCCCATTGAAGGGTTAGACTTTACGATTTTTCCACTTTTATCGTCCTGTCGATCCAAAACCTTGTGTACCGCGCTTGGTTGGCTTGTTGAACTGCTCGTTGTAGGGCCCACTTCCATGTAGGTGAGGTCGAATTTCTTTTTCGAACTTCTCCTTGGTCATGGATTCCTGTATTTCGGGCGTGATCGCTACTTCGCAAATTAGCTGAGCAATTCGGTCGCCTTTCTTTACTTGGTACGGGTCTCCGGTGAGGTTCATCAACATGACAAAGACTTCTCCGCGGTAGTCATGGTCTATTACTCCTGCGAGGACATCGATGCCCTTTTTCGCAAGTCCAGACCTTGGCGCTATCCGACCGTATGTCCCATAAGGAACTTTGATACGAATGTCTGTGGGGACCGAAGCGGATTTCCATGAATTGATTAGGATATCCTGCGCGGCGTATAGATCGTAGCCGATCGCATCGGTTGTTCCCCTGGTCGGTAGTTTGCCATTGACTCCTACTTCGATTTCCATGTCTTCGTTGAACTCAACATCGGAATGTACCCATTGCCCTGTAAAGGGGTCGCGCTTGTAGTACACTTTCGGCTGTGTGGGATCAACATCGTCTCGATATTGGGGCCAGTCGTCGGGCCAGACACATGTGTCCGAATCCCAATCTGGTGAATCAGGGTCGAAGACGGCTATCGTTTGCCGTGTTCCGCCGAGTCTAGTTGATCGGCGAAGGGGTTGATTTGGGTCGGTACTAAGGGCTGAATATTTTGCCTTGTACTCGTCCAATATCTCCTTAGCGTTAGCCAGATGTTCCTCGATTTCCCATGTGTCCTCCGCAGGTCCGGTGCCTTTCCAATGGATAAGGTATTCCCACCGGCCGCGTCGGTTGCGATGGTCGAGAATGGCTTCCACTTCCCATTCTTCCGGGTCTTCCATTTCCGTTGGCCTGTCGGCCGCTGGAGGGTGACTTTTCTGACCTTCGATGGTGGATTCCTTGTACATGACCAGTTTTGAAGCATGGAACACAGGGTGGTAAGCCCTATATTGTGCGTCCATGTACACCTTGAACGTTACCGGTCCCAATTTCTCCGTGATTCGGAATGGGCCGATGTAGCGAGGGGCTAGACTCCTTTCGGTGTCTTGCCAACTTCGCACGTCCACGAGTACTTTGTCGCCCACTTTGAAGGGGACAACTTGCTTCTTTTGGTCATAGTACCAGGACCATCTTTCGGCTGCAATTTTCATTGCCGCCTTAGCTTTCTCTTGTGCAGAGAACCGGGTATTCGCAATTTCTACTAAGTCTTTGTTCCGACTTGGTTCGAAACTGCTTGGTCCTGCAATAGGATGACGACCTAATTCCACCAGGAACGGAGATTCCTTGGTAGTTTCGCTGGCTGCATTATTGTACGCAAATTCCGCTGTTGGCAGGAACTCCGACCAGTTATCTTTTTGGTACGTGTTAATGTAGCACCGTAGATACTGTTCGAGTATTTGATTCACTCGTTCGGTTTGTCCGTCTGCCTGCGGATGGTACGCAGTAGTCATCGACCTTTGAATTCCCAGCAGGGTGCACCATTCGCCAAATAATTTTGAGGCGAATTGTGTCCCTCTGTCCGATACTATCTGTTTCGGCAACCCATGTAAGGGGTACACCTTTTGATAGAGTATCGTAGCTAGGTCTTTCGTTGAGAAGGTGTTTTCGATTGGGAAAAACCTTGCTCTTTTGGTCAACCGATCCACCACGACCATGATTGCGTCATGCATTCCCGATGGGGGTAGCTGTGTAATCAGGTCTATTGTCACCACTTCCCACGGGCCTGATGGCACCGGTAAGGGTTGCAGGGGTCCGTACGGCTTCTGCGGGTGGTTCTTCATACGTTGGCATGTGTCACATCCGTCTACGTATTTTTTGACGTAAACGAACATTCCGGGCCACCAATAGTTGCGGCTTAGCAATTCGTACGTTTTGTAACGTCCGAAATGCCCAGCTGACTTGTGATCGTGATGATACTCGACCACTTGCCGTCTGATATCCGCTGGTGTAGATGGAACGTAGACTTTGCCTCTTCGGAGGAGTAACCCTCCTTCGTAGTTCCATTCTGATAGGTCTTTTTTGAATTCACGAGGGCCGGATGAGAGCAGCTCCTTGTAGTCTTTTGTGACCTTGTCGTCTAGCAACGCTTTGCGAATCTCTCGGAGTATCGATTCATCTTCCGATTGTGGGGCAGCATGGGAGGTATCAAGAGCCATTGCCATGTATTCTTGCTCGAACCACTCAGGTTTCAGAAGAACCTGGTCGCGATTATCGAGATCCACCCCCTCCTCATGGTCTGGCCGCCTGGACAGAGGATCCGCGGTTAGCATTGTTTTGCCAGGTTTGTGCTTCATTTGGAAGTTGAAGCGTGAGAGGTACAGTGCCCAACGGGCTTGTCGTCTCGTCAGTTTTTGCGCCGTTTTGAAATAGGTCAGGTTCAGATGATCCGACCATATCTCAAATTTTTCAGGGTGTCCCTCTAGGTAGTGTCGCCACTCCTCTAGAGCCCTGATGACAGCCAACATTTCCTTGTCGTAGATCTCGTAGTTCCTTTCCGGGGCACTTAGCGACTTGCTATAGTACGCCACGGGGTGGAATTTTTTATCCGTAGGATCTAACTGAGATAGTACTGCTCCGGTAGCGAAGTCTGATGCATCTGTTTCTACGCGGAAGGGCTGATCGTGCGACGGGATTCGAAGCACGGGCGCTTTGGTAAATGCTTCCTTTAGGGTTTGGAAGGCATTTTCCTGCTCGGCGTCCCAATGCCAAGCTTCTGACTTCTTGGTCAGCGTGGTGAGTGGTTTGGCTATTTTTGAGAAGCCTTCTATGAATCGCCTGTAGAAGTTGGCGAATCCAAGGAAAGCTTGAACCTCTTTGACCTTAGTAGGTCTGGGCCAGTCCTGAACTCCGGCGTACTTCTTCGGATCCATCATGATGTTACCGTCGGATATGATCATTCCTAGGTATTCGATGGAAGATTGTTCAAAGAAGCACTTTTCGGGCTTCGCATACAAGTCCGAGTCCTTCAGGGTTTGGAGAACCCCTTTGGTAAGTCGCCGATGTTCCTCCATATCATTCCCAAAAATCAAGATGTCATCTAGGTAGACAACCACCTTGCCGGTTCGAATGAACGGTGCGAGGATAGAATTCATCATCGCTTGGAACGTTGCGGGGGCATTGCAGAAACCGAAATACATCACCGTTGCCTCGTAAAGTCCACGGTGTGTAATAAACGCCGTCTTCCATTCATCACCTTCCTTGATGCGGACATTGTTGTATCCCCATCTAAGGTCGATTTTGGTGAAGATGGTCGCATGGGACAGTTGATCGATGAGATCATCGATCCGAGGTATCGGATAACGATTTTTTACGGTTATTTCGTTTAGCCTCCTATAATCGACAACCATCCGCAGTCCTCCGTCCTTTTTATGGACAAAGAAGACCGGGGATGCCATCGGACTTTCGGATGGTCGAATGTAACCCTTCCGTAATTCGGTGTCTATCCACTCATCCAAGCTATTACGCTCTTGGGGAGACATTTTGTATGGTTTTACCGGGGGAGGAAGCTGCGCATCTGGTTCAAGCACTATGGCGTGATCCCAGGGCTTCCGTTCCGGCATCCTCTCTGACGCCTTTTGTGAGAACACCGTTGGCCCATACTCTTGGTATTGTTCGGGCACTAACGATCTCCATTTTTCAATGTCGATCGGTGGTGTGTTTTCCTCACGGTCGTCTACTTCATCGAGGTCTTTGTCAAGTACCTCGGCTACCAACTGTGTCAGCAGGTTCATTTCCTCGTCGTCAAGGGTTGCCACCCAAGCGATCAAAGGATTTTCGGGGTCCTCCTCTCCTAATATGTCCACGGGAGTGTCCCAAATCGAATTTACTTCGATGATTTCCTTTTCTGGGAGTTCAACTGCTTCCTCCTCAGAAGGGCGGTTACCCTTTTTTCTGGCGTAGGGTTGGTCGTGTGTACAGCGTGCATATTCCATTTCTCCTTTCCTCCAATCAAAGGTAGGATTGTGGAGACGCAACCAGTCATAGCCAAGGATTAGGTCTGGTTCTAGGTGCATGACCGTCAGACCTATTTTTTCCTTGTGTGTGCCATGTTGCATGAATGCTTTTACTGCTTGCGTTAAGCGGCCGGCGACGTTTTCTGTTCCGTCTGCGTTTGTAACCGTAATAGGAAACGCTAGTTTGTCGGTGACCAGCTTATGTTTATCGACCAATCGTTGTGATATGACCGATATGGTTGCACCGCTGTCGATTAAAGCCAGAGCCTGCACTTTTTGCCCATATACCCAGAGTGTTACTTCGACACGAAAAGATCAAGCGAAGTCGCGCGCATCGTTGCCAAAAATATGATACATTGACTCGAATACACTCTTTACAGCGGGTACGGGACTAAAATTACACGGGAGCACAAGTGGGCAGGTCATCACATGTGCTCGGTGGGAAAACCCGAGGCAGAGCTTCCGTAGATGCCTAGGGTGTTTGCGGAGTCGGCTATCCGCTTGCGAAGCCAGGGCAGATGTGTCCTGATGGAGTCGCCCGACGGTGTAGGCGCAGTCGAAGTCGAACCAGTCGACTGGGTCTGGACGGGGCTGGTGCTTTCAGCCGATCGCACCGGGCTCCCGCTTTGCTCCTCATCGCTGATGCGCGTAGTGGGGGCCAGAGGAACCACCTCTGGTTGCTTCGGAACGTTGGTCCGGATGGTCCCTACGGCGGCTTGGGGGGACTCATCTTCGTCGTCAGTCACCAGTTCCTGGGTGCTGACAATTCGGACTTTGTATTTCTTTTTCGGGTCCAGTTTCTTCTGGCCCGACTGTTGCGTTCCGCTCGACGAGCCTGTCGGCTTCGTCGTTCCGCTTCCACTACTGGCCGGCTTGGCTTCCTTCGGCTTATTCTTAGGGTTCTCAGGACAGTCGCCCCACTTGTGCTGTCCGGGGTGCTTGCGACAATCCTTCCCGTAAGAGCCGGTTTCTTTTGCCTTGCCTTTGCCTTTGTCATCAGCCTTGGCAGGCTTCGACGTAGCTTTGTCGGTGGTCTTGGCAGACCCCGACGACTCCTTCTTCTTTTCTTCCTCAAAGATCTTGCCTTTGAGCTTATCCGGGTATTGCCTCTTGTAGAGGTCGATGGCCATGTCGAGGTATACCTCCCAGTCGGTCGGCATTGTAAAGCCAGGCACCGATTCCAAGGTAGCGAGGGTTTCTCGCACCTTTTCCGGGAGGATCCGTTTGATGTGACTGAACAACGTCTTGTTGTCAGTCTCGGCCAGGCGAGCCAGGGTCCTGAGCTTCTGTGCCCAAGAAAAGAAGTCCGATTGGAGCTTCTTTTTCCCTTCGTCTCCGAAGTACCCTTCAATCTCCTTTTCGGCAATTTCCTTGTCCGTCTTTTTGCCGTACACCTTCTCTATCGTTTCCGCAAACGTTTTCCAGGTGTGCCCCGAGGTTTGTCCGGCGGCGATTTTATCAACTACCGGCGACATGTATTGGTAGGCCTCGCCCGTAAGCCGTAGCAGGGCTTGGCGGACCTTGTCTTCCTCGAGGGTCACCTTGGCGTCCGCGAAATACATGCCCATCTTTTGGATCCATTCTTTTGATGAAATGGAGTCTTTAGGGCCCGAGAATTTGGGCGGCTGAGTCGGTTTGGTCTGTTGGAAGTTGACCGTTGTGGCTGCTGCTGTCGCGGCTGCCGGTGCGTTTTTTAGAGCGGTTAACTCCGCTTCGAGTTGGTCAATTCTATTAATTAGTGCCGTGACCTGGGCACCGCTGGGTCCCGCGGTTGGGACTGCCGGACGCTTTTGCAGTACTGCGATGTCTTTTTCTATGCGGACGAACCGATTTTCGGAAAGGGTGTCCAATTGTTGCCGCAAACTCTCTGCTTCCTCTAGTGCTTCTATTCTATTTTGAAGCACCTGGTTATGACTCCGAATCTGGTTGGTCTTGTTCCAGACCGTCTCCATATTCGTGTCTACCCGGCTTTTGCATGCCGCGAGGTTGCTGTAGAGGTGGTTTTTGGCTTGGTACAGCGCCTCCCTGTAAGCTTCTTTTCCCACCTGCAGAACTTCGTCTGAGGCGGCCACTTCCAGAGTGCGCTGCAACCTTCCCATCAATTCGTTTTCGCTTCTTTCCGGCTGCGCGACTATTTCCAGGGTTCCCCTTTCATAGGAGGGGAGGAGATCGGGAAGCGTCCCAAATAGGGGCTCCGTGTCGACTGGTTCCTCCGGCCGTGGAGTCTCGCTGCCTTCGGGGGTGATGACTGCTCGGCGTGCGGGTGTTTCCGGGTTGAAGAGCCTGGCGGCTCTCGTGCGTGGTGACGCTTCTTCCTGGGAGTACCAGTGGACGTCACCGTACAGGACTATGAGGTCCGACAGGGGGATGGCGGTGCAGTAATTGTCCCACCTCCACCACGATATGTGGTTCCTGGTCGAATCTTCCCCATAGTACTTGATGTACGCCGTATGGTTTACGTTCAGGAATGGGCGCACATGCGCCGGAATTGAGTTGAAGGAGGTGACACTCCCCCTAACTCTGATGCCGAATACGACTCGCAGATAGTCCATCAAGCAGGTCTGTTCTCCGGGCCATGCATGCTTGCCGACGGCGGGGCGGTAGGCCGTAGCCACCTTGTGGGTGTTGTACAAAGCGCCTTGGACGATTGTGTAAGACACCATTGCTGGACAGTATTCGTCAGCTTGAGTTATTTTCTTCCTTAAACGATAATTCAAGAAAAGAGTGCCTTTTCAGGACTTAAATGCCTTTTCAGGACTTTTCGCAATCAATGCCATGCACCAAAGATAATGCCTTTTCAGGACTTTCTATCTACTACAGCTGGGGTTTGCCGAGGTCGAAGTTGAGACCGCTATGTACTAGGTGTGTTTTTAAGTACGTAACGTGCTGTTTCACGTCTAGGTCCCCAAAAACGTGCTCCACCCTCCTGAGATATTTTTCGAGACGGCGGAGATCTTCGTTCTTCATGGAGTCCTGACGGACCCTTTGCTCCAGGTGTGTGGAGAGATCGTCGAAATCGGTGATGAGGGTGGTGAATTTCGCGATGATCGGGGCCGTAGTGGTTGCGTCGGGGACTTTCCATAGCCGGAAGAGGTTCTTGTGGGCGGCGTTCATCTGTTTATCGACGTCTAAGAACCAATCCCACTTTTTCTCCGTGCAGTGGACGTCCCTGGGGTTCGCAAGACCCCGTTTCTCGACCCACTCGGCCGGCATCCTAAGCTCCTCCACTCTCTCTAGCAGCGACTTCTTTGGGGGCTCAATTCGCTCCCGAAGACTCCTCACCATTCTCTCTTCCTCAACCCTCTTCCTGGCTGCCTCGGCGATTAGCTGATCCAGGCTCTGTTTCTGGATCCGAGCCTCGAGCTTCTCCCTCTGTCGGAGAAGCTTGTCGAGCTTCTTCCGCCTGATGTCGTCGAGGGCGGCCTCGTGGTTGACCCTTCGGATCTCCTCCGGGTCGGGGTTCGGCTTCCTGTAGAAGACGTCTTTGCCCTTTCGGGACTTTCCTCGCTTTGGGGCTGTGACCGCGGAGATGCGGTCTTCGAGCGATTTAGAGGCGGCAATGTGCCATTCCTCGCGCTCCCCCGTAGCGGCGTTTCTCGGAGTAACCGTGAAACGTGGTGCTTTCGGCATGACTACGTAAAAAGAAGTCTAAGTAAGCTATTCTAGTGGAAATCACGCGGTCTTCTGTCGGGGCTTATCGTCGCTTCTTGATGTGTCGTGCGCTTATCCTCCGGCGTCAGTGGGCGCTCCGCCCTCGACCGGAGTTAGTGTCGGCGACTGGATGGCGTCTCTCTCACGCTACCAGGTGGGGGATACAGCAGGTCGTCTTCCCTTGACGCCTGGGAATGCAGGATTTGGGGTATTACACCCCGCATGTGCCCACGCCTCACTCCAGTTAGGTGGCTGCCAGTGTTTAAACCAAACCCATGCCCTGAGGGACTTAGAGGTCGCCAAGGCCAGAACTCTATCGTTCTGAAACCGTATCGGCAGCGGTTCTAGGCAGGGCAACTCGTGCCCACCATCCCAACTCTAAATAGAGTGGCCCCTGTGCGCCTGGGGATAGGCGAGAAGGTCGTCTCCGGCCCGGTCAAGAAGTTACACCGTTGCCATCGATTCCCAACATATGGGGAAAGGCTTGGCAGCCAGTCCCCTGGTTCCGCTTAAGCCTACGGTCCGGCTATTTGCCCGAAGGCGATGATCCCCCAGAGCCCACTAAGGATACCCCGCTGCCTGGCGGCGAGCAGGGGTGCGCAGACGGCGACGAAAACCCCTAAGAAGAAAAAATCCCAGACCCTCAAAGAGGGCGGGGGCGAAAGCGAGTTCTATTCATATAACACAAGATAACACTTACTTGTTATGATCTTGGTATTGCTGGTTAGGCAAGAGATAAAGCAGATGTTAAGCAGGATACGTTGAGTGGTTAACTCGTAGTATGAATGCAATGAATAGAACTGAGGCAATAGCGCTCAGCAAGTCCAGTATATATACATGATAAATAAGACCCCTAACAGTCTTATTAGATAATACTAATGTCCGTATTCGTATGTACAAGTCCCCAGGTACCTAAGTACTTAGTAATATACGATAAATACATATGCCGATCAAAACCGGGATATAGAAAGGCGGCGTAGGCCGCGCGAATGGCGTTTTGCGCTCTTTGTCATTACAAAGACGGGGCGTGACCAAAGCCCGGTCCGCTGACGTTTATACGCTGACTGCTTCCGGACGGAATGTCCGATTGGCTGGAACTAGACATGTGACTGATGGTAACTACTAGTGATAAGATAAGACCGTCGTTACGGGAGATAACGCGGCCATCATTCGGCACGTATGTAACCGTAAACTTATGAACCAGATAAGCTAGTTATTGGTCTAGAAAGTCGTAGATAATTCGTAGAATTGCCGGAAAAATAGTAAGAAATATAGGGAAACTAGGAGAATTCTTGTGACAGCTTCTATCACCGGCACTATGCAACCACCGGACTTCCCGTCACCGGCACAGTCCTACCTCCGGGCTTCTAGCCCCGGCAATGTGCAACTTCCGTGCTTCTCATGCCGGCGTTGCCATACCTCCGAGCCAGTCGAAAGGCCTCGCTCCCACGTCACTACCGGTCCGTCCATAACACCGGTCTATGACGCCACACTCGGCCTTCTCGGCCTGAGTCATCAAGGGCCTGGCGAATAGCCATAGTCCCTCAAGGTACCGGTACAACCGGCCTTCCCTATACCCGGGCTGCGCCCGACTTCCACATGTCCACCGCAAGGTGACACCACCACTCTCTTTATTCCTATTGGCCCGGCCATTACCGGCCGTCCCACGGTCTCTTAGAGTAGTGTACACGTCAGCACACGCCGTTAGGGCGCACTGACCTTTCCTTTAGGGCAGACACACTAGTTAGTAGCACGTGTTCTCACCCTGTACATATTTAACACCAAGGCTTGACGCCTTGATATCTTAGTTCTATTCTTCTCGGCTACCGCCGCAGAAGCACCTCTCACCCTCTGTAGCTTGCCTTCTAACCCCTCACCGCCTTATCTGAGTAAGACCCTCAAGGTGGTGAGTCCCACAAGTTGGCTTGTGTCAGCCGACCCAATGAGACATTGCCTTGCGGCGATGTTTGTGTGTGTTGCCATTATTATGCAAAGGCGTGGCGCGCCTGAGATGTCATTGTGATCTAGGATCTTATGACTAGCTGGTCTAGCTCTGACAGGCGAGACCTATGACGTAGCAGTGATGATGCTATTGTCTAGACTTGTATGACGTAATCACTGTAAGAGGCACAGCAATGCATGTTGCCTTGGTGATAAGTCTATAGTCTTGTGACGTAGCCTTGTATAAGCTGGTCATGTGGTTGATAAGCCCAGTTAAGGACTTGTCGTGGTGGCAATGGGGGTTAACCCATAGATAACTTGTAGTTAGACGTATAAATCCCGGATAAATTGCTATAATCATAGGAAAAATGCTGTAAGTCCCAGATAAATCTGTGACACAAAGCAAGACAAAGTTGGATGGGCACTGTTAGATACACTGTCTTTGTTAGTATGTCTCTAAACATAGGAATATGGTTTTTAGAAGTTTCTTTGCCCTGATGATGTATATTGGGATATGTAACCCTAGTTTAGGGTTTAAATAACAAATTTGAAAGTGATAAAAAATAAAGATTCATAAGATTAATACCCGAGCAAAGCAAGGAGAGTCGTTCTCACTAAAGGCTGAATGAGAAGTACACTGATAAAGCATGTCTCATTTAAGGAGAAGAGACAAGTACAGCTCTCAGATTGCTTTTCATCAGTATTGCATATCTGACTTACATATGAACAGCCGTTAAATGTTATTATGTGCAGCTTAGGCTCCATGCTGCCAGCAAAAAGAAGCTGGCATTCAGAGTCTACAGTATCATTGTTATCTTTTCCAATGGCCTTTTGACTTTTGTAGAAATCAAAGGTAGATCCTGCTTTATTTCAATGAAGTGTTATAATTCAAATTTAGCTGCAGATGAGCAAGGACTGAGAAGGGTTCTTAAGAACTTCTATAAGAATCACCTTTCTGATAATTATGAGGCTAGTCAGAAGTTATGGAGGTTATGAAGAATAGACGGTAGTTAAAGGAGGATGTAAGGGGTAATTGGGGGTTGTAAGAGTGAATGTGATAACAATATATGAGAGATCTGAGATTGAAATTTTTTAAAAATGACTTATAATAACCCTATACTAGGGTTATAAATTTGAAATCACTTAAAAGTGGGTTCTAAAAGCCCTATACTAGGGTTAGAAACTTGAAATACCTTATTAGTGGTTTTTGGTAAACCTAAAGTAGGATTTCACTGAGTAAATATGACATGTGCTTTGATAATTCATCCATAAGATCAATGTTCAAGTGAAGTGAGTAGTATTAGACTCGCTAAAGACTGAATGAGGTGTGTGCTAATAAAGTGTATCTCTTCATGAGTGAGAGAAGAACTGAGCACTTTTGGGGTTACCCCTCATCAGTACCATACGCTGGCTTATATTTGTCTGATGTGCACTTACATGCATGATGGTCATATGTACTAAAGCCAGAGGAACATAAGTGGTAATTATGTACACGTCATGAGTACTCACAGTCTTTGGGCTGAAAGATAGCATAGACCTCCAAAATACAGGGACTCATGCAAAACAGGTAAAATCTGCTGAAGCAGCTTATCACAGTATAACTCAACTGTTGACACAGACTAGCTGTGGGACTCACCACCTATGTGTTGAGGGTATAGGCGACGAGGTAGCCAGTCAAGCGCAGCGGATATGTGAGGTTATTCTGCGGCGCTAGCCGAGAATAATAGAACTAAGGATTAGTGGCGTCTAGCCAGGTCCTTATATACATGTGTATCGGGAGGGCACGTGCTACTATATAGCTATGGCCTTACCGAGTTATGTGGCTTTGCCAAGTGGCGAAGCTTATCTTATCTACTGTTTATGGACTCTACATAGAATGGCCGTGGCTGGCCCTAATGGCCGAACCAATCGTATGAGAGGGATCATGTCTTATTGTTGTGATAACGCGGGCGCAGCCCGGGTATAGAGGAAGCTGGTTGCCGGATACCATGAGGTATAATGGTGATTGGCCGGTCTTCGTGTGATGACCAAGGCGAGACGCTGAGGTCATTATGCCATTGGACGGGAAGTACCGTGGCATGTGTTACAGCCCGGTCCGGAGGGTTACCGGGGCATGTGTTGGACTTAGCCGTGAGGCGAGGTCCGGTGTTTGTGGCAACGCCGTGATGGCAGAAGCCCGGGACTTGGATTGTACCGAGTCCGTGGGAGGCCGAGAAGGCCGTGACCTATAGCGATATTGCCTTGATGCTAATATTATGCTGTATGGTCGTGTTGACATTATTATGCGAGCGTGCCGCGCTCGGGATGTCATTGTGATCTAAGATCTTATGATGTGGTTGGTCTAGCTCTGACGGGCGAGACTTATGACGTAGCGTTGACGATGCTATTGTCTAGACTTGTATGACGTATTCGCAGGTGGAGGCACAGCGATGCACGTTGCCTTAGCGATGATGTCATTAGTCTTGTGATGTAGCCTTGTATAAGCTGGTCATGTGGTGTATAAGCCCAGTTAAGAGCTTGTGGTATGGCAATGGGAGTTAACCCGTAGATAACTTGTAGTTAGACGTATAAATCCCGGATAAATTGCTATAATCATAGAAAAAATGCTGTAAGCCCCAGATAAATCTGTAACAACTGTGATATGCTTGGATACTCAGCCACATCTCCCATCATGTAGGCCTGCTGGGCATAGAGGGTGTTGTCATAATGATATAGACCCAGGGCACAGATACTGACCCAGACGAGGAAGTAGAGAGATGAGGTGGCACACCAAGCACACAGGGAGTGAGTCATAAAGGGGCAAGTATGCCCATTTATGAGAATCTATGTTCTAAGGCTCAGAATGCTACAGCTTAAGTACAAGAGGCATAGCATAGTACTATAGCCTATACTAAACTAACATGTCTGTGTGCAGCCTGTAAGGGCATAACTAAGGATGTGTTGTCAAGGACCTAAGTTGGTGTTCATGGCCAGCACTGACCAGGCACTACCACAGATGATCATCTAATCTAATCTACATATAGAGGTGCTGGCTAACGCATAGCGCTGGTGCTGGCGCTAGGGGTTTGGGATGCTCACATAGAGCCCAGTATCATTTTTAAAAACCAATAGAAAATAGGAGCAATGCCTCAGACTCTCATCTATGACACAGCTGTCATGTGTGTTGCCCTTAAAGTATGTGAACCAATTGTTGTGATCATATTTATGTGATGGAAAACTGCAGAAAGTGCCACTATTCAATCAAGCAATTAAAATAGATGAGCAGTATGGATAGAAGTCACAGCATGGAGCAAGAGAAGCTTTGTGATTCTTAGCAACTGATATCAATAGGAAGATAAGAAGCCTGGGGATTTGATATTGCTGAGTTCAAGAATCTACCAAAGAGTGGAAATGAGCCATACTTCCTGTCACAGATTTATCTGGGGCTTACAGCATTTTTCCTACGATTATAGCAATTTATCCAGGATTTATACGTCTAACTACACGTTATCTATGGGTTAACTCCCATTGCCATACGACAAGCTCTTAACTGGGCTTATCAACCACATGACCAGCTTATACAAGGCTACGTCACAAGACTAATGGCTTCATCGCTAAGGCAACGTGCATCGCTGTGCCTCCACCTGCGAATACGTCATACAGGTCTAGACAGTAGCATCGTCATCGCTACGTCATAGGTCTCGCCCGTCAGAGCTAGACCAACCTCGTCATAAGATCCTAGATCACAATGACAACCGAGCGCGGCATGCTCACATAATAATGTCAACACGACCATACAGCATAATATTAGCATCAAGGCAATATCGCTATAGGTCACGGCCTTCTCGGCCTCCCACGGACTCGGTACATACCAAGTCCCGGGCTTCTGCCATTACGGCGTTGCCCAAACACCGGTCCTCGCCTCACGGCTAAAACCAACACATGTCCCGTTAACCTTCCGGTCCGGACATATCACATGCTACGGAACTACATAGTCCAATAGCATAACGGCCTCGGCGTTCCGCCTTGGTCATCACTCGAAGACCGGCCAATAGCCATTATACCTCACGGTATCCGGCAACTGGCTTCCTCTATACCCGGGCTGTGCCCGTGTTATCACAACAATAAAGACATAATCCCTCTCATACGATTGGTTCGGCCATTAGGGCCTTCCACGGCCATTCTATGTAGAGTCCATAAACAAGTAAATAAGATAAGCTTTGCCACTTGGCAAAGCCACATAACCCGGTAAGGCCATAGCTATATAGTAGCACTTGCCCTCCCGATACACATGTATATAAGGACCTGGCTAGACGCCACTAATCCTTAGTTCTATTATTCTCGGCTTGCACAGTAGAATAACCTCTCCTATCCTGCTGCGCTGGTCTGCTACTGCGTCGCCTATTCCCTCAACCAATAGGTGGTGAGTCCCACAGTAGATCTGTGTCACATAGTGCGGGACGAATCTCCAATTCCCGTTCCTTGAGGTAGTAGACTGCCCAGTCAAATCTGCTCTTGATATCCCACATATGCAAGAGCCTCAAGACCGCGATCAGATGCTCAAGTTCATATGGTGGGCTTGACCATCTACAGAATGACCAAGTAATGTTCAGTTCATGCCGAAAATGCATTCAAGAGAGACTCACTCGCTATATAGGAACTTGCATAGGTTTTCAAACTCTTTCGCCTTGATATGCCCCCAGCTGATTGCATGATCGTCGCTGCTGCCATCCGGCAGTTTGCCGTCACCCTGAGACATTGTGAACATGCTATGGAAGGCTTCGGCCTTCATTTTGAGTATTCCAATGTCAAGTTTAGAGAGAGAGTCCTCGAACTAGAGAGGGGTGAGAGTTTTCAAACTATTGATAAGAAAACGTACTCACACAAAAGACATAGGCTCCGTTATCAAAATAAAAGTGCTTCAACCACACTTTCTTAGACATCTGGGTAGTTACAAGCCTGTTGGAAACATCGGACTCCATTCTGAAATGTAGCTAGATGAAAACATTAACGGCAGTTTGCTTGGATGTTAGTGCCCACATCACGTGCATACCAGCGTGCCAGCCTCAGTCAATGCATATTGATTTTCTCCGTGCTGCCAGACTTTACAGGGTAATTAGAGAAATGCTATGATATGTACATGCAGCCTGATTTGAGATATAGGTTTGCTTGCATGAAATTCTTTCTCTAAAACGGAGACTTAATCATTTACTTCACAACAGGCAAGCACCCATACACAGGCGCCCAACAGTGTTGCCCTGAGCGCGGCAGATGTTGCCTGCCCCTCCAAGAGGTGCACAGTGAGCAGCCATGCTCGTTCAACAGCTGTGAACTAGGGTATGTCCATCACATCTGTCACTTACTGCACCCCAAACGAACGCCCCTCTAGGGACTTTGACACCATGCTTGCTGCTGCGATCAGCCACTCGCTCTGCTGCGAGCACCAGATCAAAGACCTTGAGGTGCACCTCTCCATGTCACAAGTGCTTCGTGAATATTCACCCGTTGCCTCAGGTGCATCTCACAGTCAACATGAGCAACTTGTGTGCGATCCACAACCTCTTACAGGAGGTTCTAATCGGCCTACATGTACGTCGCGTACCCACTCGCCATCCGTCCATGCTGACCTCTATTCAGCAAAGCTGCCAATGTGCTGGTGCCGCACTAAATGCTACAGTGTCACACTAAATGCTACAGTGTCCCATATCACCTGGAACCTCAACAACATTGGTGTCCTCAAGCTCCTCCACGAGGAGCTCCCCTTTGTTGGACAGCAGGTCTGTGACATCCGGAATATGTACAACTCCAGCTGGGATAAAGTGAGTGTCTGTGGTCTTCATGTTTTAGCGGGAGGTGTTCTGCACGGTGGCTCAATGCCTCTCATGGCAGGTGTCCTGCCACGTGGAATTGAGCCACTCGTCCACAGCATGTCCCCACGCTTAGCCTCCCATCTCATCCTCACTACAACATGTCGCATAAATTGCTGACATTCTGTGCATAGGCCTGTGACCTGATTGCTGCACTCGAGTAGCTCAACATGCCGCTCTCTGCACGCCTCCAGATGATCGTCTTCACCCCACATGTGCCCATCTCTGCCCACACTGCCACACTCATTGTGCGTACTGTCCTGATGCCTCGTCTCCAATCACTGACATGTCTCTGCAGCACGTGATGTTTGGTGTCACCCTCCTCGTGTGTATATGGATTGCATGGATCACCGTGCGAGGTGCCATCTGCACACACTGCCAATGCCTCATCTGGAGCGAGCAGCTCATGAGCTGATCTTCTCCCCGGCCCCCCAGTTTCATACTCCTCACTGCTTGTCATGCCAAGCCACTGCTCTGGCACCACCAGGACGCTGGCAGGCACAGCCTGCTTAGACCCAACATCCAAGGCCAATTCTCGGCCATTATCACATGCTGCCTTGAACAGCACAGGCATGCCTCTCTCGATACAGATCTCCTACAGATACATGTTTGCTGGTTTGATTCCCCATCCTATCATGGACTAGTGCACATATCCCTTCTGCAGTATATACAGATTCCTCACACACTCATTTGCCTGGATCACTGTATGACTATTGTTGTGTTCTATATATCCTACCACATTTGCTTATGAAGTCTCGAACAAGGAGGGCATGCAGCTTGTGCATGTAACATTGGGAGTGAAGGCTAAGTTCAAGCTTGTACATGTTCATGTTTTGTACTGTGATGGACCTGCCTGACATGTCTGCATGGCATGAACACACAGAATATGATGTGCCCACTGGTGTACCTACCTACTACCACTACAAACCCATTGATAGTCACGCTAATGCTTGGCTCCTTTGAGTATGCGCCATCACAATACAATCTGCTTGATCTCATTCTGCCCGCCTCATGACTGCCTCCGCAGCACCCTGACTAGACATGGCTCGCCCACTCCCAGAGATTACGCACACATTCTGCCCGGAGCAGAGGATGCCAGCAAAGGCCGTGTCCACATTCTTTGCTGCATTTGTATACTTGCCATGGCTCATTCTCATAGGTCCCGTGTCACAAAGTGACCACGTAGCTATTTTTCCATAATTTTAGCTATTATTCTAGCATTTCTACGTACAACTACGGCTTAACAGCACAATGCCGAGATGCCGAGAGGTTATCTCATAACTAAGGGTTATTAGCTAACAAACACGCTAGTCATCCAATATGACCCAGCGCTTACACGTTAGTCATTACAACTGACTCAGCGGCCCGTCCTTGCAGACATGCCACTTAGTCATACGTCACGCGTGCTGACTTATATCCCGATACCGGGCTATGTCAGCTAGATTACCATACTCTTTTGCCTTAGTAATACATACGGCTCAGAGTCCCTAGGGACCTACTGCGGTGGCAGAGGTCCTTTATACAATGTATATAAGCCTAGGTTCTGGCGACTACAAGTCCCCAGAACTATTCTCTTATTCGAGACACAGTATTATCTACTGCTATCACTCTTACCTCGCCCAACCCCAAACAAGTTAACGTTCGGTGAGTTCTCACTAAGATTGTTGATGTCACAGATTTATCTGGGGCTTACAGCATTTTTCCTACGATTATAGCAATTTATCCGGGATTTATACGTCTAACTACAAGTTATCTACGGGTTAACTCCCATTGCCATACGACAAGCTCTTAACTGGGCTTATCAACCACATGACCAGTTTATACAAGGCTACGTTACAAGACTAATGACATCATCGCTAAGGCAACGTGCATCGCTGTGCCTCCATCTGCGAATGCATCATACAAGTCTAGACAATAGCATCATCATCGCTACGTCATAGGTCTCGCCCTTACAAGCTAGACCAACCACGTCATAAGATCTTAGATCACAATGACATCCCGAGCGCGGCACGCTCGCATAATAATGTCCACAACACCAAACATCGCCGAAAGGCAATGTTCTATTGGGTCGGCCTTCCCGGCTTCTCACACGCCATAAGATCCTTGATCACAATGGCACCTCAGGCGCGCCACGCCTTCGCATAATAATGGCAACACGACCATACAGCATAATATTAGCAACAAGGCAATATCGCTATAGGTCACGGCCTTCTCGGCCTCCCACGGACTCGGCGTTCTCCAAGTCCCGGGCTTCTGCCATCACGGCGTCGCCCAAACACCGGACCTCGCCTCACGGCTAAGTCCAACACATCTCCCGGTTACCTTCCGGTCCGGACATATCACATGCTACGGTACCTTCCGGTCCAATAGCATAACGACCTCGGTGTCTCGCCGTGGTCATCCAACGAAGCACGGCCAATCGCCATTATACCGCAAGGTATCCGGCAACCGGCTTCCTCTATACCCGGGCTGCGCCCGCGTTATCACAAAGATAAGACATAATCCCTCTCTTACGATTGGTTCGGCCATTAGGCCCTACCACGGCCATTGTAGATAGAGAGTCCATAAACAGTAGATAAGATAAGCTTCGCCCCTTGGCAAAGCCACATAACCCGGAAAGGTAACAGCTAGCTAGTAGCACGTGACCTTCCCATAAACATGTATATAAGTAGGAGCCAAGCACTCTTTAACTTTAGTTCTATTCTTCTCGGCGTCCGCCGTAGAAGTTTATCCACCACTCTGCTGCTCTGAGAACCTCCTCTCCAAGTCGCCTATTACCACAGGATACAGGCTTGGTGAGTCCCACAGGTGATCTGTGTCAGTTGACACAGACTTACAAGTCTGTATGACCGGCCCAGCCGGGAACGCCTAAGTTCTATGGTCGCGGAGTCGACATGGCGCAAGGCGCCACAACACAAGTCGCCAGGCGCTGCAGACAAGCACGACGAGGAACGAAGGAATTGCAAGGCAGACCAGCGCACACAGAAGATGCAAGAAAGGGGCCTAGACCCTATTGCCGAAAATCTAAGAGATGGGTTGTAAGACCCATCTCACTACCCTTAAGTACATGGAGCGCAGCTTGCCAGTAATGGCTGCCCTAAACGACGCGGTCCGTGCGGCGTATCTACGGGAACGTGCCAGACTGTAACGCTAATGTAACTATGTGACAGGGAAGTGACCGTGATGTAGGTAAGCGCGAGCGTGCGCTACCCCGAAGCGCTAATCTACTAAGTCAGGTGTCACAGATTTGGGACATGCCACTATTTTCCCGTATTTTTACCTATTTATCTGGTATTTCTACGACCTTGTAGACATTTACGCTGCTAAGCGCCCGTCTACACGTTGACACAAACAAGGTTGTGGGACTCACACTATAGCTTGATAACGACTTGAAGGAGTTGTTGAAGCTGGTGAGGAAACGCTTGTAGGCGCAGTAGGAATGTTATGTAACTATGCGATAGCAGAGAACAAATCTAAGGCTTATCCGCAGTGATAGCCCTACTTATATACATGCTTTGTTTGGTTACCGGTAAGGGAGCCAAACATGAAGGTGGTCTGTGCGCAGACATAACTAATATGGTTAAGTCGTAAACTACAGTAGACCATGTGTGCCGGTAATGGCCGCACCAGTAAGAGCGTTTGTTTGGACCGTAGGTCCATGTTGTGGAAGTGGCTGTAGCTACGTTAGTAAGCCATGCATGTGATTCTTATATTCCGGTATCGGGATATGAGTAATCGTAAGGTCATTGACATGTGATAACGAGCGGGCCGCTTATCCAATTGTACTGACATAGCCCGGTATCGGGATATGAGTAAGGCATGTGACACCGGAGGTTAGTCCGCTGAGTCATTGACGCGTACGAGCGTGTTATGTACGTGTTGTTATGACAAGTGGACGTATACCGCGTTGTGTACGTGTTGTTTGGTTGCGTGTACGTGTAGACGGGCGCTTAGCAGCGTAAATGTCTACAAGGTCGTAGAAATACCAGATAAATAGGTAAAAATACGGGAAAAATAGTGGCATGTCCCAAATCTGTGACATTACCCCCTCTTCAGGTTTCATTGTCCCTAATGGAACAATTACTTTCCTGTGGAGCCGAATCCACCAGTACCGCGTTCGGATTTAATCTTTTCAAAGTAAGATTTTCCGTGTAGAGTAATGTGCGGGTCCCTTGCAACTTCGCAGATAAGCTGGGCAATCTTATCTCCGGCTCGGATATCAATAGATATGTCCGAGTGGTTCCGAAGAATGATGATTACTTCGCCTTGATAATCGTGGTCAATGACGCCACCCATTACGTCTATGCCTTTTCGGGCGAGACTAGAGCGGGGGGCGATACGTCCGTAAGTGCCAAAAGGTACCTGGATCTTCAGTTTGGTGTTGTATTCTGTCTGCCCGTGAGCTGGCAGAACATCGCCTGTTGCAGTGTACAGGTCAAATCCAACCGAGTCCTTGGTTCCTTTTTCCGGCATTCGGCCGCCTTCACCGACTACGATTTTCAAGTCCGCGTTTTGATTAATGTCAGCTGACATCCATCCCCCGTCGGGGTGTCTAATCATGCGCTGCTTAGGATCCTTCGCAAATTCTTCGCAATACTGCGGCCAGTCGTCTGGCCACGTGCATTCGTCGGCTTCCCAGTCGTCGCTGTCAGGGTCGAAGACGTGAACTGCTTCTTTCCTTCTAGCTGATCGCCTGAGGGGAACATCCTGCATGGGAATGGCGTGTGAAGCCTTGTATTCCTGCAGAATGTCATATGCCGTGTCGAGATCGGCTTCGCGTACCCAGGAGTCGTCATTGATACCAAACCCTTTCCATCGGATTCTGTATTCAACTCTTCCTGCGCGAAGACGATGATCTAAGATCTTCTCGACTTCCCATAATTCCTCGCCATCGACCATTTCTGGTTGAGGCTCTGGTTTTTTCTGATGCACAGGGTCCTTGTACATAACCAACTTGGAAGCGTGAAATACGGGGTGATAAGCCCTGTATTGCTCGTCCATGTGTACCCTAAAGGTGACCGGAGATAATTGTTCAATTATCTTGAATGGTCCCAAATAATGTGGACTAAGACTTCTTTCGGAGTCTTGCCAGCTTCGGGCATCAACGAGAACTTTGTCGCCGACTTTAAACGGTACCGAGCGCTTGTGTTGATCATAGTACCAAGACCAGCGTTCAGCAGCCAATTTCATTGCTGCCTTAGCTTGTTCTTGTGCTGACCATCTGGCGTAAGCAAATTGATTTAAGTCCAAGTATTGCGTCGGCTTCAAATCCGTAGGTCCTGCATTGGGATGCCTTCCTAGTTCGACGAAGAATGGACTATTCTTGGTCGTCTCACTAGCCGCATTATTGTACACAAACTCTGCCGTGGGGAGATAGAACACCCAGTTATCTTTTTGGATAACGTCGATGTAGCATCGTAGGTATTGTTCTAGAATTTGGTTAATTCTCTCCGTTTGGCCGTCCGCTTGCGGATGGTAGGCTGTCGTCATCGACCTCTGAATTCCCAATTGCTCGCACCATCCCTTGAATAACTCAGAAGAGAATTGCGGTCCTCTATCCGAAATGATTTGTTTCGGAAGTCCGTGATTCGGATAAATCCGAAGGTACAGGAGGTTCGCTAATTCCTTTGCCGAGATATTGTCTGACGTGGGAATGAAGTGTGCGCGCTTGGTCAATCGGTCCACTACTACCATGATAGCAGTGAATTGTTTGAATTCGCCGCTAGGCGGTAAGTGAACGATGAAGTCGATTGTGATTGTGTCCCAGGGTGCTTCCGGTACTGGGAGCGGTTGCAGGGGTCCATACGGGGTCTGGTTGCGGTTCTTCATGCATTGGCATGTGTCACAACCTTCCACGTATTGCTTTACCATTGTGGTCATTCCAGGCCACCAGTAATTACGTGATAGAAGTTCGTAGGTCTTCCATCGTCCGAAGTGTCCGGCAGTCACATGGTCATGATGTAACTCCAGAATCTTCGTGCGCAATTCCTTAGGCTCTTTTGGAACGTACACTTTTCCTCGTCTGAGGAGTAATCCGGCCTCCATGTTCCATTCCTGGAGATCTTTACCGAATTCCTTGGGACCACTTTTCAGTAGTTCCTGGTAATCCTTGGTAATTTGATTGTCCATGAGGGCTTGTCAGATTTGTCGGAGAAGGTCCTCGTCGCCTGATTGTATCTCTTGCTGTGCGGCTTCTAGCGCCCTAACCGTGAAATATTCCAGTTTCAGCAAGATTTGATCGCGATTATCGAGTTCCACCCCCTCTTCATGGTCTGGCCTCCGTGACAGAGGGTCAGCCATGAGCATTGTTTTACCGGGTTTGTGGCACATAGTGAAGTTGAACCTTGTCAGGTAAAGACTCCAACGTGCCTGTCTCCGGGTTAGCCGTTGTGCCGATTTGAAATATGTCAGATTGAGATGATCCGACCATACTTCGAATTTGTGTGGATGTCCCTCGAGGTAATGTCTCCATTCCTCTAGAGCGCGGATGATTGCAAGCAACTCCTTATCGTAAATCTCATAGTTCCTTTCGGGTGCTGATAGAGATTTCGAGTAAAAGGCTACCGGGTGCCAGAGCTTATCCTCCGAAGAGTATTGTGATAGCACTGCACCAGTTGTGTAATCGGAAGAATCCGCTTCCACGCGGAACGGGGACTCCTGATCTGGGATCCGGAGTATTGGAGCCGATGTGAAAGCTTCCTTGAGAGTTTGGAAGGCTTCCGCTTGTTCGGGTCCCCAGTTCCACTGCGTGTTTTTCTTGGACAGTTCGGTTAACGGCTTAACCACTTTGGAGAAGTCTTTAATGAACCGTCGGTAGTAGTTGGCGAAGCCAACAAAGGCCTGGACGTCCTTCACCTTGGCAGGTGTAGGCCAGTCCATAACGCCGGCTACCTTCTTAGGGTCCATTTCGACTTTTCCTTTGGAAATGATCATTCCCAGGTATTCAATACTGCTTTGTTCAAAGAAGCACTTTTCAGGCTTCGCGAACAAGTCGTTGTCTTGCAAGATTTGTAATACTTGCTTGACGATACGACGGTGTTCCAACAGGTCGTTTCCGAACACAAGGATGTCGTCTAGGTAGACAATGACCTTTCCTTCTCTGATAAGGTCACCTAGAATATCGTTCATCATGTGTTGGAACGTGCTGGGTGCATTACAAAAACCGAAGTACATGACTACAGCTTTGTAAAGGCCGTTAGGCGTAATGAATGCGGTCTTCCATTCATCTCCCTCCTTGATTCTTACATTGTTGTAACCCCAACGCAAGTCGAGCTTCGTAAATATCGAAGCCTGGCTAAGCTTATCGATAAGCTCGTCTATGCGTGGGAGAGGGTACCTGTTTTTAATGGTCAAGTCGTTTACCTTTCGGTAATCGACTACCATTCGGGCTCTGCCGTCTTTTTTAGGGACGAAGAAGACCGGACTCGCGATAGGGGATTTCGAGTGTCGGATGTAGCCCTTCCGTAACTCTTCCTGGATCCACTGATCTAGCGAGTTCGCTTCCTGAGGAGACATCTTGTATGCCTTACTCGGGGGCGGTAGCACCGCGTCATCGGGAAAGTCGATGGCGTGGTCGTATGGTTTCCGTTCGGGCATCCTTTCGGATGCGCGTTGAGAAAATACCGTGGGACCAAACTCCTGGTATTCCTCCGGAACCAAGGATTTCCATTTCTGGAGATCCGCATCTGTCAGGAATTCATCGTCCGACTTCTCCGTTATCGACTGAATGGCATCGATAAGGAGTTCCGTTCCTTCGTCAAGGGTGTTCACCCAAGCGACAAAGGGATTCTCAGGCTCCTCTAAGCCGAGAAAATCTATTGGAAAGTCGTTGATGATCTGATAGATGTTGCGGGGTTCGATTTCGTCTTCTTCCTCAGAAATTGAAACCCGTTTGCCATGTTTGCATTTTTCCGTACACCGATATGTGAAGGTTCCTTCCGGCCAGTTGAAGTCCGGGTTGTGTTTCAGGAACCAGTCATATCCGAGGATCACATCCGCATTCTGTACGTCCATTACGTACAAGAATTCGGTGGACTTATGTTCCTTGTGCACCATATAAGCTTTAACCGCCATATTGATATTACCGGCGGTATTAGAGGTACCGTTGGCGTTGCGAATCTCGAGAGGCGAAGGTAGTTTCTGAGTGACTAACTTCTCCTCATGGACGAGTTTCTTATCGATGACGCTTATTGATGCACCGGTGTCAATTAATGCCATGGCGTTGACTTTCTTTCCATACACCCACAATTCTACTTCGATGGAGAATGATTTATTGTCGTCTCGAGAATCATTTCCGTGTACATTATACAAAGTAAAAAACTTCAGCGCGAGTGGGTCAGGGTGAAAGTATTGTACAGGAGGGGCACGTGTAGCTAGTGTCCTTGTCCTCCGGGCAAAGTCCATTGCCTGTCACAAGAATTCTCCTAGTTTCCCTATATTTCTTACTATTTTTCCGGCAATTCTACGAATTATCTACGACTTTCTAGACCAATAACTAGCTTATCCGGTTCATAAGTTAACGGTTACATACGTGCCGAATGATGGCCGCGTTATCTCCCGTAACAACGGTCTTATCTTATCATTAGTAGTTACCATCAGTCACATGTCTAGTTCTAGCCAATCGGACATTTCGTCCGGAAGCAGTCAGCGTATAAACGTCAGCGGACCGGGCTTTGGTCACGCCCCTTCTTTGTAATGACAAGAGCGCAAAACGCCATTCGTGCGGCTTACGCCGCCTTTCTATATCCCGGTTTTGATCGGCATATGTATTTATCGTATATTACTAAGTACTTAGGTACCTGGGGACTTGTACATACGAATACGGACGTTAGTATTATCTAATAAGACTGTTAGGGGTCTTATTTATCATGTATATATACTAGACTTGCTGAGCGCTATTGCCTCAGTTCTATTCATTGCATTCATACTACGAGTTAACCACTCAGCGTATCCTGCTTAACATCTACTTATCCCTTGCCTAACCAGCAAAACCAAGAACATTACAAGTAAGTTGTTATCTTGTGTTATATGAATAGAACTCGCTTTCGCCCCCGCCCTCTTGGAGGGTCTGGGATTTTTTCTTCTTAGGGGTTTTTCATCGCCGTCTGCGCACCCCTGCTCGCCGCCAGGCAGCGGGGTATCCTTAGTGGGTTCTGGGGGATCACCGCCTTCGGGCAAATAGCCGGACCGTAGGCTTAAGCGGAACCGGGGACTGGCTGCCAAGCCTTTCCCCACATGTTGGGAATCGATGGCAACGGTGTAACTTCTTGACCGGGCCGGAGACGACCTTCTCGCCTATCCCCAGGCGCACAGGGGCCACTCTATTTAGAGTTGGGATGGTGGGCACGAGTTGCCCTGCCTAGAACCGCTGCCGATACGGCTTCAGAACGATAGAATTCTGGCCTTGGCGCCCTCTAAGTCCCTCAGGGCATGGGTTTGGTTTAAACACTGGCAGCCACCTAACTGGAGTGAGGCGTGGGCACATGCGGGGTGTAATACCCCAAATCCTGCATTCCCAGGCGTCAAGGGAAGACGACCTGCTGTATCCCCCACCTGGTAGCGTGAGAGAGACGCCATCCAGTCGCCGACACTAACTCCGGTCGAGGGCGGAGCGCCCATTGACGCCGGAGGATAAGCGCACGACACATCAAGAAGCGACGATAAGCCCCGACAGAAGACCGCGTGATTCCACTAGAATAGCTTACTTAGACCTTTCTTTACGTAGTCATGCCGAAAGCACCACGTTTCACGGTTACCCCGAGAAACGCCGCTACGGGGGAGCGCGAGGAATGGCATATTGCCGCCTCTAAATCGCTCGAAGACCGCATCTCCGCGGTCACAGCCCCAAAGCGAGGAAAGTCCCGAAAGGGCAAAGACGTCTTCTACAGGAAGCCGAACCCCGACCCGGAGGAGATCCGAAGGGTCAACCACGAGGCCGCCCTCGACGACATCAGGCGAAAGAAGCTCAACAAGCTTCTTCGACAGAAGGAGAAGCTCGAGGCTCGGATCCAGAAACAAAGCCTGGATCAGCTAATCGCCGAGGCAGCCAGGAAGAGGGTTGAGGAAGAGAGGATGGTGAGGAGTCTTCGGGAGCGAATCGAGCCCCCAAAGAAGTCGCTGTTGGAAAGGGTGGAGGAGCTTAGGATGCCGGCCGAATGGGTCGAGAAACGGGGTCTTGCGAACCCCAGGGACGTCCATTGCACGGAGAAAAAGTGGGACTGGTTCTTGGACGTCGACAAACAGATGAACGCCGCCCACAAGAATCTTTTCCGCCTATGGAAGGCCCCCGACGCAACCACCACGGCCCCCATCATAGCAAAATTCACCACCCTCATCACCGACTTCGACGATCTCTCCACACACCTGGAGCAAAGGGTCCGTCAGGACTCCATGAAGAACGAAGACCTCCGCCGCCTTGAAAAATATCTCAGAAGGTTGGAGCACGTTTTTGGAGACCTAGACGTGAAACAGCACGTTACGTACTTAAAAACACACCTAGTACATAGCGGTCTCAACTTCGACCTCGGCAAACCCCAGCTGTAGTAGATAGAAAGTCCTGAAAAGGCATTATCTTTGGTGCATGGCATTGATTGCGAAAAGTCCTGAAAAGGCATTTAAGTCCTGAAAAGGCACTCTTTTCTTGAATTATCGTTTAAGGAAGAAAATAACTCAAGCTGACGAATACTGTCCAGCAATGGTGTCTTACACAATCGTCCAAGGCGCTTTGTACAACACCCACAAGGTGGCTACGGCCTACCGCCCCGCCGTCGGCAAGCATGCATGGCCCGGAGAGCAGACCTGCTTGATGGACTATCTGCGAGTCGTATTCGGCATCAGAGTTAGGGGGAGTGTGACCTCCTTCAACTCAATTCCGGCGCATGTGCGCCCATTCCTGAATGTAAACCATACGGCGTACATCAAGTACTATGGGGAAGATTCGACTAGGAACCACATATCGTGGTGGAGGTGGGACAACTATTGCACCGCTATCCCCCTGTCGGACCTCATAGTCCTGTACGGTGACGTCCACTGGTACTCTCAGGAAGAAGCGTCGCCACGCACGAGAGCCGCCAGGCTCTTCAACCCGGAAACACCCGCACGCCGAGCAGTCATCACCCCCGAAGGCAGCGAGACTCCACGGCCGGAGGAACCAGTCGACACGGAGCCCCTATTTGGGACGCTCCCCGATCTCCTCCCCTCCTATGAAAGGGGAACCCTGGAAATAGTCGCGCAGCCGGAAAGAAGCGAAAACGAATTGATGGGAAGGTTGCAGCGCACTCTGGAAGTGGCCGCCCCAGACGAAGTTCTGCAGGTGGGAAAAGAAGCTTACAGGGAGGCGCTGTACCAAGCCAAGAACCATCTCTACAGCAACCTCGCGGCATACAAAAGCCGGGTAGACACGAATATGGAGATGGTCTGGAACAAGACCAACCAGATTCGGAGTCATAACCAGGTGCTTCAAAATAGAATAGAAGCACTGGAGGAAGCGGAGAGTTTGCGGCAACAATTGGATACCCTTTCCGAAAATCGATTCGTCCGCATAGAAAAAGATATCGCAGTACTGCAAAAGCGTCCGGCAGTCCCAACCGCGGGACCCAGCGGTGCCCAGGTCACGGCACTAATTAATAGAATTGACCAACTCGAAGCGGAGTTAACCGCTCTAAAAAACGCACCGGCAGCCGCGACAGCAGCAGCCACCACGGTCAACTTCCAACAGACCAAACCGACTCAGCCGCCCAAATTCTCGGGCCCCAAGGATTCCATCTCATCGAAAGAGTGGATCCAAAAGATGGGCATGTATTTCGCGGACGCCAAGATAACCCTCGAGGAAGACAAGGTCCGCCAAGCCCTGCTACGGCTTACGGGCGAGGCCTACCAGTACATGTCACCGGTAGTTGATAAAATCGCCGCCGGACAAACCTCGGGGCACACCTGGAAAACGTTTGCGGAAACAATCGAGAAGGTGTACGGCAAGAAAACGGACAAGGAAATTGCCGAAAAAGAGATTGAAGGGTACTTCGGAGACGAAGGGAAAAAGAAGCTCCAATCGGACTTCTTTTCTTGGGCACAGAAGCTCAGGACCCTGGCTCGCCTGGCCGAGACTGACAACAAGACGTTGTTCAGTCACATCAAACGGATACTCCCGGAAAAGGTGCGAGAAACCCTCGCTACCTTGGAATCGGTGCCCGGCTTCACAATGCCGACCGACTGGGAGGTATACCTCGATATGGCCATCGACCTCTACAAGAGGCAATACCCGGATAAGCTCAAAGGCAAGATCTTTGAGGAAGAAAAGAAGAAGGAGTCGTCGGGGTCTGGCAAGACCGCCGACAAAGCTACGTCAAAGCCTGCCAAGGCGGATGACAAAGGCAAAGGCAAGGCAAAGGAAACCGGCTCTTACGGGAAGGACTGTCGCAAGCACCCCGGACAACACAAATGGGGCGACTGTCCTGAGAACCCTAAGAACAAGCCGAAGGAAGCCAAGCCGGCCAGTAGTGGAAGCGGAACGACGAAGCCGACAGGCTCGTCGAGCGGAACGCAACAGTCGGGCCAGAAGAAATTGGACCCGAAGAAAAAATACAAGGTCCGAATTGTCAGCACCCAGGAACTGGTGACTGACGACGAAGATGAGTCCCCCCAAGCCACCGTAGGGACCATCCGGACCAACGTTCCGAAACAACCAGAGGTGGTTCCTCTGGCCCCCACTACGCGCATCAGCGATGAGGAGAAAAGCGGGAGCCCGGTGCGATCGGCAGAAAGCACCAGCCCCGTCCAGACCCAGTCGACTGGTTCGACTTCGACTGCGCCTACACCGTCGGGCGACTCCATCAGGACACATCTGCCCTGGCTTCGCAAGCGGATAGCCGACTCCGCAAACACCCTGGGCATCTACGGAAGCTCTGCCTCGGGTTTTCCCACCGAGCACATGTGATGACCTGCCCACTTGTGCTCCCATGTAACTTTAGTCCCGTACCCGCTGTAAAGAGTGTATTCGAGTCAATGTATCATATTTTTGGCAACGATGCGCGCGACTTCGCTCGATCATTCCGTGTCGAAGTAACACTCTGGGTATATGGGCAAAAAGTGCAGGCTCTGGCTTTAATCGACAGCGGTGCAACCATATCGGTCATATCACAACGATTGGTCGATAAACATAAGCTGGTCACCGACAAACTAGCGTTTCCTATTACGGTTACAAACGCAGACGGAACAGAAAACGTCGCCGGCCGCTTAACGCAATCAGTAAAGGCATTTATGCAACATGGCACACACAAGGAAAAAATAGGTCTGACGGTCATGCACCTAGAACCAGACCTAATCCTTGGCTATGACTGGTTGCGTCTCCACAATCCTACCTTTGATTGGAGGAAAGGAGAAATGGAATATGCACGCTGTACACACGACCAACCCTACGCCAGAAAAAAGGGTAACCGCCCTTCTGAGGAGGAAGCAGTTGAACTCCCAGAAAAGGAAATCATCGAAGTAAATTCGATTTGGGACACTCCCGTGGACATATTAGGAGAGGAGGACCCCGAAAATCCCTTGATCGCTTGGGTGGCAACCCTTGACGACGAGGAAATGAACCTGCTGACACAGTTGGTAGCCGAGGTACTTGACAAAGACCTCGATGAAGCAGACGACCGTGAGGAAAACACACCACCGATTGACATTGAAAAATGGCGATCGTTAGTGCCCGAACAATACCAAGAGTATGGGCCAACGGTGTTCTCACAAAAGGCGTCAGAGAGGATGCCGGAACGGAAGCCCTGGGATCACGCCATAGTGCTTGAACCAGATGCGCAGCTTCCTCCACCGGTAAAACCATACAAAATGTCTCCCCAAGAGCGTAATAGCTTGGATGAGTGGATAGACACCGAACTACGGAAGGGTTACATTCGACCATCCGAAAGTCCGATGGCATCCCCGGTTTTCTTCGTCCACAAAAAGGACGGAGGACTGCGGATGGTTGTCGATTACAGGAGGCTAAACGAAATAACCGTGAAAAATCGTTATCCGATACCTCGGATTGATGATCTCATCGATCAATTGTCCCATGCGACCATCTTCACCAAAATAGACCTTAGATGGGGATATAATAATGTCCGCATCAAGGAAGGTGATGAATGGAAGACGGCGTTTATTACACACCGTGGACTATACGAGGCAACGGTAATGTATTTCGGTTTCTGCAACGCCCCCGCAACGTTCCAAGCGATGATGAATTCTATCCTCGCACCGTTCATTCGGACCGGCAAGGTGGTTGTCTACCTAGATGACATCTTGATTTTCGGGAATGATATGGAGGAACATCGGCGACTTACCAAAGGGGTTCTACAAACCCTGAAGGACTCGGATTTGTATGCGAAGCCCAAAAAGTGCTTCTTTGAACAATCTTCCATCGAATACCTAGTGTCACAAGAATTCTCCTAGTTTCCCTATATTTCTTACTATTTTTCCGGCAATTCTACGAATTATCTACGACTTTCTAGACCAATAACTAGCTTATCCGGTTCATAAGTTAACGGTTACATACGTGCCGAATAATGGCCGCGTTATCTCCCGTAACAACGGTCTTATCTTATCACTAGTAGTTACCATCAGTCACATGTCTAGTTCTAGCCAATCGGACATTCCGTCCGGAAGCAGTCAGCGTATAAACGTCAGCGGACCGGGCTTTGGTCACGCCCCGTCTTTGTAAAGACAAGAGCGCAAAACGCCATTCGCGCGGCCTACGCCGCCTTTCTATATCCCGGTTTTGATCGGTATATGTATTTATCGTATATTACTAAGTACTTAGGTACCTGGGGACTTGTACATACGAATACGGACACTAGTATTATCTAATAAGACTGTTAGGGGTCTTATTTATCATGTATATATACTGGACTTGCTGAGCGCTATTGCCTCAGTTCTATTCATTGCATTCATACTACGAGTTAACCACTCGACGTATCCTGCTTAACAACTGCTTTATCTCTTGCCTAACCAGCAATACCAAGATCCTAACAAGTAAGTGTTATCTTGTGTTATATGAATAGAACTTGCTTTCGCCCCCACCCTCTTTGAGGGTCTGGGATTTTTTCTTCTTAGGGGTTTTCGTCGCCGTCTGCGCACCCCTGCTCGCCGCCAGGCAGCGGGGTACCCTTAGTGGGCTCTGGGGGATCACCGCCTTCGGGCAAATAGCCGGACCGTAGGCTTAAGCGGAACCAGGGGACTGGCTGTCAAGCCTTTCCCCATATGTTGGGAATCGATGGCAACGGTGTAAAGTCTTGACCGGGCCGGAGACGACCTTCTCGCCTATCCCCAGGCGTACAGGGGCCACTCTATTTAGAGTTGGGATGGTGGGCACGAGTTGCCCTGCCTAGAACCGCTGCCGATACGGCTTCAGAACGATAGAGTTCTGGCCTTGGCGCCCTCTAAGTCCCTCAGGGCATGGGTTTGGTTTTAACACTGGCAGCCACCTAACTGGAGTGAGGCGTGGGCACATGCGGGGTGTAATACCCCAAATCCTGCATTCCCAGGCGTCAAGGGAAGACGACCTGCTGTATCCCCCACCTGGTAGCGTGAGAGAGACGCCATCCAGTCGCCGACACTAACTCCGGTCGAGGGCGGAGCGCCCATTGACGCCGGAGGATAAGCGCACGACACATCAAGAAGCGACGATAAGCCCCGACAGAAGACCGCGTGATTTCCACTAGAATAGCTTACTTAGACTTCTTTTTACGTAGTCATGCCGAAAGCACCACGTTTCACGGTTACTCCGAGAAACGCCGCTACGGGGGAGCGCGAGGAATGGCACATTGCCGCCTCTAAATCGCTCGAAGACCGCATCTCCGCGGTCACAGCCCCAAAGCGAGGAAAGTCCCGAAAGGGCAAAGACGTCTTCTACAAGAAGCCGAACCCAGACCCGGAGGAGGTCCGAAGGGTCAACCACGAGGCCGCCCTCGACGACATCAGGCGAAAGAAGCTCAACAAGCTTCTCCGCCAGAAGGAGAAGCTCGAGGCTCGGATCCAGAAACAAAGCCTGGATCAGCTAATCGCCGAGGCAACCAGAAAGAGGGTTGAGGAAGAGAGAATGGTGAGGAGTCTTCGGGAGCGAATTGAGCCCCCAAAGAAGTCGCTATTGGAGAGAGTGGAGGAGCTTAGGATGCCGGCCGAGTGGGTCGAAAAACGGGGTCTTGCGAACCCCAGGGACGTCCACTGCACGGAGAAAAAGTGGGACTGGTTCTTGGACGTCGACAAACAGATGAACGCCGCCCACAAGAACCTTTTCCGGCTATGGAAAGTCCCCGACGCAACCACCACGGCCCCCATCATAGCAAAATTCACCACCCTCATCACCGACTTCGACGACCTCTCCACACACCTAGAGCAAAGGGTCCGTCAGGACTCCATGAAGAACGAAGATCTCCGCCGCCTCGAAAAATATCTCAGGAGGGTGGAGCACGTTTTTGGAGACCTAGACGTGAAACAGCACGTTACGTACTTAAAAACACACCTAGTACATAGCGGTCTCAACTTCGACCTCGGCAAACCCCAGCTGTAGTAGACAGAAAGTCCTGAAAAGGCATTATCTTTGGTGCATGGCATTGATTGCGAAAAGTCCTGAAAAGGCATTTAAGTCCTGAAAAGGCACTCTTTTCTTGAATTATCGTTTAAGGAAGAAAATAACTCAAGCTGACGAATACTGTCCAGCAATGGTGTCTTACACAATCGTCCAAGGCGCTTTGTACAACACCCACAAGGTGGCTACGGCCTACCGCCCCGCCGTCGGCAAGCATGCATGGCCCGGAGAGCAGACCTGCTTGATGGACTATCTGCGAGTCGTATTCGGCATCAGAGTTAGGGGGAGTGTGACCTCCTTCAACTCAATTCCGGCGCATGTGCGCCCATTCCTGAATGTAAACCATACGGCGTACATCAAGTACTATGGGGAAGATTCGACTAGGAACCACATATCGTGGTGGAGGTGGGACAACTATTGCACCGCCATCCCCCTGTCGGACCTCATAGTCCTGTACGGTGACGTCCACTGGTACTCACAGGAAGAAGCGTCGCCACGCACAAGAGCCGCCAGGCTCTTCAACACGGAAACACCCGCACGCCGAGCAGTCATCACCCCCGAAGGCAGCGAGACTCCACGGCCGGAGGAACCAGTCAACACGGAGCCCCTATTTGGGTCACTCCCCGATCTCCTCCCCTCCTATGAAAGGAGAACCCTGGAAATAGTCGCGCAGCCGGAAAGAAGCGAGAACGAATTGATGGGAAGGTTGCAGCGCACTCTGGAAGGGGGCGCCCCAGACGAAGTTCTGCAGGTGGGAAAAGAAGCCTACAGGGAGGCGCTGTACCAAGCCAAGAACCACCTCTACAGCAACCTCGCGGCATACAAAAGCCGGGTAGACACGGATTTGGAAATGGTCTGGAACAAGACCAACCAGATTCGGAGTCACAACCAGGTGCTTCAAAATAGAATCGAAGCACTAGAGGAAGCAGAGAGTTTGCGGCAACAATTGGATACCCTTTCCGAAAATCGATTCGTCCGCATAGAAAAAGACATCGCAGTACTGCAGAAGCGTCCGACAGTCTCAACCGCGGGATCCAGCGGTGCCCAGGTCACGGCACTAATTAATAGAATTGACCAACTCGAAGCGGAGTTAACCGCTCTAAAAAACGCACCGGCAGCCGCAACAACAGCAGCCACAACGGTCAACTTCCAACAGACCAAACCGACTCAGCCGCCCAAGTTCTCGGGCCCCAAGGATTCCATCTCATCGAAAGAGTGGATCCAAAAGATGGGCATGTATTTCGCGGACGCCAAGGTGACCCTCGAGGAAGACAAGGTCCGCCAAGCCCTGCTACGGCTTACGGGCGAGGCCTACCAGTACATGTCGCCGGTAGTTGATAAAATCGCCGCCGGACAAACCTCGGGGCACACCTGGAAAACGTTTGCGGAAACGATCGAGAAGGTGTACGGCAAGAAGACGGACAAGGAGATTGCCGAGAAAGAGATTGAAGGGTACTTCGGAGACGAAGGGAAAAAGAAGCTCCAGTCGGACTTCTTCTCTTGGGCACAGAAGCTCAGGACCCTGGCTCGCCTGGCCGAGACTGACAACAAGACGTTGTTCAGTCACATCAAACGGATTCTCCCGGAAAAGGTGCGAGAGACCCTCGCTACCTTAGAATCGGTACCCGGCTTCACAATGCCGACCGACTGGGAGGTATACCTCGACATGGCCATTGACCTCTACAAGAGGCAATACCCGGACAAGCTCAAAGGCAAGATCTTTGAGGAAGAAAAGAAGAAGGAGTCGTCGGGGTCTGGCAAGACCGCCGACAAAGCTACGTCAAAACCTGCCAAGGCGGATGACAAAGGCAAAGGCAAGGCAAAGGAAACCGGCTCTTACGGGAAGGACTGTCGCAAGCACCCCGGACAACACAAATGGGGCGACTGTCCGGAAAACCCTAAGAACAAGCCGAAGGAAGCCAAGCCGGCCAGTAGTGGAAGCGGAACGACGAAGCCGACAGGCTCGTCGAGCGGAACGCAACAGTCGGGCCAGAAGAAATTGGACCCGAAGAAAAAATACAAGGTCCGAATTGTCAGCACCCAGGAACTGGTGACTGACGACGAAGATGAGTCCCCCCAAGCCACCGTAGGGACCATCCGGACCAACGTTCCGAAACAACCAGAGGTGGTTCCTCTGGCCCCCACTACGCGCATCAGCGATGAGGAGCAAAGCGGGAGTTCGGTGCGATCGGCAGAAAGCACCAGCCCCGTCCAGACCCAGTCGACTGGTTCGACTTCGACTGCGCCTACACCGTCGGGCGACTCCATCAGGACACATCTGCCCTGGCTTCGCAAGCGGATAGCCGACTCCGCAAACACCCTGGGCATCTACGGAAGCTCTGCCTCGGGTTTTCTCACCGAGCACATGTGATGACCTGCCCACTTGTGCTCCCATGTAACTTTAGTCCCGTACCCGCTGTAAAGAGTGTATTTGAGTCAATGTATCATATTTTTGGCAACGATGCGCGCGACTTCGCTCGATCATTTCGTGTCGAAGTAACACTCTGGGTATATGGGCAAAAAGTGCAGGCTCTGGCTTTAATCGACAGCGGTGCAACCATATCGGTCATATCACAACGATTGGTCGATAAACATAAGCTGGTCACCGACAAACTAGCGTTTCCCATTACGGTTACAAACGCAGACGGAACAGAAAACGTCGCCGGCCGCTTAACGCAATCAGTAAAAGCATTCATGCAACATGGCACACACAAGGAAAAAATAGGTCTGACGGTCATGCACCTAGAACCAGACCTAATCCTTGGCTATGACTGGTTGCGTCTCCACAATCCTACCTTTGATTGGAGGAAAGGAGAAATGGAATATGCACGCTGTACACACGACCAACCCTACGCCAGAAAAAAGGGTAACCGCCCTTCTGAGGAGGAAGCAGTTGAACTCCCAGAAAAGGAAATCATCGAAGTAAATTCGATTTGGGACACTCCCGTGGACATATTAGGAGAGGAGGACCCCGAAAATCCTTTGGTCGCTTGGGTGGCAACCCTTGACGACGAGGAAATGAACCTGCTGACACAGTTGGTAGCCGAGGTACTTGACAAAGACCTCGACGAAGCAGACGACTGTGAGGAAAACACACCACCGATTGACATTGAAAAATGGCGATCGTTAGTGCCCGAACAATACCAAGAGTATGGGCCAACGGTGTTCTCACAAAAGGCGTCAGAGAGGATGCCGGAACGGAAGCCCTGGGATCACGCCATAGTGCTTGAACCAGACGCGCAGCTTCCGCCCCCGGTAAAACCATACAAAATGTCTCCCCAAGAGCGTAACAGCTTGGATGAGTGGATAGACACCGAACTACGGAAGGGTTACATTCGACCATCCGAAAGTCCGATGGCATCCCCGGTCTTCTTCGTCCACAAAAAGGACGGAGGACTGCGGATGGTTGTCGATTACAGGAGGCTAAACGAAATAACCGTGAAAAATCGTTATCCGATACCTCGGATCGATGACCTAATCGATCAATTGTCCCATGCGACCATCTTCACCAAAATAGACCTTAGATGGGGATACAATAATGTCCGCATCAAGGAAGGTGATGAATGGAAGACGGCGTTTATTACACACCGTGGACTATACGAGGCAACGGTAATGTATTTCGGTTTCTGCAATGCCCCCGCAACGTTCCAAGCGATGATGAATTCTATCCTCGCACCGTTCATTCGGACCGGCAAGGTGGTTGTCTATCTAGATGACATCTTGATTTTCGGGAATGATATGGAGGAACATCGGCGACTTACCAAAGGGGTTCTCCAAACCCTGAAGGACTCGGACTTGTATGCGAAGCCCGAAAAGTGCTTTTTCGAACAGTCTTCCATCGAATACCTAGGAATGATCATTTCCGACGGTAACATCATGATGGATCCGAAGAAGTACGCCGGAGTTCAGGACTGGCCCAGACCTACCAAGGTCAAAGAGGTTCAAGCTTTCCTTGGATTCGCCAATTTCTACAGGCGATTCATAGAAGGCTTCTCAAAAATAGCCAAACCACTCACCATGCTGACCAAAAAGTCAGAAGCTTGGCATTGGGACGTCGAGCAGGAAAATGCCTTCCAAACCCTAAAGGAAGCATTTACCAAAGCGCCCGTGCTTCGAATTCCGTCGCACGATCAGCCTTTCCGCGTAGAAACAGATGCGTCAGACTTCGCTACCGGAGCAGTACTATCTCAGTTAGATCCTACGGATAAAAAATTCCACCCCGTGGCGTACTATAGCAAATCGCTAAGTGCCCCGGAAAGGAACTACGAGATCTACGACAAGGAAATGTTGGCTGTCATCAGGGCTCTAGAGGAGTGGCGACACTACCTAGAGGGACACCCTGAAAAATTTGAGATATGGTCGGATCACCTGAACCTGACCTATTTCAAAACGGCGCAAAAACTGACGAGACGACAAGCCCGTTGGGCACTGTACCTCTCACGCTTCAACTTCCAAATGAAGCACAAACCTGGCAAAACAATGCTAACCGCGGATCCTCTGTCCAGGCGGCCAGACCATGAGGAGGGGGTGGATCTCGATAATCGCGACCAGGTTCTTCTGAAACCTGAGTGGTTCGAGCAAGAGTACATGGCAATGGCTCTTGATACCTCCCATGCTGCCCCACAATCGGAAGATGAATCGATACTCCGAGAGATTCGCAAAGCGTTGCTAGACGACAAGGTCACAAAAGACTACAAGGAGCTGCTCTCATCCGGCCCTCGTGAATTCAAAAAAGACCTATCAGAATGGAACTACGAAGGAGGGTTACTCCTCCGAAGAGGCAAAGTCTACGTTCCAGCTACACCAGCGGATATCAGACGGCAAGTGGTCGAGTATCATCACGATCACAAGTCAGCTGGGCATTTCGGACGCTATAAAACGTACGAATTGCTAAGCCGCAACTATTGGTGGCCCGGAATGTTCGTTTACGTCAAAAAATACGTAGACGGATGTGACACATGCCAACGTATGAAGAACCACCCGCAGAAGCCGTACGGCCCCCTGCAACCCTTACCGGTGCCGTCAGGCCCGTGGGAAGTGGTGACAATAGACCTGATTACTCAGCTACCCCCATCGGGAATGCATGACGCAATCATGGTCGTGGTGGATCGGTTGACCAAAAGAGCAAGGTTTTTCCCAATCGAAAACACCTTCTCAACGAAAGACCTAGCTACGATACTCTATCAAAAGGTATATCCCTTACATGGGTTGCCGAAACAGATAGTATCGGACAGAGGGACACAATTCGCCTCAAAACTATTTGGTGAATGGTGCACCCTGCTAGGGATTCAAAGGTCGATGACTACTGCGTACCATCCACAGGCAGATGGACAAACCGAACGAGTGAATCAAATACTCGAACAGTATCTACGGTGCTACATAAACACGTACCAAAAAGATAACTGGTCGGAGTTCCTGCCAACAGCGGAATTTGCGTACAATAATGCAGCTAGCGAAACTACCAAGGAATCCCCATTCCTGGTGGAATTAGGTCGTCATCCTATTGCAGGACCAAGCAGTTTCGAACCAAGTCGAAACAAAGACTTAGTAGAAATTGCGAACACACGGTTCTCTGCACAAGAGAAAGCTAAGGCAGCAATGAAAATTGCAGCCGAAAGATGGTCCTGGTACTATGACCAAAAGAAGCAAGTTGTCCCCTTCAAAGTAGGCGACAAAGTACTCGTGGACGTGCGAAGTTGGCAAGACACCGAAAGAAGTCTAGCCCCTCGCTATATCGGCCCATTCCGAATCACGGAGAAATTGGGACCGGTAACGTTCAAAGTGTACATGGACGCACAATATAGGGCTTACCACCCTGTGTTCCATGCTTCAAAACTGGTCATGTACAAGGAATCGACCATCGAAGGTCAGAAAAGTCATCCCCCAGCGGCCGACAGGCCAATGGAAATGGAAGACCCGGAAGAATGGGAAGTGGAAGCCATTCTCGACCATCGTAACCGACGCGGCCGGTGGGAATACCTTATCCATTGGAAAGGCACCGGACCTGCGGAGGACACATGGGAAATCGAGGAACACCTGGCTAACGCTAAGGAGGTTCTGGACGAGTACAAGGCAAAATATTCAGCCCTTAGTACCGACCCAAATCAACCCCTTCGCCGATCAACTAGACTCGGCGGAACACGGCAGACCATAGCCGTCTTCGACCCTGACTCGCCAGATTGGGACTCAGACACGTGTGTCTGGCCCGATGATTGGCCCCAATATCGAGACGATGTCGACCCTACACAACCGAAAGTGTACTACAAGCGCGACCCCTTTACAGGGCAATGGGTACATTCCGATGTTGAGTTCAACGAAGACATGGAAATCGAAGTAGGAGTCAATGGCAAACTACCGACCAGGGGAACAACCGATGCGATCGGCTACGATCTATACGCCGCGCAGGATATCCTAATCAATTCATGGAAATCCGCTTCGGTCCCCACAGACATTCGTATCAAAGTTCCTTATGGGACATACGGTCGGATAGCGCCAAGGTCTGGACTTGCGAAAAAGGGCATCGATGTCCTCGCAGGAGTAATAGACCATGACTACCGCGGAGAAGTCTTTGTCATGTTGATGAACCTCACTGGAGACCCGTACCAAGTAAAGAAAGGCGACAGAATTGCTCAGCTAATTTGCGAAGTAGCGATCACGCCCGAAATACAGGAATCCATGACCAAGGAGAAGTTCGAAAAAGACATTCGACCTCACCTACATGGAAGTGGGCCCTACAACGAGCAGTTCAACAAACCAACCAAGCGCGGTACACAAGGTTTTGGATCAACAGGACGATAAAAGTGGAAAAATCGTAAAATCTAACCCTTCAATGGGCTCTAGCACCATTTCTACTCTCAACGGGGTCGTTGAAATCTAAGGGGGGGGTAATGTCACAAGAATTCTCCTAGTTTCCCTATATTTCTTACTATTTTTCCGGCAATTCTACGAATTATCTACGACTTTCTAGACCAATAACTAGCTTATCCGGTTCATAAGTTAACGGTTACATACGTGCCGAATAATGGCCGCGTTATCTCCCGTAACAACGGTCTTATCTTATCACTAGTAGTTACCATCAGTCACATGTCTAGTTCTAGCCAATCGGACATTCCGTCCGGAAGCAGTCAGCGTATAAACGTCAGCGGACCGGGCTTTGGTCACGCCCCGTCTTTGTAAAGACAAGAGCGCAAAACGCCATT
This sequence comes from Wolfiporia cocos, assembly GCA_029448655.1. Taxonomy (NCBI): domain Eukaryota; kingdom Fungi; phylum Basidiomycota; class Agaricomycetes; order Polyporales; family Phaeolaceae; genus Wolfiporia; species Wolfiporia cocos. The sequence continues at coordinate 179,179 of JACCLO010000022.1, forward strand.
CGCGCGGCCTACGCCGCCTTTCTATATCCCGGTTTTGATCGGTATATGTATTTATCGTATATTACTAAGTACTTAGGTACCTGGGGACTTGTACATACGAATACGGACACTAGTATTATCTAATAAGACTGTTAGGGGTCTTATTTATCATGTATATATACTGGACTTGCTGAGCGCTATTGCCTCAGTTCTATTCATTGCATTCATACTACGAGTTAACCACTCGACGTATCCTGCTTAACAACTGCTTTATCTCTTGCCTAACCAGCAATACCAAGATCCTAACAAGTAAGTGTTATCTTGTGTTACCTAGGAATGATCATATCCGACGGTAACATCATGATGGATCCGAAGAAGTACGCCGGAGTTCAGGACTGGCCCAGACCTACTAAGGTCAAAGAGATTCAAGCTTTCCTTGGATTCGCCAATTTCTACAGGCGATTCATAGAAGGCTTCTCAAAAATAGCCAAACCACTCACCATGCTGACCAAAAAGTCAGAAGCTTGGCATTGGGACGCCGAGCAGGAAAATGCCTTCCAAACCCTAAAGGAAGCATTTACCAAAGCGCCCGTGCTTCGAATTCCGTCGCACGATCAGCCTTTCTGCGTAGAAACAGATGCGTCAGACTTCGCTACCGGAGCAGTACTATCTCAGTTAGATCCTACGGATAAAAAATTCCACCCCGTGGCGTACTATAGCAAATCGCTAAGTGCCCCGGAAAGGAACTACGAGATCTACGACAAGGAAATGTTGGCTGTCATCAGGGCTCTAGAGGAGTGGCGACACTACCTAGAGGGACACCCTGAAAAATTTGAGATATGGTTGGATCATCTGAACCTGACCTATTTCAAAACGGCGCAAAAACTGACGAGACGACAAGCCCGTTGGGCACTGTATCTCTCACGCTTCAACTTCCAAATGAAGCACAAACCTGGCAAAACAATGCTAACCGCGGATCCTCTGTCCAGGCGGCCAGACCATGAGGAGGGGGTGGATCTCGATAATCGCGATCAGGTTCTTCTGAAACCTGAGTGGTTCGAACAAGAGTACATGGCAATGGCTCTTGATACCTCCCATGCTGCCCCACAATCGGAAGACGAATCGATACTCCGAGAGATTCGCAAAGCGTTGCTAGACGACAAGGTCACAAAGGATTACAAGGAGCTGCTCTCATCCGGCCCTCGTGAATTCAAAAAAGACCTATCAGAATGGAACTACGAAGGAGGGTTACTCCTCCGAAGAGGCAAAGTCTACGTTCCAGCTACACCAGCGGATATCAGACGGCAAGTGGTCGAGTATCATCACGATCACAAGTCAGCTGGGCATTTCGGACGTTACAAGACGTACGAATTGCTAAGCCGCAACTATTGGTGGCCCGGAATGTTCGTTTACGTCAAAAAATACGTAGACGGATGTGACACATGCCAACGTATGAAGAACCACCCGCAGAAGCCGTACGGCCCCCTGCAACCCCTACCGGTGCCGTCAGGCCCGTGGGAAGTGGTGACAATAGACCTGATTACTCAGCTACCCCCATCGGGAATGCATGACGCGATCATGGTCGTAGTAGATCGGTTGACCAAAAGAGCAAGGTTCTTCCCAATAGAAAACACCTTCTCAACGAAAGACCTAGCTACGATACTCTATCAAAAGGTATATCCCTTACATGGGTTGCCGAAACAGATAGTATCGGACAGAGGGACACAATTTGCCTCAAAACTATTTGGTGAATGGTGCACCCTGCTGGGAATTCAAAGGTCGATGACTACTGCGTACCATCCGCAGGCAGACGGACAAACCGAACGAGTGAATCAAATACTCGAACAGTATCTACGGTGCTATATTATGTCACAGATTTGGGACATGCCACTATTTTTCCCGTATTTTTACCTATTTATCTGGTATTTCTACGACCTTGTAGACGTTTACGCTGCTAAGCGCCCGTCTACACGTACACGCAACCAAACAACACGTACACAACGCGGTATACGTCCACTCGTCATAACAACACGTACATAACACGCTTGTACGCGTCAATGACTCAGCGGACTAACCTCCGGTGTCACGCGCTTTACTCATATCCCGATACCGGGCTATGTCAGTACGATTGGATAAGCGGCCCGCTCGTTATCACATGCCAATGCCCTTACGATTACTCATATCCCGATGCCGGTATATAAGAATCACATGCATGGCTTACTAACGTAGCTACAGCCACTTCCACAACATGGACCTACGGTCCAAACAAACGATCTTACTGGTGCGGCCATTACCGGCGCACATGGTCTATTGTAGTTTACGACTTAGCTATATTAGTTATGTCTGCGCACAGACCGTCTAACTGTTTGGCTCCTCTTCGAGTAACCAAACAAAGCATGTATATAAGTAGGGCTATCACTGCGGATAAGCCTTAGATTTGTTCTCTGCATTCGCACAGTCACATATCATCTCTGCTTGCGCCTACTAGTATCCTCACCAACCTCCAGCAACTACTTCAAGTCGCTTAACAAGGTTATAGAGTGAGTCCCACAGTCTAGTCTGTGTCATAAGAACAAATCTGCCCCCTACCCCCGCCCTTGCGCTTGCGCTTGGGCCTGGGTTTCTATCCTACAGGGGCTATTACTTGTTGCTGCGCACATCCCTTTCTGCCTGACAAGGCGATTGGGGTGATAGTTGAGATCTGGGGGATACATCGCCATCCTCGGCAGAGGATTGGCAACCAGGGAAGCCACACCGCCTTTTTAGGCAGGAGGCCTACCTAACCCGGACTCCAGGGTCAAGGAGACATGGTCCTCGCTGACAAGCTTGGACTATGCGCGGTTAAGACCCGCCTGTGGAGAAAAGGGGACGGTCTGCCTGTGTGCGCCCAACCCCCTGTCATGGCAAGCGTTGTTCAGCGCCCCATCACTATCCACAGGGTCATCATTATGATGGCATGGGAATTTTCCAAAGCCGCCTCCCAGGCGTAAGGGACCTGCTTTGAACCCGTTATGGGAAAAGCAGTGAGGGGGGTGACGTAAAAAATCACCCTGCCATAGGTCACTCGCGGTAGCCAATAGCATAAGTCCTCCGGGCAGCTCGGCGTGCGAGCATGGGTCAAACGGATTTGGGGCCCCATTGGAAGAGAAGCGCGTGGCCCACTCCTTCGGGATGTGGAGCGCTGCTGTCTCGCGATCTTAGATCGACAGTGGTTTTTTTAGCCCTGATGTGACACCCATGTGGCTACAGACGGCAACCTCATTGTTGAAGCATGGACAGGCTAAGGGATGTAAAATCCCAGCCACTTTCCGGCAGCGTCCCTCCGGGGCGGTGTCGTGTATCCGATTCCCAATCATCTGACCCAGGAACCGGCCTGGCAGTCAGCAACTCTACCCCTGGAGTCGGCGCCTCTGACCGTTAGGGTCATGCGAATATCCGCGCCGTCTCGGCACAGGGTTTGCGCGCAACATAAGAGTAATTATGCCCCGTAGTACACCTTCTTTGCTCCTGAAAAGGAGTCCACTACCCTACCTTACATAACCCCTTTTATTCCTGTTCTTGGACGTATCACTGGGAAACTTTGTTTCTCATGAAGGCTGCACTTTCTAGAATCATGCCCCGCGTTACCCGTCGCACCCGTGGCTCCTCCACTGCCCCTTATGTCAAGCCGGCGAAGCGGTCCCTTCTCAGCCGCATCGACACCGCCGACATTCCTCGGGCAGAGGACGTCACCTACACACTTCCTGTAAAGGAAGATTACACTGGGAAACTCCATCTTTGGGAGATTCCCGTCCACATGCCAAAGCACATTGCTGAGGCTGGGAAACCCGCTCCTCGACCTCCCAAACCAGTTCCGCTCGCTAAGCGTATCTGGACAGAGGAAGAGAAGCTAGCCGCTTCCATTACCGCCATGGAGAACCTAATCGAACTCCGAGAACTCAACAAGCTCAAGCTCGCCCGCGATAAGCTGAATAAGCGAATCGCCGCCAAACAAGCCGCCAAGGAAGCCAAGCAGGCAGCTTCTTCACTGGCCCTCCGTCTCTCCAGCCCGGCGGCCGGACCTTCCGTTCCGGCCAACCACAAGATTCTCGACCCTTCCCTCGTCTTCGGGAAGAAGAAGCCTCTCCAAGCATGCGACCAAGTTATTCCCATGCTAGAAGGCACTCTTACTCGTCTCACTCCTCTCGCCAACCATCCCCCTAATTACCCAGGCTTCCATATGGAAAACGACATGCGTTTTCATACTATGGTAGTAGAATTAGAGGACTTGGTGGATAACGTAAAGGATAGAGCGAGACGGGGGAGGATCACCAATAGAGACTGGAGAATTATGAAAAAGTACTGTAAACAGCTCGGCAGCATTTCCTTTTTGGATTGGCGTACGGACTTAGCTCGTATCGTAGCAGAATGTGTAGCGCTACAAATTACTTTTGCCTTCGGTGTAACACCACCTGACAAGGTGGCAGGGCCCTCAACTACTTCGGTAGAAGAGGATATACTCGCGATTGTATAGTAGAAATACTATCATCTTTTAACTCTGAAATAGAGTGCGAGTGTGATCTATAACGAAAGTTGCAGCTTTCAAACCAAACCCCTTCTTAAGAATCTAAGACAATGAGTAACCGGAAACTAACATTCGTCACAAACAGATTCACAATGTCCTCCACCTCCTCCGTCAGCACCCCCCTCGCTCCCCGCAAAATGCGCCTCCGCTCAGAAGGTCCGGTGACCCCGGTAGCTGGTCCCTCGGGAACTCAGCAACTGGTGACGCTGGAGCACCTAAGCGAGGGAGAGGAAGAAGAAGAAGAAGGAGAAGAGGAAATGCCGGAGTTCGCTCCCCCGCAAAGGGAATCTCCGACCAACCCCATGGATACACGCCCAGGCTCCCCCATTGCCGGTTACCCCCCGGCTCGTCGCACCCGACCAATCGGGCCCGTCACCAACCTGGAAATGGAATTTTCCAGTCCAGTACGGTGGACCGATGCGGTGGCCGCCGACAACCTCAAGGCGTACCTCACAGAGGAGGAACACCACAAGGTGGATGGGGCCCTGCATGGGCCAATCATTGATTCAGCCGTACAACGAAGTGCGGCCATCTCCTACGACACCACCGATACCCTCGGGCGAATGGTGTACGCCCGCCTGGATCGCATCCATGGCAGAATCGATTCCCTGGCTGGGCAATCCAGGGCAATCGAACAGAAGGCCCAAGACGAGCTACACGAAGCGGTCAATTCGGTCCGCAACGAGGTGCTGTCCACTCTGGTGGACCTCGGCAAGGAACTCCGACAGGAGTACACCGCCAAGTTCACCACCCTGGAAAAGGAGCTCCGCAAGGACTACCGGTCCAGGCTCGACGACCTCGAGGACGCATTCGCCGAGCGCATGGAGAAGGTTGACGAGGAACTCCGGAGGATTCGCAAGAATCCCTCCGTCCCCAACCCTCCCGGTGCTCGCACGCCCCCGGCAGACCCACCAGCAGCCCCCGGTAATGCTCAAACCCGAGCAGCCGAGGCCGCTGCAGCAGCACAAGCTGCAGCCGCCGCTGCAGCAGCCGTCGCCCCGCAGATTCCAGGTCTGCCTCAAAACCTGAAAATCCCCCCTCCCCCAGAATTCTCTGGATCATCTGGAAAGGTGACCGCACAGGAATGGGTGGAGAAGATGGGTCTCTACTTCGGCACCCTCCGAGTTTACGACGACCACGACCGCATTACCACCGCCCTGTTCCGAGTAACCGGGGACGCCTACAAATTTTTCTCGCCTCTTATCAAAAAGGCAGGAAACGGCGAGCCCCTCGGTACATGGGAGGACTTCACCAAGTCGGTGATGGTCCAATACGGTAAAATGACGGACAAGGAAATCGCGAAAAAGGAAATCCGAGGCTACTACGGTACCAAGGGCAAGGAACTCGCAGAGTCGAACTACTTCAACTACTGCGAACGGTTCCGTACCCTCGGTCGCCTATCGGAAACCGCCAACGAGACCCTGGTTTGGGAGTTCACCGAAACTCTCCCCGAAAAGGTTAAGGACACCTTGAACGTCCTCGGCAAAACCCCGTTCTTCAAGGCCCCGACCGACATCGAGCCCCTCATCGACTTTGCTCTGGAAATGTACCAAACGTCATATCCAGACAAGATTAAGGGTTCGATCTTCGAGAAGGCCGGCAAGAAGGACTCGGCACCTGCCGAAAAGAAGGAGACGTCCTCCGCTTCTGCAAAGAAGTCGGAGAAGAAAAAGGACAAGGGAAAGGCGCCCGCCAAAGCCCCCGCCGACACCGCCAACGCCGTCTGCACTTACTGCAAGCAGACAGGACATTACTTCAACAAATGTCCTAAGCTTGCGGCAGACAAGGCCGCGGGAACGTTCGTGCCTGCTGCTCAGCGGGCCGAACAACAAAGGGCGAAGGAAGCGGCTGCAGCGTCTGGAAAGACCGCGGCTGCCCCTTCGGGTAGTGGAAAGGGACAGGCTTCTGGCAAGAAGCCGTACTCGGCGCCCCCCGCGGATGGCAAGACGTATCGTGCCCGATACATCTGGGAAGAAGTCACGGCTGACTCAAGCTCAGCAGGACCCTCGGCCCCCGCCACCAACGTCGCCACAGTCGGGACCCTTTCGGTTCCCCTCGCCCCCACTACACGTCTCGAAGATGTCTTGTGAAGAACACACCAGCCCCGCAGCGGCTGGGAGTGTACAGCTCCCTGAAGAAGAGCACCCCTACGACGGGGCTTCACAAGGACCCCTTATCTTGTGGGAAGATAAGGCGGTCGTACGTCACTCGGTATCCCACCTCGGTATATTCGGAAATTCGGCAATGGACTTTGCCCGGAGGACAAGGACACTAGCTACACGTGCCCCTCCTGTACAATACTTCTATCCTGACCCGCTCGCGCTAAAGTTTTTCACTTTGTATAATGTACATGGAAACGATTCTCGAGACGACAATAAATCGTTCTCTATCGAAGTGGAACTGTGGGTATATGGAAAGAAAGTAAACGCCATGGCATTAATCGACACCGGTGCATCAATAAGCGTCATTGATAAGAAACTCGTCCATGAGGAGAAGTTAGTCACTCAGAAACTACCTTCGCCTCTCGAGATTCGCAACGCCGACGGTACCTCTAATACCGCCGGTAATATCAATATGGCAGTAAAAGCTTATATGGTGCACGAGGAACACAAGTCCACCGAATTCTTGTACGTAATGGACGTACAGAATGCGGATGTGATCCTCGGATATGACTGGTTCCTGAAACACAACCCGGACTTCAACTGGCCGGAAGGAACCTTCACATATCGGTGTACGGAAAAATGCAAACATGGCAAACGGGTTTCGATTTCTGAGGAAGAAGACGAAATCGAACCCCGCAACATCTATCAGATCATCAACGACTTTCCAATAGATTTTCTCGGCTTAGAGGAGCCTGAGAATCCCTTTGTCGCTTGGGTGAACACCCTTGACGAAGGAACGGAACTCCTTATCGATGCCATTCAGTCGATAACGGAGAAGTCGGACGATGAATTCCTGACAGATGCGGATCTCCAGAAATGGAAATCCTTGGTTCCGGAGGAATACCAGGAGTTTGGTCCCACGGTATTTTCTCAACGCGCATCCGAAAGGATGCCCGAACGGAAACCATACGATCACGCCATCGACTTCCCCGATGACGCGGTACTACCGCCCCCGAGTAAGGCATACAAGATGTCTCCTCAGGAAGCGAACTCGCTAGATCAGTGGATTCAGGAAGAGTTACGGAAGGGCTACATCCGATACTCGAAATCTCCGATCGCGAGTCCGGTCTTCTTCGTCCCTAAAAAAGACGGCGGAGCCCGAATGGTAGTCGATTACCGAAAAGTAAACGACTTAACCATCAAAAACAGGTACCCTCTCCCACGCATAGACGAGCTTATCGATAAGCTTAGCCAGGCTTCGATATTTACGAAGCTCGACTTGCGTTGGGGTTACAACAACGTAAGAATCAAGGAGGGAGATGAATGGAAGACCGCATTCATTACGCCTAACGGCCTTTACGAAGCTGTAGTCATGTACTTCGGTTTTTGTAATGCACCCAGCACGTTCCAACACATGATGAACGATATTCTAGGTGACCTTATCAGAGAAGGAAAGGTCATTGTCTACCTAGACGACATCCTTGTGTTCGGAAACGACCTGTTGGAACACCGTCGTATCGTCAAGCAAGTATTACAAATCTTGCAAGACAACGACTTGTTCGCGAAGCCTGAAAAGTGCTTCTTCGAACAAAGCAGTATTGAATACCTGGGAATGATCATTTCCAAAGGAAAAGTCGAAATGGACCCTAAGAAGGTAGCCGGTGTCATGGACTGGCCTACACCTGCCAAGGTGAAGGACGTCCAAGCCTTTGTTGGCTTCGCCAACTATTACCGTCGGTTCATTAAAGATTTCTCCAAAGTGGTTAAGCCGTTAACCGAACTGTCCAAGAAAAACACGCAGTGGAATTGGGGACCCGAACAAGTGGAAGCCTTCCAAACTCTCAAGGAAGCTTTCACATCGGCTCCAATACTCCGGATCCCAGATCAGGAATCCCCGTTCCGCGTGGAAGCGGATTCTTCCGATTACGCAACTGGTGCGGTGCTATCACAATACTCTTCGGAGGATAAGCTCTGGCACCCGGTAGCCTTTTACTCGAAATCTCTATCAGCACCCGAAAGGAACTATGAGATTTACGATAAGGAGTTGCTCGCAATCATCCGCGCTCTAGAGGAATGGAGACATTACCTCGAAGGACATCCACACAAGTTTGAAGTATGGTCGGATCATCTCAATCTGACATATTTCAAATCGGCACAACGGCTAACCCGGAGACAGGCACGTTGGAGTCTTTACCTGACAAGGTTCAACTTCACCATGTGTCACAAACCCGGTAAAACAATGCTCACGGCTGATCCTCTGTCACGGAGGCCAGACCATGAAGAGGGGGTGGAACTCGACAATCGCGATCAAATTTTGCTGAAACCGGAATACTTTACGGTTAGGGCGCTAGAAGCGTCACAGCAGGAGATACAATCAGGCGACGAGGACCTTCTCCGACAAATCCGACAAGCCCTCATGGACGATCAAATTACCAAGGATTACCAGGAACTACTGAAAAGTGGTCCCAAGGAATTCGGTAAAGATCTCCAGGAATGGAACATGGAGGCCGGATTACTCCTCAGACGAGGAAAAGTGTACGTTCCAAAAGAGCCTAAGGAATTGCGCACGAAGATTCTGGAGTTACATCATGACCATGTGACGGCCGGACACTTCGGACGATGGAAGACCTATGAACTTCTGTCACGTAATTACTGGTGGCCTGGAATGACCACGATGGTAAAGCAATACGTGGAAGGTTGTGACACATGTCAACGCATGAAGAACCACAACCAGACCCCGTACGGACCCCTGCAACCGCTCCCAGTTCCGGAAGCACCTTGGGACACCGTCACAATTGACCTTATCGTCCACTTACCGCCCAGCGGCGAATTGAAACAATTCAATGCTATTATGGTAATAGTGGACCGGCTTACCAAGCGAGCGCACTTCATTCCCACATCAGACAAGATAACGGCAAAAGAATTAGCGAACCTCCTGTACCTTCGGATCTATCCGAACCACGGACTTCCGAAACAAATCATTTCGGATAGAGGCCCGCAATTCGCAGCCGCCTTATTCAAGGGATGGTGTGAACAATTGGGAATCCAACGGTCAATGACAACCGCCTATCACCCGCAAGCGGATGGCCAGACGGAGAGAGTTAACCAGATCCTGGAACAGTATCTTAGATGTTACATCGATGTTATTCAGAAGGATAACTGGTCATGGTTTCTCCCTACGGCCGAATTCGCGTACAACAACGCGGCTAGTGAGACAACAAAGAATAGTCCATTCTTTGTCGAACTAGGAAGGCATCCCAACGCAGGACCTACGAATTTACGTCCAACACAATATGTGGACCTAAATGTCATTGCTTACGAACGATGGTCAGCACAAGAACAAGCTAAGGCAGCAATGAAACTGGCTGCTGAACGCTGGTCTTGGTACTATGATCAACACAAGCGCTCGGTACCGTTTAAAGTTGGCGACAAAGTTCTCGTTGACGCCCGTAGCTGGCAAGACTCCGAAAGAAGTCTTAGTCCACGCTATCTGGGACCATTTAAGATAATTGAACAATTATCTCCGGTCACCTTTAGGGTACACATGGACGAGCAATACAGGGCTTACCACCCAGTATTCCACGCTTCCAAATTGGTCATATACAAGGACCCGGTGCATCAGAAAAGACCAGAGCCTCAACCAGAAATGGTCGACGGCGAGGAATTATGGGAAGTTGAGAAGATCTTAGATCATCGTCTCCGTGCAGGAAGAGTTGAATACAGAATCCGATGGAAAGGATTTGGTATCAATGACGACTCCTGGGTACGCGAAGCCGATCTCGACACGGCATATGACATTCTGCAAGAATACAAGGCTTCACACGCCATTCCAATGCAGGATGTCCCCCTCAGGCGCTCAGCTAGAAGGAAAGAAGCAGTTCACGTCTTCGACCCTGACAGCGACGACTGGGAAGCCGACGAATGCACGTGGCCAGACGACTGGCCGCAGTATCGCGAAGAATTTGCGAAGGATCCCAAGCAGCGCATGGTTAGACACCCCGATGGGGGATGGATGTCAGCAGACATTAACCAAAACGCGGACTTGAAAATCGTAGTCGGTGAAGGCGGCCGAATGCCGGAAAAAGGAACCAAGGACTCGGTTGGGTTTGACCTGTACACTGCAACAGGCGACGTTCTGCCAGCTCACGGGCAGACAGAATACAACACCAAACTGAAGATCCAGGTACCTTTCGGCACTTACGGACGTATCGCCCCCCGCTCTAGTCTTGCCCGAAAAGGCATAGACGTAATGGGTGGCGTTATCGACCACGATTATCAAGGCGAAGTAATCATCATTCTCCGGAATCACTCCGATATATCTATCGATATTCGGGCCGGTGATAAGATTGCTCAGCTCATCTGCGAAGTTGCTAAGGACCCGCACATTACGCTACACGGAAAATCTTACTTTGAAAAGATTAAATCCGAGCGCGGTACTGGTGGATTCGGCTCCACAGGAAAGTAATCGTTCCATTAGGGACAATGAAACCTGAAGAGGGGGTAATGTCACAGATTTGGGACATGCCACTATTTTTCCCGTATTTTTACCTATTTATCTGGTATTTCTACGACCTTGTAGACGTTTACGCTGCTAAGCGCCCGTCTACACGTACACGCAACCAAACAACACGTACACAACGCGGTATACGTCCACTCGTCATAACAACACGTACATAACACGCTTGTACGCGTCAATGACTCAGCGGACTAACCTCCGGTGTCACGCGCTTTACTCATATCCCGATACCGGGCTATGTCAGTACGATTGGATAAGCGGCCCGCTCGTTATCACATGCCAATGCCCTTACGATTACTCATATCCCGATGCCGGTATATAAGAATCACATGCATGGCTTACTAACGTAGCTACAGCCACTTCCACAACATGGACCTACGGTCCAAACAAACGATCTTACTGGTGCGGCCATTACCGGCGCACATGGTCTATTGTAGTTTACGACTTAGCTATATTAGTTATGTCTGCGCACAGACCGTCTAACTGTTTGGCTCCTCTTCGAGTAACCAAACAAAGCATGTATATAAGTAGGGCTATCACTGCGGATAAGCCTTAGATTTGTTCTCTGCATTCGCACAGTCACATATCATCTCTGCTTGCGCCTACTAGTATCCTCACCAACCTCCAGCAACTACTTCAAGTCGCTTAACAAGGTTATAGAGTGAGTCCCACAGTCTAGTCTGTGTCATATTAACACGTACCAAAAAGATAACTGGTCGGAGTTCCTGCCGACAGCGGAATTTGCGTACAATAATGCAGCCAGCGAAACTACCAAGGAATCTCCGTTCCTGGTGGAATTAGGTCGTCATCCAATTGCAGGACCAAGCAGTTTCGAGCCAAGTCGAAACAAAGACTTAGTAGAAATTGCGAACACGCGGTTCTCTGCACAAGAGAAAGCTAAGGCGGCAATGAAAATTGCAGCCGAAAGATGGTCCTGGTACTATGACCAAAAGAAACAAGTCGTCCCCTTCAAAGTAGGCGACAAAGTACTCGTGGACGTGCGAAGTTGGCAAGACACCGAAAGAAGTCTAGCCCCTCGCTACATCGGCCCATTCCGAATCACGGAGAAATTGGGACCGGTAACGTTCAAGGTGTACATGGACGCACAATATAGGGCTTACCACCCTGTGTTCCATGCTTCAAAACTGGTCATGTACAAGGAATCAACCATCGAAGGTCAGAAAAGTCATCCCCCAGCGGCCGACAGGCCAATGGAAATGGAAGACCCGGAAGAATGGGAAGTGGAAGCCATTCTCGACCATCGTAACCGACGCGGCCGGTGGGAATACCTTATCCATTGGAAAGGCACCGGACCTGCGGAGGACACGTGGGAAATCGAGGAACACCTGGCTAACGCTAAGGAGATTCTGGACGAGTACAAGGCAAAATATTCAGCTCTTAGTACCGATCCAAATCAACCCCTTCGCCGATCAACCAGACTCGGCGGAACACGGCAGACTATAGCCGTCTTTGACCCTGACTCGCCAGATTGGGACTCAGACACGTGTGTCTGGCCCGATGATTGGCCCCAATATCGAGACGATGTCGACCCTACACAACCGAAAGTATACTACAAGCGCGACCCCTTTACAGGGCAATGGGTACATTCCGATGTTGAGTTCAACGAAGACATGGAAATCGAAGTAGGAGTCAATGGTAAACTACCGACCAGGGGAACAACCGATGCGATCGGCTACGATCTATACGCCGCGCAGGATATCCTAATTAATTCATGGAAGTCCGCTTTGGTCCCCACAGATATTCGTATCAAAGTTCCTTATGGGACATACGGTCGGATAGCGCCAAGGTCTGGACTTGCGAAAAAGGGCATCGACGTCCTTGCAGGTGTAATAGACCATGACTACCGCGGAGAAGTCTTTGTCATGTTGATGAACCTCACTGGAGACCCGTACCAAGTAAAGAAAGGCGACAGAATTGCTCAGCTAATCTGCGAAGTAGCGATCACGCCCGAAATACAGGAATCCATGACCAAGGAGAAGTTCGAGAAAGAAATTCGACCTCACCTACATGGAAGTGGGCCCTACAACGAGCAGTTCAACAAGCCAACAAAGCGCGGTACACAAGGTTTTGGATCAACAGGACGATAAAAGTGGAAAAATCGTAAAGTCTAACCCTTCAATGGGCTCTAGCACCATTTCTACTCTCAACGGGGTCGTTGAAATCTAAGGGGGGGGTAATGTCACAAGAATTCTCCTAGTTTCCCTATATTTCTTACTATTTTTCCGGCAATTCTACGAATTATCTACGACTTTCTAGACCAATAACTAGCTTATCCGGTTCATAAGTTAACGGTTACATACGTGCCGAATGATGGCCGCGTTATCTCCCGTAACAACGGTCTTATCTTATCATTAGTAGTTACCATCAGTCACATGTCTAGTTCTAGCCAATCGGACATTTCGTCCGGAAGCAGTCAGCGTATAAACGTCAGCGGACCGGGCTTTGGTCACGCCCCTTCTTTGTAATGACAAGAGCGCAAAACGCCATTCGTGCGGCTTACGCCGCCTTTCTATATCCCGGTTTTGATCGGCATATGTATTTATCGTATATTACTAAGTACTTAGGTACCTGGGGACTTGTACATACGAATACGGACGTTAGTATTATCTAATAAGACTGTTAGGGGTCTTATTTATCATGTATATATACTAGACTTGCTGAGCGCTATTGCCTCAGTTCTATTCATTGCATTCATACTACGAGTTAACCACTCAGCGTATCCTGCTTAACATCTACTTATCCCTTGCCTAACCAGCAAAACCAAGAACATTACAAGTAAGTTGTTATCTTGTGTTATTGCCGAGCTGCCAAATATACCGAGATGGGATACCGGGTGACGTACGACCGCCTTATCTTCCCACAAGATAAGGGGTCTCTGTGAAGCCTCTTCGTAGAGGTGCGCTTCTTTGGGGCGCTGTACACTCCCAGCCGCTGCGGGGCTGGTGTGTTCTTCACAGAACGTCTTCGAGACGTGTGGTTGGGGCGAGGGGAACCGAGATGGTTCCGACATTGGCGACGGTGGTGGCGGGGGCCGAGGGTCCTGCTGAGTTTGAGTCAGCCGTGACTTCTTCCCAGATCGTTCGGGCACAATACGTCTTGCCATCCGCGGGGGGCGCCGAGTACGGCTTCTTGCCAGAAGCCTGTCCCTTTCCACTACCCGAAGGAGCAGCCGTGGTCTTTCCAGACGCGGCAGCTGCATCCTTCACCCTTTGTTGTTCGGCCCGCTGAGCGGCAGGCACGAACGTTCCCGCAGCCTTGTCCGCGGCAAGCTTGGGACACTTGTTGAAATAGTGTCCCGTCTGCTTGCAGTACGTGCAGACGGCGTTGGCGGTGTCGGTGGGGGCTTTGGCGGGCGCCTTTCCCTTGTCCTTCTTTTTCTCCGACTTCTTTGCAGCAGCGGAGGACGTCTCCTTCTTTTCGGCAGGGGCCGAGTCTTTCTTGCCGGCCTTCTCAAAGATCGAGCCCTTGATCTTATCAGGGTAAGATGTCTGATACATTTCGAGGGCGAAATCTATCAGAGGCTCAATGTCGGTGGGGGCCTTGAAGAACGGGGTCTTGCCGAGGACGTTTAAGGTGTCCTTAACCTTTTCGGGGAGTGTTTCGGTGAACTCCCACACCAGGGTCTCGTTGGCGGTTTCGGAGAGACGGCCGAGGGTGCGGAACCGTTCGCAGTAATTGAAATAGTTCGATTCGGCGAGTTCCTTGCCCTTGGTACCGTAGTAGCCGCGAATTTCCTTCTTCGCGATCTCCTTATCCGTCATCTTGCCGTATTGCACCATTACGGATTTGGTGAAATCCTCCCAGGTGCCGAGAGGTTCACCGTTTCCTGCCTTCTTGATGAGAGGCGAGAAAAACTTGTATGCGTCCCCTGTGACGCAGAAGAGGGCCGTGGTGATACGGTCATGGTCGTCGTAGACCCTGAGCGTACCGAAGTACAGGCCCATCTTCTCCACCCATTCCTGCGCAGTCACCTTTCCAGATGACCCAGAGAATTCGGGGGAAGGGGGAATTTTCAGGTTTTGAGGCAGACCTGGAATCTGCGGGGCGACGGCTGCTGCAGCAGCGGCTGCAGCTTGTGTGGCGGCAGCGGCCTCGGCTGCACGGGTTCGAGCAGTGTTGGGGGCCGTTGCGGGTTCTTCCAGGGGCGTGCGGACACCGGGAGGGTTGGGAACGGAGGGGTTCTTTCGGCTCCTCCGAAGTTCTTCCTCAACCTTCTCCATGCGCTCGGCGAACACATCCTCGAGGTCATCGAGCCGAGTCTGGTAATCGTCCCGGAGCTGTTTCTCCATCTCGGAGAACTTGGCGGTGTAGTCCTGTCGGAGTTCCTTGCCAAGGTCCACCAGCGTGGACACAATGACACAGATATACCCTCATACCGTGATACCTGTGTACTGCTGTCCTAGTGGCCCTCAACCTAACGCGCAAGTCCTTAGGGCATAAGCCCACACCGCAGTGTCGAGGCGCAGACGAGCAGGTCAAGGGATGGCTAAGCCAGCAGGCGCACACAGGGGTAGAGTGGTATACAGGGGGACAAGCCCCAACGTCGAGAATAACGAGCATGGGGCTGTAAGGCCCCAGCGCAGTAGACTATATACATGTGCAGATACACAGGCGCGCGGTACTACCTACCCTACAGTAAGAGTCCGTGCGCAATCTACATCATGTGCTACAGTACGTAAGCAAAGGGCGACCTATACACGTGAGTGGTTACGCTGCTATGGGGGCGCATTGACCACTGTACTATGACGCAAGAGAGGTCACCTGACTACAACACTAGGGTACGGGGGTTCGACCCCATGCCACGGTAAAAACCGTGACACACAAGCTCGTTGCGGACTGTGTTGACTGCTTCGTGTAGCTCGTCTTGGGCCATCTGTTCGATTGCCCTGGATTGCCCAGCCAGGGAGTCGATTCTGCCATGGATTTGCTCCAGGCGGGCGTGCACCATCCGGCCGAGGGTGTCGACCTTGTCGTGGCTTATCGCCGCACTTCGTTGTACGGCGGCGTCGAGGATTGCCCCATGCAGGGGTGCATCCACCTTGTGTTGTTCCTCCTCTGGGAGGTACGACTTAAGGCCTATTTCGACCTCATTGTTGGTTCGGCGTTCTGGGCCCGAAAACTCTATTTCTAGGGTTGTGACGGGCCCGATCGGTCGGGTGTAGCGAGCCGGTGGGTATCCGGGGATAGGTGTACCCGGCCGCGTTCCCATGGGGTTGGCTGGGGAGTCCCTTTGTGGGGGGACATCCTCGACTTCATCTTCTTCCTCTTCCTCGCTCAGATGCTCCAAGGTCACCAGGGGTTGAGTCCCTGAGGGCCCTGCTACCGGGGTCACCGGACCTTCCGAGCGAAGGCGCATTGTGCGACGAGTGGCGAGGGGTGCGCTGTTGGAGGAGGTGGAAGACATTGTGAATCTGTTTGCGACGAATGTTAGTTTCCGGTTACTCATTGTCTTAGATTCTTAAGAAGGGATTGAAAGCTGCAACTTTCGTTATAGATCACACTCGCACTCTATTTCAGAGTTAAAAGACGATAGTATTTCTACTATACAATCGCGAGTATATCCTCTTCTACCGAAGTAGTTGAGGGCCCTGCCACCTTGTCAGGTGGTGTTACACCGAAGGCAAAAGAAATTTGTAGCGCTACGCATTCTGCTATGATACGAGCCAAGTCCGTACGCCAATCCGAAAAGGAAATGTTGCCGAGCTGTTTACAGTACTTTTTCATAATTCTCCACTCTCTATTGGTGATCCTCCCCCGTCTCGCTCTATCCTTGACGTTATCCACCAAATCTTCTAATTCTACTACCATAGTATGGAAACGAATGTCGTTTTCCATATGGAAGCCTGGGTAATTAGGGGGGTGGTTGGCGAGAGGAGTGAGACGAGTGAGAGTGCCTTCTAGCATGGGAATAACTTGCTCGCATGCTTGGAGAGGCTTCTTCTTCCCGAAGACGAGGGAAGGGTCGAGAATCTTGTGATTGGCCGGAACAGCAGGTCCGGCCGCCGGGCTGGAGAGGCGGAGGGCCAGTGAAGAAGCTGCTTGTTTGGCTTCCTTGGCGGCTTGTTTGGCGGCGATTCGCTTGTTCAGCTTATCGCGGGCGAGCTTGAGCTTGTTGAGTTCGCGGAGTTCGATGAGGTTCTCCATGGCGGTAATGGAAGCGGCTAGCTTCTCTTCCTCCGTCCAGATGCGCTTGGCAAGTGGAACTGGCTTGGGAGGTCGAGGAGCGGGTTTCCCAGCCTCAGCAATGTGCTTTGGCATGTGGACGGGAATCTCCCAAAGATGGAGCTTCCCAGTGTAGTCTTCCTTTACAGGAAGCGTGTAGGTGACGTCCTCTGCCCGAGGAATGTCGGTGGTGTCGATGCGGCTGAGAAGAGACCGCTTCGCCGGCTTGACATAAGGGGCAGTGGAAGAGCCACGGGTGCGACGGGTAACGCGGGGCATGATTCTAGAAAGTGCAGCCTTCATGAGAAACGAAGTTTCCCAGTGATACGTCCAAGAACAGGAATAGAAGGGGTTATGTAAGGTAGGGTAGTGGACTCCTTTTCAGGAGCAAAGAAGGTGTACTACGGGGCATAATTACTCTTATGTTGCGCGCAAACCCTGTGCCGAGACGGCGCGGATATTCGCATGACCCTAACAGTCAGAGGCGCCGACTCCAGGGGTAGAGTTGCTGACTGCCAGGCCGGTTCCTGGGTCAGATGATTGGGATTCGGATACACGACACCGCCCCGGAGGGACGATGCCGGAAAGTGGCTGGGATTTTACATCCCTTAGCCTGTCCATGCTTCAACAATGAGGTTGCCGTCTACAGACTATCACGGGGACTTTTTCAGGACATTGGAATACCATCGCGTCCACAGGTAAGTGGATTAGCCCTAAGGCGCACAAGTGTACCCCTTTGCCCTATTTGACCCCATGACGTGCACGCCGAACTGCCCGGAGGACTTATGTTTTGTGGCTACCGCACTTGTCCTTTGGCAGGATTATCCGAAGATGATCCCCCTCACTGCTTTTCCCATAACGGGTTCAAAGCAGGTCCCTTACGCCTGGGAGGCGGCTTTGGAAAATTCCCATGCCATCATAATGATGACCCTGTGGATAGCGATGGGGCGCTGAACAACGCTTGCCATGGCAGGGGGTTGGGCGCACACAGGCAGACCGTCCCCTTTTCTCCACAGGCGGGTCTTAACCGCTCACAGTCCAAGCTTGTCAGCGAGGACCGTGTCTCCTTGACCCTGGAGTCCGGGTTAGGTAGGCCTCCTGCCTAAAAAGGCGGTGTGGCTTTTCCTGGTTGCCAATCCTCTGCCGAGGATGGCGATGTATCCCCCAGATCTCAACTATCACCCCAAACTCTTTGTCAAGAGTAGGGATGTGCGCAGCAACGAGCAATAGCCCCTGTAGGATAGAAACCCAGGCCCAAGCGCAAGCGCAAGGGCGGGGGTAGGGGGAGATTTGTTCTTATGACACAAACAAGGTTGTGGGACTCACACTATAGCTTGATAACGACTTGAAGGAGTTGTTGAAGCTGGTGAGGAAATGCTTGTAGGCGCAGTAGGAATGTTATGTAACTATGCGATAGCAGAGAACAAATCTAAGGCTTATCTGCAGTGATAGCCCTACTTATATACATGCTTTGTTTGGTTACCGGTAAGGGAGCCAAACATGAAGGTGGTCTGTGCGCAGACATAACTAATATGGTTAAGTCGTAAACTACAGTAGACCATGTGCGCCGGTAATGGCCGCACCAGTAAGAGCGTTTGTTTGGACCGTAGGTCCATGTTGTGGAAGTGGCTGTAGCTACGTTAGTAAGCCATGCATGTGATTCTTATATTCCGGTATCGGGATATGAGTAATCGTAAGGTCATTGACATGTGATAACGAGCGGGCCGCTTATCCAATTGTACTGACATAGCCCGGTATCGGGATATGAGTAAGGCATGTGACACCGGAGGTTAGTCCGCTGAGTCATTGACGCGTACGAGCGTGTTATGTACGTGTTGTTATGACAAGTGGACGTATACCGCGTTGTGTACGTGTTGTTTGGTTGCGTGTACGTGTAGACGGGCGCTTAGCAGCGTAAATGTCTACAAGGTCGTAGAAATACCAGATAAATAGGTAAAAATACGGGAAAAATAGTGGCATGTCCCAAATCTGTGACACACGTACACTAAACCAAACAACACGTACACAACGCGGTATACGTCCACCTGTCATAACAACACGTACATAACACGCTCGTACGCGTCAATGACTCAGCGGACTAACCTCCGGTGTCACACGCCTTACTCATATCCCGATACCGGGCTATGTCAGTACAATTGGATAAGCGGTCCGCTCGTTATCACATGCCCATGCCCTTACGGTTACTCATATCCCGATACCGGTATATAAGAATCACATGCATGGCTTACTAACGTAGCTACAGCCACTTCCACAACATGGACCTACGGTCCAAACAAACGTTCTTACTGGTGCGGCCATTACCGGCGCACATGGTCTATTGTAGTTTACGACTTAGCTGTATTAGTTATGTCTGCGCACAGACCGTCTTCATGTTTGGCTCCCTTACTGGTAACCAAACAAAGCATGTATATAAGTAGGGCTATCACTGCGGATAAGCCTTAGATTTGTTCTCTGCATTTGCTCAGTTACATATCATACCTGCCTGCGCCTACTAGCTCCCTCACCAACCCACCATCAACTCCTTCAAGTCGCCTTATAGGTTATAGTGTGAGTCCCACAACTAGTTTATGTCATAAGAACAAATCTACCCCTACCCCCGCCCTTGCGCTTGCGCTTGGGTCTGGGTTTCTATCCTATAGTTGGGTATATTACTCGTTGCTGCGCACATCCCTACTCCTGACAAGGAGTTTGGGATGAGATTTGAGATCTGGGGGATACAGCGCCTTCCTCGGCAGAGGATTGGCAACCAGGGAAGCCACACTGCCTTTTTAGGCAGGAGGCCCACCTAACCCGGACCTCAGGGTTAAGAGGAGGCGGCTATTCCTGAAAAGGTCTAGCTGCCAGCGGTTGAGACCCGCCTGTGGAGAATAAGGGACGGTCTGCCTGTGTGCGCCCAACCCCCTGCCATGGCAAGCCTTGCTCAGGGCCCCATCGCTATCCACAGGGTCATCATTTTGATGGCATGGGAATCTTCCAAAGCCGCCTCCCAGGCGTAAGGGACCTGCTTTGAACCCGTTATGGGAAAAGCAGTGAGGGGGGTGACATAAAAAATCACCCTGCCATAGGTCACTCGCGGTAGCCAACAGCATAAGTCCTCCGGGCAGCTCAGCGTGCGAGCATGGGTCAAACCGGGTTGGGGCCCCATCAGAAGAGAACCGCGTAGCCCACTCCTTCGGGATGTGGAGTGCTGGTTTCTCGCGATCTTAGATCGATGGTGGTTTTTTAGCCCTGATGTGACACCCATGTGGCTAAAGACGGCAACCTCATTGTTGAAGCATGGACAGGCTAAGGGATGTAAATGTCACGAATTCTCGTGTCATTTTAGGTGCGGCCCCAGCAGGGCTCGAACTAGCGCACTTACGTTTATTAGTCACATGACTCAGTCGCCATAGCATAGTGGTTACGTGTCGCCTCTACCCCTACGGTCACTACCCCTTGCGCGTCTTAGATACATGCTTACATAAGGCCCTTAGTTACTGCGCACAGGCCATGCCTTTAGGGCATGCCCAATCCCTGTAGCGTAGTCGTCTTCATGTATATAAGGCTGCACAGTCTGAGGCGTACTCCTCAGACTGATCAATGTCAACGTTGGGGCGTGTCCCTCTTGATTATCCTCTATGCGTGCTAGTCTGGGGATCCCTTAGTGACTGCGTCTCTAAGTCTCACTCTTAGAGCGCCCTCAGTCGATGTCGCTAGGCCCTTGACTTCGTCAATAGTACGTATATGACAATCTTGTGTCAGTAAAATCCCAGCCACTTTCCAGCATCGTTCCTCCGGGGTGGTGTCGTGTATCCGAATCCCAATCATCTGACCCAGGAACCGGCCTGGCAGTCAGCAACTCTACCCCTGGAGTTGGCGCCTCTGACCGTTAGGGTCATGCGAATATCCGCGCCATCTCGGCACAGGGTTTGCGCGCAACATAAGAGTAACGAGTTTAATTACCCGCGGCTTTGCCACGGATGTCAATTGTCATTTAAGTATGATAACTAATAGAATAAGGGAAAAACATATTGTATGGCAATGTGAGTCCACCAACCCCCAGGGTGTGTGATCACCCTGCTGCACCTCTGTCACAAAATCTCCCTATTTCCCTCTATTTTTCCCAATTTATTACAAGTCTCTGCGACACTTCTACAACGACTTATACGTTAAGCGCCCACACGTGCTCTCCATCTTATCTGTTATCACTATCGTCCACCTTATCTCATCTACACCTTATCTTATCTCGTAGCCACAAATACCAAGTAGATACAAACATCATCGCTTCCTGCCAGAACTCACATGACACATAGGGTTAGCGCCCTTGGATGACGGCGCTTCCCCTAGTCACAACACCTCGGGCATGATTACTCATGCCCCGATGAACTAGTATCACATGCTTACGACGTCTCCCTGCCTACGCACAGACCATGACACTTTAGGGCAGCCTGACGCAGACACTCACTAAGACTTGAGTATAAGGGTTGAGGGGCGGTGTCGATAAGTGTGAGGTGTAAGAGTCAAGCAGTTGGTAAGAACAACTAGTCGATTGTCGAGGAGAACTATTCTGAGTCTACAACGTACTCAGAGGCCAGCTTATATACATGAAGGGTAAGACCCATAACACCGTAGGTAAGACTAGTGATACCGCAGGGCGTAGGGTTATGTACCGGTAATGGTACGACCCGAAGCTTGTGATAGTTCCAAAGGTCGCTGACTGAGCATAAGGCTACAGCATGTGACGTGTGGCAACGTATGTTGTGAACTCTTTGTAGGGTCACGTGCAGGAAAGATAAGATATGTCTACAGATAAGACGAGGCGCCGTGATAGGCGCTGAGCTAACGTGCACAAGAGATAAGATAAGAGTTATCTACGAGAGTGAGATAAGATAGGACATAACGTGACTTGGAAAGCGAGTAGAACGAGCTGTAGAAAATCAGAGAAAATAGGGAAAAATAGGGAAAAATAAGAGAAACCGTGACACAGCCACATTAGCATTGCTGCCTCTCATGTATATAAGCCTACCTCTGAGTCACTTAGGACTCAGACTAGTTCATCTATCGGCCACTGCTATAAGCCCTTAAAGCTCTTAGCACTTAAACCTCTGCTTTTACTGTCTTAAACCTCGCTCCAACACACCGACAAGTCTTCAAAGTAAGTCCGTGTCATTTGAACTAGTCTTCTTTTCCGCCCCCGGCCGCCAGGCCCTGGGCGAAGTTTTGTGCTACTCTTTTGGTTATTATAGGCTGGTCGTTATGTGTCTACATCCTACAGATTCTCGATGTGGGTTCTGGGGGAAAATGCCGACGCCTAGGCTTAAGGGCCGGCGCTGCTCTCTGAAAAGAGGTGGCGCTGTTACCTGTCTGCGAGCCGCTGCCAACCCATGGGAGATTCCCAGACCGGCATGCTCAAAGACGGGGGCTTATGATCCAGGCCCAAGGATCTGGCTCGCACCTTAACCGGTTGCTCAGGCCCGCGGCTAGCGCCCACGCCCTCACAAGGCAACCCCGTGACTCAATGTACGGTGGTGGTGCGCAGCGACCCGCGGTGTCCTCGGCAAGAGTCATGGCTAACCACCATGGATGTAATATCCTAAACGGTCTGTCTGGCCGGTGTAGGTCCACCGCGCCATTTGTATCCAGAATCTTCCAGCTGCGCATAGAGAGATGCCAGTCCGACGCCGACACATCGATGTAGACACATAACGACGCCAACACAGCCCTTCACTTTGGTCCATCATTTTTAGGGTTTATTTAGATCCTTATCTCAACCGTAGTAGCCATGTCGACCATCAACGTATCCAACTACCAAGCGGTCCAGGGTCCCCACTTCGTAATTCATAAGGTAGTCACGCCTTACAACCTGGTGATAGGAAGATGGCATTGGCCAGGCGCGTACACGTGCCTTATGCACTTCCTCAAAATAAAGTTCAACATCACCGTCACGGGCCCGGGAATCACCACTTTCAACTCCATCCCTCCGCACGTTCGTCCCCATTTAGCACTAAACACCACAGCTTGGGTCCGCTACTGTGGCCCAGATTCCACGCGGAATCACATTTGCTGGTTTAGATGGACGGACGACGCATATGAGATGCGCATGGTGGAGCTTCTGCTCTGCTACGGGGACGTTCACTGGTACTCCCCTTTTGAAAATACCTCTACAGACAATGCGAGTAGGCCCCTTACGGCGCCCATAAGGCGCCTTAGGCCTGACACAGACTAGACTGTGGGACTCACACTATAACCTTATAGGCGACTTGAAGATGTTGCAGAAGGTTGGTGAGGAAGCTAGTGGGCGCAAGCAGAGATGGTTTGTAACTGTGCGAATGCAGAGAACAAATCTAAGGCTTATCCGCAGTGATAGCCCTACTTATATACATGCTTTGTTTGGTTACCGGTAAGGGAGCCAAACATGAAGGTGGTCTGTGCGCAGACATAACTAATATGGTTAAGTCGTAAACTACAATAGACCATGTGCGCCGGTAATGGCCGCACCAGTAAGATCGTTTGTTTGGACCGTAGGTCCATGTTGTGGAAGTGGCTGTAGCTACGTTAGTAAGCCATGCATGTGATTCTTATATACCGGTATCGGAATATGAGTAATCGTAAGGGCATTGGCATGTGATAACGAGCGGGCCGCTTATCCAATTGTACTGACATAGCCCGGTATCGGGATATGAGTAAGACGCGTGACACCGGAGGTTAGTCCGCTGAGTCATTGACGCGTACAAGCGTGTTATGTACGCGTTGTTTGGTTGCGTGTACGTGTAGACGGGCGCTTAGCAGCGTAAATGTCTACAAGGTCGTAGAAATACCAGATAAATAGGTAAAAATACGGGAAAAATAGTGGCATGTCCCAAATCTGTGACATTACCCCCTCTTCAGGTTTCATTGTCCCTAATGGAACGATTACTTTCCTGTGGAGCCGAATCCACCAGTACCGCGCTCAGATTTAATCTTTTCAAAGTAAGATTTCCCGTGTAGCGTAATGTGCGGGTCCTTAGCAACTTCGCAGATGAGCTGAGCAATCTTATCACCGGCCCGAATATCGATAGATATATCGGAGTGATTCCGGAGAATGATGATTACTTCGCCTTGATAATCGTGGTCGATAACGCCACCCATTACGTCTATGCCTTTGCGGGCGAGACTAGAGCGGGGGGCGATACGTCCGTAAGTGCCGAAAGGTACCTGGATTTTCAGTTTGGTGTTGTATTCTGTCTGCCCGTGAGCTGGCAGAACGTCGCCTGTTGCAGTGTACAGGTCAAACCCAACCGAGTCCTTGGTTCCTTTTTCCGGCATTCGGCCGCCTTCACCGACTACGATTTTCAAATCCGCGTTTTGGTTAATGTCCGCTGACATCCATCCCCCGTCGGGGTGTCTAACCATGCGTTGCTTAGGGTCCTTCGCAAATTCTTCGCGATACTGCGGCCAGTCGTCTGGCCACGTGCATTCGTCGGCTTCCCAGTCGTCGCTGTCAGGGTCGAAGACATGAACTGCTTCTTTCCTTCTAGCTGATCGCCTGAGGGGGACATCCTGCATTGGAATGGCGTGTGAAGCCTTGTATTCCTGCAGAATGTCATATGCCGTGTCGAGGTCGGCTTCGCGTACCCAGGAGTCGTCATTGATACCGAATCCCTTCCATCGGATTCTATACTCAACTCTTCCTGCGCGGAGACGATGATCTAAGATCTTCTCAACTTCCCATAATTCCTCGCCGTCGACCATTTCTGGTTGAGGCTCTGGTTTTTTCTGATGCACAGGGTCCTTGTACATGACCAACTTGGAAGCGTGGAATACTGGGTGGTAAGCCCTGTATTGCTCGTCCATGTGTACCCTAAAGGTGACCGGAGATAATTGTTCAATTATCCTAAATGGTCCCAAATAGCGTGGACTAAGACTTCTTTCGGAGTCTTGCCAGCTTCGGGCGTCAACGAGAACTTTGTCGCCGACTTTAAACGGTACCGAGCGCTTATGTTGATCATAGTACCAAGACCAGCGTTCAGCAGCCAGTTTCATTGCTGCCTTAGCTTGTTCTTGTGCTGACCATCGTTCGTAAGCAATGACATTTAGGTCCACGTATTGTGTTGGACGTAAATTCGTAGGTCCTGCGTTGGGATGCCTTCCTAGTTCGACAAAGAATGGACTATTCTTTGTTGTCTCACTAGCCGCGTTGTTGTACGCGAATTCGGCCGTAGGGAGAAACCATGACCAGTTATCCTTCTGAATAACATCGATGTAACATCTAAGATATTGTTCCAGGATTTGGTTAACTCTCTCCGTCTGGCCATCCGCTTGCGGGTGATAGGCAGTTGTCATTGACCGTTGGATTCCCAATTGTTCACACCATCCCTTGAACAAGTCAGCTGCGAATTGCGGGCCTCTATCCGAAATGATTTGTTTCGGAAGTCCGTGGTTCGGATAGATCCGGAGGTACAGGAGGTTCGCTAATTCTTTTGCCGTTATCTTGTCTGACGTGGGAATGAAGTGCGCTCGCTTGGTAAGCCGGTCCACTATTACCATAATAGCATTGAATTGTTTCAATTCGCCGCTGGGTGGTAAGTGGACGATAAGGTCAATTGTGACGGTGTCCCAAGGTGCTTCCGGAACTGGGAGCGGTTGCAGGGGTCCGTACGGGGTCTGGTTGTGGTTCTTCATGCGTTGGCATGTGTCACAACCTTCCACGTATTGCTTTACCATTGTGGTCATTCCAGGCCACCAGTAATTACGTGATAGAAGTTCATAGGTCTTCCATCGTCCGAAGTGACCGGCTGTTACATGGTCATGATGTAACTCCAGAATCTTCGTGCGTAATTCCTTAGGCTCTTTTGGAACGTACACTTTTCCTCGTCTGAGGAGTAATCCGGCCTCCATGTTCCATTCCTGGAGATCTTTACCGAATTCCTTGGGACCACTTTTCAGTAGTTCCTGGTAATCCTTGGTAATTTGATCGTCCATGAGGGCTTGTCGGATTTGTCGGAGAAGGTCCTCGTCGCCTGATTGTATCTCCTGCTGTGACGCTTCTAGCGCCCTAACCGTAAAGTATTCCGGTTTCAGCAAAATTTGATCGCGATTGTCGAGTTCCACCCCCTCTTCATGGTCTGGCCTCCGTGACAGAGGATCAGCCGTAAGCATTGTTTTACCGGGTTTGTGACACATGGTGAAGTTGAACCTTGTCAGGTAAAGACTCCAACGTGCCTGTCTCCGGGTTAGCCGTTGTGCCGATTTGAAATATGTCAGATTGAGATGATCCGACCATACTTCAAATTTGTGTGGGTGTCCTTCGAGGTAATGTCTCCATTCCTCTAGTGCACGGATGATTGCGAGCAACTCCTTATCGTAAATCTCATAGTTCCTTTCGGGTGCTGATAGAGATTTCGAGTAAAAGGCTACCGGGTGCCAGAGCTTATCCTCCGAAGAGTATTGTGATAGCACTGCACCAGTTGCGTAATCGGAAGAATCCGCTTCCACGCGGAACGGGGATTCCTGATCTGGGATCCGGAGTATTGGAGCCGATGTGAAAGCTTCCTTGAGAGTTTGGAAGGCTTCCGCTTGTTCGGGTCCCCAATTCCACTGCGTGTTTTTCTTGGACAGTTCGGTTAACGGCTTAACCACTTTGGAGAAGTCTTTAATGAACCGACGGTAGTAGTTGGCGAAGCCAACAAAGGCTTGGACGTCCTTCACCTTGGCAGGTGTAGGCCAGTCCATGACACCGGCTACCTTCTTAGGGTCCATTTCGACTTTTCCTTTGGAAATGATCATTCCCAGGTATTCAATACTGCTTTGTTCGAAGAAGCACTTTTCAGGCTTCGCGAACAAGTCGTTGTCTTGCAAGATTTGTAATACTTGCTTGACAATACGACGGTGTTCCAACAGGTCGTTTCCGAACACAAGGATGTCGTCTAGGTAGACAATGACCTTTCCTTCTCTGATAAGGTCACCTAGGATATCGTTCATCATGTGTTGGAACGTGCTGGGTGCATTACAAAAACCGAAGTACATGACTACAGCTTCGTAAAGGCCGTTAGGCGTAATGAATGCGGTCTTCCATTCATCTCCCTCCTTGATTCTTACGTTGTTGTAACCCCAACGCAAGTCGAGCTTCGTAAATATCGAAGCCTGGCTAAGCTTATCGATAAGCTCGTCTATGCGTGGGAGAGGGTACCTGTTTTTAATGGTTAAGTCGTTTACTTTCCGGTAATCGACTACCATTCGGGCTCCGCCGTCTTTTTTAGGGACGAAGAAGACCGGGCTCGCGATCGGAGATTTTGAGTGTCGGATGTAGCCCTTCCGTAACTCTTCCTGAATCCACTGATCTAGCGAGTTCGCTTCCTGAGGAGACATCTTGTATGCCTTACTCGGGGGCGGTAGCACCGCGTCATCGGGGAAGTCGATGGCATGGTCGTATGGTTTCCGCTCGGGCATCCTTTCGGATGCGCGCTGAGAAAATACCGTGGGACCAAACTCCTGGTATTCCTCCGGAACCAAGGATTTCCATTTCTGGAGATCCGCATCTGTCAGGAATTCATCATCCGACTTCTCCGTTATCGACTGAATGGCATCGATAAGGAGTTCCGTTCCTTCGTCAAGGGTGTTCACCCAAGCGACAAAGGGATTCTCAGGCTCCTCTAAGCCGAGAAAATCTATTGGAAAGTCATTGATGATCTGATAGATGTTGCGGGGTTCGATTTCATCTTCTTCCTCAGAAATCGAAACCCGTTTGCCATGTTTACATTTTTCCGTACACCGATATGTGAAGGTTCCTTCCGGCCAATTGAAGTCCGGGTTGTGTTTCAGGAACCAGTCATATCCGAGGATCACATCCGCATTCTGTACGTCCATTACGTACAAGAATTCGGTGGACTTGTGTTCCTCGTGCACCATATAAGCTTTTACTGCCATATTGATATTACCGGCGGTATTAGAGGTACCGTCGGCGTTACGAATTTCGAGAGGTGAAGGTAGTTTCTGAGTGACTAATTTCTCCTCATGTACGAGTTTCTTATCTATGACGCTTATTGATGCACCGGTGTCGATTAATGCCATGGCGTTTACTTTCTTTCCATATACCCACAGTTCCACTTCGATAGAGAACGATTTATTGTCGTCTCGAGAATCGTTTCCATGTACATTATACAAAGTGAAAAACTTCGACGCGAGCGGGTCAGGATAAAAGTATTTTACAGGAGGGGCACGTGTAGCTAGTGTCCTTGTCCTCCGGGCAAAGTCCATTGCCGAGTTACCGAATATACCGATATGGGATACCGGGTGACGTACGACCGCCTTATCTTCCCACAAGATAAGGGGTCTCTGTGAAGCCTCTTCGTAGAGGTGCGCTTCTTCAGAGCGCTGTACACTCCCAGCCGCTGCGGGGCTGGTGTGTTCTTCACAGAACGTCTTCGAGACGTGTGGTTGGGGCGAGGGGAACCGAGATGGTCCCGACATTGGCGACGGTGGTGGCGGGGGCCGAGGGTCCTGCTGAGCTTGAGTCAGCCGTCACTTCTTCCCAGATCGTTCGGGCACGATACGTCTTGCCATCCGCGGGGGGCGCCGAGTACGGCTTCTTGCCAGAAGCCTGTCCCTTTCCACTACCCGAAGGAGCAGCCGTGGTCTTTCCAGACGCGGCAGCTGCATCCTTCGCCCTTTGTTGTTCGGCCCGCTGAGCGGCAGGCACGAACGTTCCCGCAGCCTTGTCCGCGGCAAGCTTAGGACACTTGTTGAAATAGTGTCCTGTCTGCTTGCAGTAGGTGCAGACGGCATTGGCGGTGTCGGCGGGGGCTTTGGCGGGCGCCTTTCCCTTGTCCTTCTTTTTCTCC
Organism: Wolfiporia cocos; assembly: GCA_029448655.1. Lineage (NCBI taxonomy): Eukaryota > Fungi > Basidiomycota > Agaricomycetes > Polyporales > Phaeolaceae > Wolfiporia > Wolfiporia cocos. The sequence goes on from JACCLO010000022.1 coordinate 208,342, forward strand.
GACTTCTTTGCAGAAGCGGAGGACGTTTCCTTCTTTTCGGCAGGTGCCGAGTCCTTCTTGCCGGCCTTTTCGAAGATCGAACCCTTGATCTTGTCTGGATATGACGTTTGGTACATTTCCAGGGCGAAGTCGATGAGGGGTTCGATGTCGGTTGGGGCCTTGAAGAACGGGGTCTTGCCGAGGACGTTTAAGGTGTCCTTAACCTTTTCTGGGAGAGTCTCGGTGAATTCCCACACCAGAGTCTCATTGGCGGTTTCAGAGAGACGGCCGAGGGTGCGGAACCGTTCGCAGTAATTGAAGTAGTTCGATTCTGCCAGTTCCTTGCCCTTCGTGCCGTAATAGCCGCGAATTTCCTTCTTGGCTATCTCCTTATCCGTCATCTTCCCATATTGCACCATGACTGACTTGGTGAAGTCCTCCCAGGTGCCGAGAGGTTCACCGTTTCCTGCCTTCTTGATGAGAGGCGAGAAAAATTTGTATGCGTCCCCTGTGACGCGGAAGAGGGCCGTGGTGATACGGTCATGGTCATCGTAGACCCTGAGCGTACCGAAGTACAGGCCCATCTTCTCCACCCATTCCTGCGCAGTCACCTTTCCAGATGACCCAGAGAATTCGGGGGGAGGGGGGATTTTCAGGTTTTGAGGCAGACCTGGAATCTGCGGGGCGACGGCTGCTGCAGCAGCGGCTGCAGCTTGGGCGGCGGCAGCGGCCTCGGCTGCTCTGGCTTGAGCATGACCGGGGGCCGGTGCCGGGTCTTCCGGGGGCGTGCGGACACTGGGAGGGTTGGGAACGGAGGGATTCTTGCGAATCCTCCGGAGTTCCTCGTCGACCTTCTCCATGCGTTCGGCAAACGCATCCTCGAGGTCGTCCAGCCGGGACCGGTAGTCCTTTCGGAGCTGCTTCTCCATTTCGGAAAGCTTGGCGGTGTACTCCTGTCGGAGTTCCTTGCCGAGGTCCACCATGGTGGACAATACCTCGTTCCGGACCGAATTGACCGCTTCGTGTAGCTCGTCTTGGGCCTTCTGTTCGAGTGCCCTGGATTGCCCAGCCAGGGAATCGATTCGTTCATGGATACGCTCCAGGCGGGCGTGCACCATTCGACCTAGGGTGTCGGTGGTGTCATGGCTTATGGCCGCACTTCGTTGTACGGCGGCATCGATGATTGGCCCATGTATGGACCCATCCACCTTGTGGTGTTCCTCCTCAGGAAGGTACGCCTTAAGATTGTTCTCGACAGCGACATTGGTCTGTCGTGTCGGACCCGAAAATTCCATTTCCAGGGTGGTGGCGGGCCCGATAGGGCGAGTTCGACGAGCCGGTGGGTATCCGGCAATGGGGGAGCCCGGGCGTGTACCCATGGGATTGGTCGGAGATTCCCTTTGCGGGGGAGCGAACTCCGGCATTTCCTCTTCTCCTTCCTCTTCCTCTTCTTCTCCCTCGCTTAGGTGCTCCAGCGTCACCAGTTGCTGGGTTCCCGAGGGACCAGCTACCGGTGTCACCGGGCCTTCTGAGCGGAGGCGCATCTTGCGGGGGGCGAGGGGAGTGCTGACGGAGGAGGTGGAAGACATTTTTTGTGAATCTGTTTGTGACGAATGTTAGTTTCCGGTTACTCATTGTCTTAGATCCTTAAGAAGGGATTGGGTTTTGAAAGCTGCGACTTTCGTTATAGATCACACTCGCACTCTATTTCAGAGTTAAAAGATGATAGTATTTCTACTATACAATCGCGAGTATTTCCTCTTCTACCGAAGTAGTTGAGGGCCCTGCCACCTTGTCAGGTGGTGTTACACCGAAGGCAAAAGTAATTTGTAGCGCTACGCATTCTGCTATGATACGAGCCAAGTCCGTACGCCAATCCAAAAAGGAAATATTGCCGAGCTGTTTGCAGTACTTTTTCATAATTCTCCAGTCTCTATTGGTGATCCTTCCCCGTCTCGCTCTATCCTTTACGTTATCCACCAAGTCCTCCAATTCTACTACCATAGTGTGGAAACGCATGTCGTTTTCCATATGGAAGCCTGGGTAATTAGGGGGGTGGTTGGCGAGAGGAGTGAGGCGAGTGAGAGTGCCTTCTAGCATGGGAATAACTTGATCGCATGCTTGGAGGGGCTTCTTCTTCCCGAAGACGAGGGAAGGGTCGAGAATCTTGTGGTTGGCCGGAACGGGAGGTCCGGCCGCCGGGCTGGAGAGACGGAGGGCCAGTGAAGAAGCTGCTTGCTTGGCTTCCTTGGCGGCTTGTTTGGCGGCGATTCGCTTATTCAGCTTATCGCGGGCGAGCTTGAGCTTGTTGAGTTCGCGGAGTTCGATAAGGTTCTCCATGGCGGTAATGGATTGTGACACAAACAAGGTTGTGGGACTCACACTATAGCTTGATAACGACTTGAAGAGAGTTGTTGAAGCTGGTGAGGGAACGCTTGTAGGCGCAGTAGAGATGTTATGTGACTATGCGATAGCAGAGAACAAATCTAAGGCTTATCGTAGCGATAGCCCTACTTATATACATGCATTGTTTGGTTACCAGTAAGGGAGCCAAACATGAAGACGGTCTGTGCGCAGACATAACTAATACAGCTAAGTCGTAAACTACAGTAGACCATGTGCGCCGGTAATGGCCGCACCAGTAAGAAACGTTGTTAGGACCGTAGGTCCATGTTGTGGAAGTGGCGTTGCTACGTTAGTAAGCCATGCACGTGATAACTATATGCCGGTATCGGGATATGAGTAATCGTAAGTGCATTGGCATGTGATAACGAGCGGGCCGCTTATCCAATTGTACTGACATAGCCCGGTATCGGGATATGAGTAAGACGCGTGACACCGGAGGTTAGTCCGCTGAGTCATTGACGCGTACAAACGTGTTATGTACGTGTTGTTATGACGAGTGGACGTATACCGCGTTGTGTACGTGTTGTTTGGTTGCGTGTACGTGTAGACGGGCGCTTAGCAGCGTAAATGTCTACAAGGTCGTAGAAATACCAGATAAATAGGTAAAAATACGGGAAAAATAATGGCATGTCCCAAATCTGTGACAGATTGCGCTAGCTTCTCTTCCTCTGTCCAGATACGCTTAGCGAGCGGAACTGGTTTGGGAGGTCGAGGGGCGGGTTTCCCAGCCTCAGCAATGTGCTTTGGCATGTGGACGGGAATCTCCCAAAGATGGAGTTTCCCAGTGTAATCTTCCTTTACAGGAAGCGTGTAGGTGACGTCCTCTGCCCGAGGAATGTCGGCGGTGTCGATGCGGCTGAGAAGGGACCGCTTCGCCGGTTTGACGTAAGGGGCAGTGGAGGAGCCACGGGTGCGACGGGTAACGCGGGGCATGATTCTAGAAAGTGCAGCCTTCATGAGAAACGAAGTTTCCCAGTGATACGTCCAAGAACAGGAATGAAAGGGATTATGTAAGGTAGGGTAGTGGACTCCTTTTCAGGAGCAAAGAAGGTGTACTACGGGGCATAATTACTCTTATGTTGCGCGCAAACCCTGTGCCGAGACGGCGCGGATATTCGCATGACCCTAACGGTCAGAGGCGCCGACTCCAGGGGTAGAGTTGCTGACTGCCAGGCCGGTTCCTGGGTCAGATGATTGGGATTCGGATACACGACACCGCCCCGGAGGGACGATGCCGGAAAGTGGCTGGGATTTTACATCCCTTAGCCTGTCCATGCTTCAACAATGAGGTTGCCGTCTGTAGCCACATGGGTGTCACATCAGGGCTAAAAAACCACTGTCGATCTAAGATCGCGAGACAGCAGCGCTCCACATGCCGAAAGAGTGGGCCACGCGCTTCTCTTCCAATGGGGCCCCAAATCCGTTTGACCCATGCTCGCACGCCGAGCTGCCCGGAGGACTTATGCTATTGGCTACCGCGAGTGACCTATGGCAGGGTGATTTTTTACGTCACCCCCCTCACTGCTTTTCCCATAACGGGTTCAAAGCAGGTCCCTTACGCCTGGGAGGCGGCTTTGGAAAATTCCCATGCCATCATAATGATGACCCTATGGATAGTGATGGGGCGCTGAACAACGCTTGCCATGACAGGGGGTTGGGCGCACACAGGCAGACCGTCCCCTTTTCTCCACAGGCGGGTCTTAACCGCGCATAATCCAAGCTTGTCAGCGAGGATCATGTCTCCTTGACCCTGGAGTCCGGGTTAGGTAGGCCTCCTGCCTAAAAAAGGCGGTGTGGCTTCCCTGGTTGCCAATCCTCTGCCGAGGATGGCGATGTATCCCCCAGATCTCAACTATCACCCCAATCGCCTTGTCAGGCAGAAAGGGATGTGCGCAGCAACAAGTAATAGCCCCTGTAGGATAGAAACCCAGACCCAAGCGCAAGCGCAAGGGCGGGGGTAGGGGGAGATTTGTTCTTATGACACAGACTAGACTGTGGGACTCACACTATAACCTTATAGGCGACTTGAAGATGTTGCAGAAGGTTGGTGAGGAAGCTAGTGGGCGCAAGCAGAGATGGTTTGTAACTGTGCGAATGCAGAGAACAAATCTAAGGCTTATCCGCAGTGATAGCCCTACTTATATACATGCTTTGTTTGGTTACCGGTAAGGGAGCCAAACATGAAGGTGGTCTGTGCGCAGACATAACTAATATGGTTAAGTCGTAAACTACAATAGACCATGTGCGCCGGTAATGGCCGCACCAGTAAGATCGTTTGTTTGGACCGTAGGTCCATGTTGTGGAAGTGGCTGTAGCTACGTTAGTAAGCCATGCATGTGATTCTTATATACCGGTATCGGAATATGAGTAATCGTAAGGGCATTGGCATGTGATAACGAGCGGGCCGCTTATCCAATTGTACTGACATAGCCCGGTATCGGGATATGAGTAAGACGCGTGACACCGGAGGTTAGTCCGCTGAGTCATTGACGCGTACAAGCGTGTTATGTACGCGTTGTTTGGTTGCGTGTACGTGTAGACGGGCGCTTAGCAGCGTAAATGTCTACAAGGTCGTAGAAATACCAGATAAATAGGTAAAAATACGGGAAAAATAGTGGCATGTCCCAAATCTGTGACAAGGCCCAGACCCCTTAGGGTCATGATGACCGCTCGCCAACAAGCGTCGCGTAGAAAACACGTGCCCACCAACAGGGCAACAACCGAGGAAGCAGAAGATGCGCTGAACGCCAAATACGCCGAGGGCCTATACCGAGGTAGAGCCGAAGCGGAGCAGAACCAAACCGAGTGCGTCCTCGTACGACGCTTGGAAGGAACTGCCGAGCCTAGACTCCGCGACCTCCCCGCCCCCGGCAACGATCAGCCCGTCGCCTCATCCTCCAACATCGCTGCCGCCCACCAAGAGCCAGCACGGTTTGCCGACTACATCGACCAACTCCCCGTAGGAATCATACGTGAAAACGTATGCGTTTCCTACCAACAATACGAATGGGGCTTACGCCTCATTCCCCTCCTTGACCAAGTAGATAGGATCCTCATCGAAATCCACAGGGTCATATTCGATAACGACACCAACTACTACCAGGAGAAGGAATGCCAGGAGGTACACCAACAAATTCGCGCGTACCGCCACTTCGTAGACTCCTTTTTCCTGTCGCTTCTCTACGGACGACTCTCCAATAAAGAATTAGAGGAGATCGAGAGAAACGCCAACGCAATCCGTCGTTATTTAAGGAATGGGAAGGTTTTACGTGGAAGGGTCTTTTCGGCTATTAAAGGACTTGCGGCCTTAAAATATACATTTCCCCTGTTGTAACATGTAGCACACAATCTCTATCGTCTTCATCAGCGATCATAAGACCGATAGCAACAAAAAACAGTCCATAAGATTCCCTTTTAGGGATCTCTAAATAAGGCACCTGACAAGGGTCTTAACGAGTTTTTAATTAAAAACTCCCACATTGGATACACGACCTGACAAGGTCCCAGATGGCATCAAAATACGACATTCAAAACGGCTACTACCGAAGATACTCCTTTAGGTTTTCTTTAGGTCTTTTGATTTTTAGGAACCCATCGTCACAAACGATCATGAGATAACACCATTGCCCCCATCTGTTAGACATGTCCATGTCACGGTTTTCTACCTGACGTCGGGACAGTGTATTCCCCTGGGGTCGAACCCCGGTCCTCTTAGTATCTAGTCACATGTTAAGTCCGTTAGATAGTGTAGCGGTTATCTTCCATACCTAGTAGTCACGTTACGGGACACATGACAGTAGCTTAGTCAGCGGCGTCGCGGCGCCTGCGCACGGACCTTTACATTAGGGTCGGTACTTACAGTAGTACGGTGCGCGAGACTATGTATATAAGCTACCGACTGAGGTCTTACAACCTCAGTCTTGTTATTGTCGACATTGGGGCATGTCCCACAGCACTACTCCTCTGCGTGCTCTGCTGGCCCAACCATCGACGCTTCATTAGTCTTTGGTCTCACTGAGTAGCCCTCATAGCCAGCGCCACTAGGACGACTACGGTCTAAGGCATTGCGCCTTATATCTTAGGGCATAAGCCGTACGTTGAGTATAACTGCGTCATAATAACAAGACTACTTTACCTCCCCCCCTTGGCATCGTTCTACGCCTTGGGGCCGAGGGTTTCCCACTCTATAGGTAGACAATGCGGCGGGGGCACCTCCTTGAACAGGAGGTCGGCATCAACTCTGTCACAGATTTGGGACATGCCACTATTTTTCCCGTATTTTTACCTATTTATCTGGTATTTCTACGACCTTGTAGACATTTACGCTGCTAAGCGCCCGTCTACACGTACACGCAACCAAACAACACGTACACAACGCGGTATACGTCCACCTGTCATAACAACACGTACATAACACGTTTGTACGCGTCAATGACTCAGCGGACTAACCTCCGGTGTCACGCGCCTTACTCATATCCCGCTATCGGGCTATGTCAGTACATTTGGATAAGCGGCCCGCTCGTTATCACATGCCAATGCCCTTACGATTACTCATATCCCGATACCGGTATATAGTTATCACGTGCATGGCTTACTAACGTAGCAACGCCACTTCCACAACATGGACCTACGGTCCTAACAACGTTTCTTACTGGTGCGGCCATTACCGGCGCACATGGTCTACTGTAGTTTACGACTTAGCTGTATTAGTTATGTCTGCGCACAGACCGTCTTCATGTTTGGCTCCCTTACTGGTAACCAAACAATGCATGTATATAAGTAGGGCTATCGCTACGATAAGCCTTAGATTTGTTCTCTGCTATCGCATAGTCACATAACATCTCTACTGCGCCTACAAGCGTTCCTCACCAGCTTCAACAACTCCTTCAAGTCGTTATCAAGCTAAAGCGTGAGTCCCACAACCTTGTTTGTGTCATAAGAACAAATCTGCCCCCTACCCCCGCCCTTGCGCTTGCGCTTGGGCCTGGGTTTCTATCCTACAGGGGCTATTACTCGTTGCTGCGCACATCTCTACTCTTGACAAAGAGTTAGGGGTGATAGTTGAGATCTGGGGGATACATCGTCATCCTCGGCAGAGGATTGACAACCAGGGAAGCCACACCGCCTTTTTAGGCAGGAGGCCTACCTAACCCGGACTCCAGGGTTAAGGAGACATGGTCCTCGCTGACAAGCTTGGACTATGCGCGGTTAAGACCCGCCTGTGGAGAAAAGGGGACGGTCTGCCTGTGTGCGCCCAACCCCCTGTCATGGCAAGCGTTGTTCAGCGCCCCATCACTATCCACAGGGTCATCAGTATGATGGCATGGGAATTTTCCAAAGCCGCCTCCCAGGCGTAAGGGACCTGCTTTGAACCCGTTATGGGAAAAGCAGTGAGGGGGGTGACGTAAAAAATCACCCTGCCATAGGTCACTCGCGGTAGCCAATAGCATAAGTCCTACGGGCAGCTCGGCGTGCGAGCATGGGTCAAACGGATTTGGGGCCCCATTGGAAGAGAAGCGCGTGGCCCACTCCTTCGGGACGTGGAGCGCTGCTGTCTCGCGATCTTAGATCGACAATGGTTTTTTAGCCCTGATGTGACACCCATGTGGCTACAGACGGCAACCTCATTGTTGAAGCATGGACAGGCTAAGGGATGTAAAATCCCAGCCACTTTCCGGCATCGTCCCTCCGGGGCGGTGTCGTGTATCCGATTCCCAATCATCTGACCCAGGAACCGGCCTGGCAGTCAGCAACTCTACCCCTGGAGTCGGCGCCTCTGACCGTTAGGGTCATGCGAATATCCGCGCCGTCTCGGCACAGGGTTTGCGCGCAACATAAGAGTAATTATGCCCCGTAGTACACCTTCTTTGCTCCTGAAAAGGAGTCCACTACCCTACCTTACATAATCCCTTTTATTCCTGTTCTTGGACGTATCACTGGGAAACTTTGTTTCTCATGAAGGCTGCACTTTCTAGAATCATGCCCCGCGTTACCCGTCGCACCCGTGGCTCCTCCACTGCCCCCTACGTCAAACCGGCGAAGCGGTCCCTTCTCAGCCGCATCGACACCGCCGACATTCCTCGGGCAGAGGACGTTACGTACACTCTTCCTGTAAAGGAAGACTACACCGGGAAGCTCCATCTTTGGGAGATTCCCGTCCACATGCCAAAGCACATCGCTGAGGCTGGGAAACCCGCTCCTCGACCTCCCAAGCCAGTTCCGCTCGCTAAGCGTATCTGGACAGAGGAAGAGAAGCTAGCGCAATCCATTACCGCCATGGAGAACCTTATCGAACTCCGCGAAATCAACAAGCTCAAGCTCGCTCGCGATAAGCTGAATAAGCGAATCGCCGCCAAACAAGCCGCTAAGGAAGCCAAGCAAGCAGCTTCTTCACTGGCCCTCCGTCTCTCCAGCCCGGCGGCCGGACCCTCCGTTCCGGCCAACCACAAGATTCTCGACCCTTCCCTCGTCTTCGGGAAGAAGAAGCCTCTCCAAGCATGCGACCAAGTTATTCCCATGCTAGAAGGCACTCTCACTCGTCTCACTCCTCTCGCCAACCACCCCCCTAATTACCCAGGCTTCCATATGGAAAACGACATGCGTTTCCACACTATGGTGGTAGAATTAGAAGACTTGGTGGATAACGTAAAGGATAGAGCGAGACGGGGGAGGATCACCAATAGAGACTGGAGAATTATGAAAAAGTACTGTAAACAGCTCGGCAGTATTTCCTTTTTGGATTGGCGTACGGACTTAGCTCGTATCATAGCAGAATGCGTAGCGCTACATATTACTTTTGCCTTCGGTGTAACACCACCTGACAAGGTGGCAGGGCCCTCAACTACTTCGGTAGAAGAGGATATACTCGCGATTGTGTAGTAGCAATACTATCATCTTTTAACTCTGAAATAGAGTGCGAGTGTGATCTATAACGAAAGTTGCAGCTTCCAAAACCAGTCCCTTCTTAAGAATCTAAGACAATGAGTAACCGGAAACTAACATTCGTCACAAACAGATTCACAATGTCCTCCACCTCCTCCGTCAGCACTCCCCTCGCTCCCCGCAAGATGCGCCTCCGCTCAGAAGGCCCGGTGACGCCAGTAGCTGGTCCCTCGGGAACCCAGCAATTGGTAACGCTGGAGCACCTAAGCGAGGGAGAGGAAGAAGAAGAGGAAGAGGAAGTGCCGGAGTTCGCTCCCCCACAAAGGGAATCTCCGACAAACCCCATGGGTACGCGCCCAGGCTCGCCCATTGCCGGATACCCTCCGGCTCGTCGAACTCGCCCTATCGGGCCCGCCACCACCCTCGAAATGGAATTTACGGGGCCGACACGACAGACCAATGTCGCTGTCGAGAACAATCTCAAAGCATACCTCCCTGAGGAGGAACATCACAAGGTAGACGGGTCCCTACATGGGCCAATAATCGACGCCGCCGTACAACGCAGTGCGGCAATCTCTCATGACACCACCGACACCCTCGGTCGAATGGTGCACGCTCGCCTGGAGCGAATCCACGGCAGAATCGATTCCCTGGTTGGGCAATCCAGGGCCATCGAACAAAAAGCCCAAGACGAGCTACACGAGGCGGTCAATTCAGTCCGCAACGAGGTTTTGTCCACGCTGGTGGACCTCGGCAAGGAACTCCGACAGGAGTACACCGCCAAGTTCACCACGTTGGAAAAGGAGCTCCGAAAGGACTACCGGTCCCGGCTGGACGACCTCGAGGATGCGTTCGCCGAAAGAATGGAGAAGGTTGACGAGGAACTCCGGAGGATTCGCAAGAATCCCTCCGTTCCCAACCCTCCCGGCGTCCGCACGCCCCCGGAAGAACCCGCACCGGCCCCCGGTAATGCTCAAGCTCGTGCAGCCGAGGCCGCTGCCGCCGCACAAGCTGCAGCCGCTGCTGCAGCAGCCGTCGCCCCGCAGATTCCAGGTCTGCCCCAAAACCTGAAGATCCCCCCTCCCCCCGAATTCTCTGGGTCATCTGGAAAGGTGACTGCACAAGAATGGGTGGAGAAGATGGGCCTGTACTTCGGTACGCTCAGGGTCTATGATGACCATGACCGTATCACCACGGCCCTCTTCCGCGTCACAGGGGACGCATACAAATTCTTCTCGCCTCTCATCAAGAAGGCAGGAAACGGTGAACCTCTCGGCACCTGGGAGGACTTCACCAAATCCGTAATGGTGCAATATGGGAAAATGACGGACAAGGAGATAGCCAAGAAGGAAATTCGCGGCTATTACGGTACCAAGGGTAAGGAACTCGCCGAATCGAACTACTTCAATTACTGTGAACGATTCCGCACCCTCGGCCGCCTCTCCGAAACCGCCAATGAGACTCTGGTATGGGAATTCACCGAGACTCTCCCCGAAAAGGTTAAGGACACCTTGAACGTCCTCGGCAAGACCCCGTTCTTCAAGGCACCCACCGACATCGAACCTCTGATCGACTTCGCCCTAGAAATGTATCAGACATCTTACCCTGACAAGATTAAGGGTTCGATCTTCGAGAAGGCCGGCAAGAAGGACTCGGCACCTGCCGAAAAGAAGGAGACGTCCTCCGCTTCTGCAAAGAAGTCGGAGAAAAAGAAGGACAAGGGAAAGGCGCCCGCCAAAGCCCCCGCCGACACCGCCAACGCCGTCTGCACCTACTGCAAGCAGACGGGACACTATTTCAACAAGTGTCCTAAGCTTGCCGCGGACAAGGCTGCGGGAACGTTCGTGCCTGCCGCTCAGCGGGCCGAACAACAAAGGGCGAAGGATGCAGCTGCCGCGTCTGGAAAGACCGCGGCTGCTCCTTCGGGTAGTGGAAAGGGACAGGCTTCTGGCAAGAAGCCGTACTCGGCGCCCCCCGCGGATGGCAAGACGTATCGTGCCCGAACGATCTGGGAAGAAGTGACGGCTGACTCAAACTCAGCAGGACCCTCGGCCCCCGCCACCACTGTCGCCAATGTCGGGACCATCTCGGTTCCCCTCGCCCCAACCACACGTCTCGAAGACGTTCTGTGAAGAACACACCAGCCCCGCAGCGGCTGGGAGTGTACAGCGCCCCGAAGAAGCGCACCTCTACGAAGAGGCTTCACAGAGACCCCTTATCTGGTGGGAAGATAAGGCGGTCGTACGTCACCCGGTATCCCATCTCGGTATATTCGGCAGCTCGGCAATGGACTTTGCCCGGAGGACTCGGACACTAGCTACACGTGCCCCTCCTGTACAATACTTCTATCCTGACCCGCTCGCGCTAAAGTTTTTCACTTTGTATAATGTACACGGAAACGATTCTCGAGACGACAATAAATCGTTCTCTATCGAAGTGGAACTGTGGGTATATGGAAAGAAAGTTAACGCCATGGCATTAATCGACACCGGTGCATCAATAAGCGTCATTGATAAGAAACTCGTCCACGAGGAAAAGTTAGTTACTCAGAAACTACCTTCGCCTCTCGAGATTCGTAACGCCGACGGTACCTCTAATACCGCCGGTAATATCAATATGGCAGTAAAAGCTTATATGGTGCACGAGGAACACAAGTCCACCGAATTCTTGTACGTAATGGACGTACAGAATGCGGATGTGATCCTCGGATATGATTGGTTCCTGAAACACAACCCGGACTTCAACTGGCCGGAAGGAACCTTCACATATCGGTGCACGGAAAAATGCAAACATGGCAAACGGGTTTCGATTTCTGAGGAAGAAGATGAAATCGAACCCCGCAATATCTATCAGATCATCAATGACTTTCCAATAGATTTTCTCGGCTTAGAGGAGCCGGAGAATCCCTTTGTCGCTTGGGTGAACACCCTTGACGAAGGAACGGAACTCCTTATCGATGCCATTCAGTCGATAACGGAGAAGTCGGACGATGAATTCCTGACAGATGCGGATCTCCAGAAATGGAAATCCTTGGTTCCGGAGGAATACCAGGAGTTTGGTCCCACGGTATTTTCTCAACGCGCATCCGAAAGGATGCCCGAACGGAAACCATATGACCACGCCATCGACTTCCCCGATGACGCGGTACTACCGCCCCCGAGTAAGGCATACAAGATGTCTCCTCAGGAAGCGAACTCGCTAGATCAGTGGATTCAGGAAGAGTTACGGAAGGGCTACATCCGGCACTCAAAATCTCCGATCGCGAGCCCGGTCTTCTTCGTCCCTAAAAAAGACGGCGGAGCCCGAATGGTAGTCGATTACCGAAAGGTGAACGACTTGACCATTAAAAACAGGTACCCTCTCCCACGCATAGACGAGCTTATCGATAAGCTTAGCCAGGCTTCGATATTTACGAAGCTCGACTTGCGTTGGGGTTACAACAACGTAAGAATCAAGGAGGGAGATGAATGGAAGACCGCATTCATTACACCTAACGGCCTTTACGAAGCCGTAGTCATGTACTTCGGTTTTTGTAATGCACCCAGCACGTTCCAACATATGATGAACGATATTCTAGGTGACCTTATCAGAGAAGGAAAGGTCATTGTCTACCTAGACGACATCCTTGTGTTCGGAAACGACCTGCTGGAACACCGTCGTATCGTCAAGCAAGTATTACAAATCTTGCAAGACAACGACTTGTTCGCGAAGCCTGAAAAGTGCTTCTTCGAACAAAGCAGTATTGAATACCTGGGAATGGTCATTTCCAAAGGAAAAGTCGAAATGGACCCTAAGAAGGTAGCCGGCGTCATGGACTGGCCTACACCTGCCAAGGTGAAGGACGTCCAGGCCTTTGTTGGCTTCGCCAACTACTACCGGCGGTTCATTAAAGACTTCTCCAAAGTGGTTAAGCCGTTAACCGATCTGTCCAAGAAAAACACGCAATGGAACTGGGGACCCGAACAAGCGGAAGCCTTCCAAACTCTTAAGGAAGCTTTCACATCGGCTCCAATACTCCGGATCCCAGATCAGGAGTCCCCGTTCCGCGTGGAAGCGGATTCTTCCGATTACGCAACTGGTGCAGTGCTATCACAATACTCTTCGGAGGATAAGCTCTGGCACCCGGTAGCCTTTTACTCGAAATCTCTATCAGCAGCCGAAAGGAACTATGAGATTTACGACAAGGAGTTGCTCGCAATCATCCGCGCTCTAGAGGAATGGAGACATTACCTCGAAGGACACCCACACAAATTTGAAGTATGGTCGGATCATCTCAATCTGACATATTTCAAATCGGCACAACGGCTAACCCGGAGACAGGCACGTTGGAGTCTTTACCTGACAAGGTTCAACTTCACCATGTGCCACAAACCCGGTAAAACAATGCTCACGGCTGACCCTCTGTCACGGAGGCCAGACCATGAAGAGGGGGTGGAACTCGATAATCGCGATCAAATTTTGCTGAAACCGGAATACTTCACGGTTAGGGCGCTAGAAGCGTCACAGCAGGAGATACAATCAGGCGACGAGGACCTCCTCCGGCAAATCCGACAAGCCCTCATGAACGATCAAATTACCAAGGATTACCAGGAACTACTAAAAAGTGGTCCCAAGGAATTCGGTAAAGATCTCCAGGAATGGAACATGGAGGCCGGATTACTCCTCAGACGAGGAAAAGTGTACGTTCCAAAAGAGCCTAAGGAATTGCGCACGAAGATTCTGGAGTTACATCATGACCATGTGACTGCCGGACACTTCGGACGATGGAAGACCTATGAACTTCTATCACGTAATTACTGGTGGCCTGGAATGACCACAATGGTGAAGCAATACGTGGAAGGTTGTGATACATGTCAGCGCATGAAGAACCGCAACCAGACCCCGTATGGACCCCTGCAACCGCTCCCAGTACCGGAAGCACCCTGGGACACAATCACAATCGACTTCATCGTTCACTTACCGCCCAGCGGTGAACGCAAACAATTCACTGCCATTATGGTAGTAGTGGACCGATTGACCAAGCGCGCGCACTTCATTCCCACGTCAGACAATATCTCGGCAAAGGAATTAGCGAACCTCCTGTACCTTCGGATTTATCCGAACCACGGGCTTCCGAAACAAATCATTTCGGACAGAGGACCGCAATTCTCTTCTGAGCTATTCAAGGGATGGTGCGAGCAATTGGGAATTCAGAGGTCGATGACAACAGCCTACCACCCGCAAGCGGACGGCCAAACGGAGAGAATTAACCAAATTCTAGAACAATACCTACGATGCTACATCGACGTTATCCAAAAAGATAACTGGGTGTTCTATCTCCCCACGGCAGAGTTTGCGTACAATAACGCGGCTAGCGAGACGACCAAGAATAGTCCATTCTTCGTCGAACTAGGAAGGCATCCCAATGCAGGACCTACGGATTTGAAACCGACGCAATATTCGGATTTAAATCAATTTGCTTACGCCAGATGGTCAGCACAAGAACAAGCTAAGGCAGCTATGAAATTGGCTGCCGAACGCTGGTCTTGGTACTATGATCAACACAAGCGCTCGGTACCGTTTAAAGTTGGCGACAAAGTTCTCGTTGACGCCCGTAGCTGGCAAGACTCCGAAAGAAGTCTTAGTCCACGCTATTTGGGACCATTTAAGATAATTGAACAATTATCTCCGGTCACCTTTAGGGTACATATGGACGAGCAATACAGGGCTTACCACCCAGTATTCCACGCTTCCAAGTTGGTCATGTACAAGGACCCTGTGCATCAGAAAAAACCAGAGCCTCAACCAGAAATGGTCGACGGCGAGGAAGTATGGGAAGTCGAGAAGATCTTAGATCATCGCCTCCGCGCAGGAAGAGTTGAATACAGAATCCGATGGAAAGGGTTCGGTATCAATGACGACTCCTGGGTACGCGAAGCCGATCTCGACTCGGCATATGACATTCTACAGGAATACAAGGCTTCACACCCTATTCCAATGCAGGATGTCCCCCTCAGGCGATCAGCTAGAAGGAAAGAAGCAGTTCACGTCTTCGACCCTGATAGCGACGACTGGGAAGCCGACGAATGCACGTGGCCAGACGACTGGCCGCAGTATCGCGAAGTATTTGCGAAAGATCCTAAGCAGCGCATGGTTAGACACCCCGACGGGGGATGGATGTCAGCTGACATTAACCAAAACGCGGACTTGAAAATCGTAGTCGGCGAAGGCGGCCGAATGCCGGAAAAAGGAACCAAGGACTCGGTTGGGTTTGACCTGTACACCGCAACAGGCGACGTTCTGCCAGCTCACGGGCAGGCAGAATACAACACCAAACTGAAGATCCAGGTACCTTTCGGCACTTACGGACGTATCGCCCCCCGCTCTAGTCTCGCCCGCAAAGGCATAGACGTAATGGGTGGCGTCATCGACCACGATTATCAAGGCGAAGTAATCATCATTCTTCGGAACCACTCGGACGTATCTATCGATATCCGAGCCGGGGATAAGATTGCCCAGCTAATCTGCGAAGTTGCAAAGGACCCGCATATTACGCTACACGGAAAATCTTACTTTGAAAAGATTAAATCCGAGCGCGGTGCTGGTGGATTCGGCTCCACAGGAAAGTAATCGTTCCATTAGGGACAATGAAACCTGAAGAGGGGGTAATGTCACAGATTTGGGACATGCCACTATTTTTCCCGTATTTTTACCTATTTATCTGGTATTTCTACGACCTTGTAGACATTTACGCTGCTAAGCGCCCGTCTACACGTACACGCAACCAAACAACACGTACACAACGCGGTATACGTCCACCTGTCATAACAACACGTACATAACACGTTTGTACGCGTCAATGACTCAGCGGACTAACCTCCGGTGTCACGCGCCTTACTCATATCCCGCTATCGGGCTATGTCAGTACATTTGGATAAGCGGCCCGCTCGTTATCACATGCCAATGCCCTTACGATTACTCATATCCCGATACCGGTATATAGTTATCACGTGCATGGCTTACTAACGTAGCAACGCCACTTCCACAACATGGACCTACGGTCCTAACAACGTTTCTTACTGGTGCGGCCATTACCGGCGCACATGGTCTACTGTAGTTTACGACTTAGCTGTATTAGTTATGTCTGCGCACAGACCGTCTTCATGTTTGGCTCCCTTACTGGTAACCAAACAATGCATGTATATAAGTAGGGCTATCGCTACGATAAGCCTTAGATTTGTTCTCTGCTATCGCATAGTCACATAACATCTCTACTGCGCCTACAAGCGTTCCTCACCAGCTTCAACAACTCCTTCAAGTCGTTATCAAGCTAAAGCGTGAGTCCCACAACCTTGTTTGTGTCAAACTCGCCTGCCCCCCATATAAGCGTTGTCATGGCGACCATCCCCCTCTGCGCTCTAACGTTAGCGTTAGCTAAGCGTGAGCGCAAGCCTTATCGCAAGGCCTCAGGACGGTGGTACGTTATACCTTACAGAGGAGTGGAAGACGGAAGCCCGCCCTCGCTGTTGAGCGATAGCAGGACACCAATGGTACGTCTGCTACAGCGTACGTCCTGGGCGGCAGGACACCCCATGTCCCTGGCCGGTGGGTATGCGAAGCGCTTCGGCGTAACCCCACACTCGACACGGTCGAATCAACATGCGGACCGACATTCAGTCGCATCAACCCCTCAGTGCAGGCGTCGCGCGGCATGTTTGAACAACATCGTATGAGCCGCATCCTAACGCGAAGTAGAGGGTCCCACATCCTTCATCGGGGCGATGAATGTAGAACAGGAGGTAATGTCACGGTTTTCTACCTGACGTCGGGACAGTGTATTCCCCCGGGGTTGAACCCCGGTCCTCTTAGTATCTAGTCACATGTTAAGTCCGTTAGATAGTGTAGCGGTTATCTTCCATACCTAGTAGTCACGTTACGGGACACATGACAGTAGCTTAGTCAGCGGCGTCGCGGCGCCTGCGCATGGACCTTTACATTAGGGTCGGTACTTACAGTAGTACGGTGCGCGAGACTATGTATATAAGCTACCGACTGAGGTCTTACAACCTCAGTCTTGTTATTGTCGACATTGGGGCGTGTCCCACAGCACTACTCCTCTGCGTGCTCTGCTGGCCCAACCATCGACGCTTCATTAGTCTTTGGTCTCACTGAGTAGCCCTCATAGCCAGCGCCACTAGGACGACTACGGTCTAAGGCATTGCGCCTTATATCTTAGGGCATAAGCCGTACGTTGAGTATAACTGCGTCAGTCCAACAACTCCGACACGTCTTTCTCCGTGCACACCGAGTCTATCAACGACTCCCCAAAACTCAACATAATGCACACCATTGCATCAGTTTACGGGAACAATTCCGAACCGTCCGAATCCGTCCTACCCTTGCAATACGGCACCTACCGAGCCTTACCATACGAACATCAGCTAGCCGACGATTATAAAATGCCGGCTGATGTGGGAAACCGACTCTTCGAAGGAATCCCCGAAGAATCGTATGGAGACCTTGTAGACACTATAAATCTTATCTACAACTCGATCTCGATCAACGTAGCTAACGCTACCAACATAACGAACGAAAGTGCCCAAAACCAGAAAACCCTGCTAGACCAACGTTTCAAATCGGTTCTATCAAAAGTAGACCGCATCATCCAACACTCGCGCCTCCTAGAAGTGCGAGTAACCGAGCTCGAAAGAAAAATGGCTGCACAGCCTAGCCCAGCGGAATACGAAACACGGATAGCCAACATATTAGCAAGGATCGAAACCCTCGAACACGTACCCCAAAATCTACCGTCTATCGACGAAGTCATTTCCAACAACAATGTGCCTCCCCCTACACCTTTTTCAGGAAACTACCACGGCCCTTCAATCGAAAGATGGCTCCAACAATGCTGCAATAATTTCACGGCGCAAGGGATTGAAAACCCCTCAGAGCAGATCACCGAGGCCATGAAGTACCTAACCGGGGTGGCATATGATTCGCAAGACATGCGAATCCTACAACAACACGAAAATGACTCAACACTGGGTACATGGGACGAACTTGCAAACGACCTGATAAGGTTGTTTGGACACAAAACGGACACGGAACTCGCGCGCGAGCAAATCACACAGTACTTTGGTACTGAGGGCAGGAAGAAGGCCAACGCCGACTTCCCACGATTCGCGGAAAACCTTGGCATCCTCGCCCGAAGGGCGCAACTAGAAAACGATCGCCTATTGCACGAGATTACCTCGACCCTTCCCAAACGACTCATAAGAGCATTCAGTATGCTCCCTCGATCCGGCACCCAGGTCCCCACTCAGTGGGAAGAATATCTCCAACTCGCAGTCCATATTTACGAGGAGCTCACCCCCGCGCCACCATCTCCATCAGATGATGAAGAACAGGATCACGACTCTGAGATGAGTCCTTCAGGCATGCCGCCTGTCCTTGACCTGACAAGGTCGCAAAAGGAAAAAGGCAAGGGCAAGAACAACAAGATCCCCGAAGGATCTGTCCCTGGATTGGTCTGGAAAGTCAACCCGAAGACAAAATCACGATATCTTTGGGCGCCCGCCCACCATTGTAACATTTGCGGGCGAGACGACCGCCAATCCGGAGGGACCAAATGCAACTGGAAACCTAAAGTTGCTTCTACCTAATGCCCCTATGTCACAAGAATTCTCCTAGTTTCCCTATATTTCTTACTATTTTTCCGGCAATTCTACGAATTATCTACGACTTTCTAGACCAATAACTAGCTTATCTGGTTCATAAGTTAACGGTTACATACGTGCCGAATGATGGCCGCGCTATCTCCCGTAGCGACGGTCTTATCTTATCACTAGTAGTTACCATCAGTCACATGTCTAGTTCTAGCCAATCGGACATTCCGTCCGGAAGCAGTCAGCATATAAACGTCAGCGGACCGGGCTTTGGTCACGCCCCGTCTTTGTAATGACAAGAGCGCAAAACGCCATTCGCGCGGCCTACGCCGCCTTTCTATATCCCGGTTTTGATCGGCATATGTATTTATCGTATATTACTAAGTACTTAGGTACCTGGGGACTTGTACATACGAATACGGACGTTAGTATTACCTAATAAGACTGTTAGGGGTCTTATTTATCATGTATATATACTGGACTTGCTGAGCGCTATTGCCTCAGTTCTATTCATTGCATTCATACTACGAGTTAACCACTCAACGTATCCTGCTTAACATCTACTTATCCCTTGCCTAACCAGCAAAACCAAGAACATTACAAGTAAGTTGTTATCTTGTGTTATATGAATAGAACTCGCTTTCGCCCCCGCCCTCTTTGAGGGTCTGGGATTTTTTCTTCTTAGGGGTTTTTCGTCGCCGTCTGCGCACCCCTGCTCGCCGCCAGGCAGCGGGGTATCCTTAGTGGGCTCTGGGGGATCACCGCCTTCGGGCAAACAGCCGGACCGTAGGCTTAAGCGGAACCAGGGGACTGGCTGCCAAGCCTTTCCCCATATGTTGGGAATCGATGGCAACGGTGTAACTTCTTGACCGGGCCGGAGACGACCTTCTCGCCTATCCCCAGGCGTACAGGGGCCACTCTATTTAGAGTTGGGATGGTGGGCACGAGTTGCCCTGCCTAGAACCGCTGCCGATACGGCTTCAGAACGATAGAGTTCTGGCCTTGGCGCCCTCTAAGTCCCTCAGGGCATGGGTTTGGTTTAAACACTGGCAGCCACCTAACTGGAGTGAGGCGTGGGCACATGCGGGGTGTAATACCCCAAATCCTGCATTCCCAGGCGTCAAGGGAAGACGACCTGCTGTATCCCCCACCTGGTAGCGTGAGAGAGACGCCATCCAGTCGCCGACACTAACTCCGGTCGAGGGCGGAGCGCCCATTGACGCCGGAGGATAAGCGCACGACACATCAAGAAGCGACGATAAGCCCCGACAGAAGACCGCGTGATTCCACTAGAATAGCTTACTTAGACCTTTCTTTACGTAGTCATGCCGAAAGCACCACGTTTCACGGTTACCCCGAGAAACGCCGCTACGGGGGAGCGCGAGGAATGGCATATTGCCGCCTCTAAATCGCTCGAAGACCGCATCTCCGCGGTCACAGCCCCAAAGCGAGGAAAGTCCCGAAAGGGCAAAGACGTCTTCTACAGGAAGCCGAACCCCGACCCAGAGGAGATCCGAAGGGTCAACCACGAGGCAGCCCTCGACGACATCAGGCGGAAGAAGCTCAACAAGCTTCTTCGACAGAAGGAGAAGCTCGAGGCTCGGATCCAGAAACAAAGCCTGGATCAGCTAATCGCCGAGGCAGCCAGGAAGAGGGTTGAGGAAGAGAGGATGGTGAGGAGTCTTCGGGAGCGAATCAAGCCCCCAAAGAAGTCACTGTTGGAAAGGGTGGAGGAGCTTAGGATGCCGGCCGAGTGGGTCGAGAAACGGGGTCTTGCGAACCCCAGGGACGTCCATTGCACGGAGAAAAAGTGGGACTGGTTTTTGGACGTCGACAAACAGATGAACGCCGCCCACAAGAATCTTTTCCGCCTATGGAAAGTCCCCGACGCAACCACCACGGCCCCCATCATAGCGAAATTCACCACCCTCATCACCGACTTCGACGATCTCTCCACACACCTGGAGCAAAGGGTCCGTCAGGACTCCATGAAGAACGAAGATCTCCGCCGTCTCGAAAAATATCTCAGGAGGGTGGAGCACGTTTTTGGGGACCTAGACGTGAAACAGCACGTTACGTACTTAAAGACACATTTAGTACATAGCGGTCTCAACTTCGAACAAAGGGGGTTATAGACAGTGGACGTCGAAATTAACTAGTCTGAGTCCTAAGCGACTCAGAGTACGGTATATATACATCAGGGCTAGGACCCTTGGTACTATGATGTAGGACTAATGATACCTCTAATACAAATAGGTAAAGTGGTGTCATAAGTATTGCGGCCAATAGGGTCGCAGGGCATAGGGCATACTACATAGGCATGTGATTACCGACCAGTAATGGCGGCAAGGTGATTGGTTGGTCGTAGACATGTGATGACTGAGTCATACACCGACTGGGGTATGTCTTGTGTGATGACTATGTGCTTGATAAGGCACTGGACTAGATCATGTGATCTAAGTGGACAAAAGGGTCCGTCCTTTAGTCATGAGTACATGACCAGCTTACTAAGCGGTCTGGGCTACTCTATCAAGAGATATAGCCGAAGTACTGTTTGGGAGCACTAACACAAGATAACGACTTACTTGTAATGTTCTTGGTTTTGCTGGTTAGGCAAGGGATAAGTAGATGTTAAGCAGGATACGTTGAGTGGTTAACTCGTAGTATGAATGCAATGAATAGAACTGAGGCAATAGCGCTCAGCAAGTCCAGTATATATACATGATAGATAAGACCCCTAACAGTCTTATTAGATAATACTAATGTCCGTATTCGTATGTACAAGTCCCCAGGTACCTAAGTACTTAGTAATATACGATAAATACATATGCCGATCAAAACCGGGATATAGAAAGGCGGCGTAGGCCGCGCGAATGGCGTTTTGCGCTCTTGTCATTACAAAAACAGGGCGTGACCAAAGCCCGGTCCGCTGACGTTTATACGCTGACTGCTTCCGGACGGAACGTCCGATTGGCTAGAACTAGACATGTGACTGATGGTAACTACTAACGATAAGATAAGGCCGTCGTTACGGGAGATAACGCGGCCATCATTCGGCACGTATGTAACCGTTAACTTATGAACCAGATAAGCTAGTTATTGGTCTAGAAAGTCGTAGATAATTCGTAGAATTGCCGGAAAAATAGTAAGAAATATAGGGAAACTAGGAGAATTCTTGTGACATTACCCCCCCCTTAGATTTCAACGACCCCGTTGAGAGTAGAAATGGTGCTAGAGCCCATTGAAGGGTTAGACTTTACGATTTTTCCACTTTTATCGTCCGGTCGATCCAAAACCTTGTGTACCGCGTTTGGTTGGTTTGTTGAACTGCTCGTTGTAGGGCCCACTTCCATGTAGGTGAGGTCGAATGTCTTTTTCGAACTTCTCCTTGGTCATGGATTCCTGTATTTCGGGCGTGATCGCTACTTCGCAAATTAGCTGAGCAATTCGGTCGCCTTTCTTTACTTGGTACGGGTCTCCGGTGAGATTCATCAACATGACAAAGACTTCTCCGCGGTAGTCATGGTCTATTACTCCTGCGAGGACATCGATGCCCTTTTTCGCAAGTCCAGACCTTGGCGCTATCCGACCGTATGTCCCATAAGGAACTTTGATACGAATGTCTGTGGGGACCGAAGCGGATTTCCATGAATTGATTAGGATATCCTGCGCGGCGTATAGATCGTAGCCGATCGCATCGGTTGTTCCCCTGGTCGGTAGTTTGCCATTGACTCCTACTTCGATTTCTAAGTCTTCGTTGAACTCAACATCGGAATGTACCCATTGCCCTGTAAAGGGGTCGCGCTTGTAGTACACTTTCGGTTGTGTAGGATCAACATCGTCTCGATATTGGGGCCAGTCATCGGGCCAGACACATGTGTCCGAATCCCAATCTGGTGAATCAGGGTCGAAGACGGCTATCGTTTGCCGTGTTCCGCCGAGTCTAGTTGATCGGCGAAGGGGTTGATTTGGGTCGGTACTAAGGGCTGAATATTTTGCCTTGTACTCGTCCAATATCTCCTTAGCGTTAGCCAGATGTTCCTCGATTTCCCATGTGTCTTCCGCAGGTCCGGTGCCTTTCCAATGGATGAGGTATTCCCACCGGCCGCGTCGGTTACGATGGTCGAGAATGGCTTCCACTTCCCATTCTTCCGGGTCTTCTATTTCCATTGGCTTGTCAGCCGCAGGAGGATGACTTTTCTGACCTTCGATGGTCGATTCCTTGTACATGACCAGTTTTGAAGCATGGAACACAGGGTGGTAAGCCCTGTATTGTGCGTCCATGTACACCTTGAACGTTACCGGTCCCAGTTTTTCCGTGATTCGGAATGGGCCGGTGTAGCGAGGGGCTAGACTTCTTTCGGTGTCTTGCCAGCTTCGCACGTCCACGAGTACTTTGTCGCCTACTTTGAAAGGGACGACTTGCTTCTTTTGGTCATAGTACCAGGACCATCTTTCGGCTGCAATTTTCATTGCCGCCTTAGCTTTCTCTTGTGCAGAGAACCGTGTGTTCGCAATTTCTACTAAGTCTTTGTTTCGGCTTGGTTCGAAACTGCTTGGTCCTGCAATAGGATGACGACCTAATTCCACCAGGAACGGAGATTCCTTGGTAGTTTCGCTGGCTGCATTATTGTACGCAAATTCCGCTGTCGGCAGGAACTCCGACCAGTTATCTTTTTGGTACGTGTTGATATAGCACCGTAGATACTGTTCGAGTATTTGATTCACTCGTTCGGTTTGTCCGTCTGCCTGCGGATGGTACGCAGTAGTCATTGACCTTTGAATTCCCAGCAGGGTACACCATTCACCAAATAGTTTTGAGGCGAATTGTGTCCCTCTGTCCGATACTATCTGTTTTGGCAACCCATGTAAGGGATATACCTTTTGATAAAGTATCGTAGCTAGGTCTTTCGTTGAGAAGGTGTTTTCGATAGGGAAAAACCTTGCTCTTTTGGTCAACCGATCTACTACGACCATGATCGCGTCATGCATTCCCGATGGGGGTAGCTGAGTGATTAGGTCTATTGTCACCACTTCCCACGGGCCTGACGGCACCGGTAAGGGTTGCAGGGGGCCGTACGGCTTCTGCGGGTGGTTCTTCATACGTTGGCATGTGTCACATCCGTCTACGTATTTCTTGACGTAAACGAACATTCCGGGCCACCAATAGTTGCGGCTTAGCAATTCGTACGTTTTGTAGCGTCCGAAATGCCCAGCTGACTTGTGATCGTGATGATACTCGACCACTTGCCGTCTGATATCCGCTGGTGTAGCTGGAACGTAGACTTTGCCTCTTCGGAGGAGTAACCCTCCTTCGTAGTTCCATTCTGATAGGTCTTTTTTGAATTCACGAGGGCCGGATGAGAGCAGCTCCTTGTAGTCTTTTGTGACCTTGTCGTCTAGCAATGCTTTGCGAATCTCTCGGAGTATCGATTCGTCTTCCGATTGTGGGGCAGCATGGGAGGTATCAAGAGCCATTGCCATGTACTCTTGCTCGAACCACTCAGGTTTCAGAAGAACCTGATCGCGATTATCGAGATCCACCCCCTCCTCATGGTCTGGCCGCCTGAACAGAGGATCCGCGGTTAGCATTGTTTTGCCAGGTTTGTGCTTCATTTGGAAGTTGAAGCGTGAGAGGTACAGTGCCCAACGGGCTTGTCGTCTCGTCAGTTTTTGCGCCGTTTTGAAATAGGTCAGGTTCAGATGATCCGACCATATTTCGAATTTTTCAGGGTGTCCTTCTAGATAGTGTCGCCACTCCTCTAGAGCCCTGATGACAGCCAACATTTCCTTGTCGTAGATCTCGTAGTTCCTTTCCGGGGCACTTAGCGATTTGCTATAGTACGCCACGGGGTGGAATTTTTTATCCGTAGGATCTAACTGAGATAGTACTGCTCCGGTAGCGAAGTCTGACGCATCTGTTTCTACGCGGAAAGGCTGATCGTGCGACGGAATTCGAAGCACGGGCGCTTTGGTAAATGCTTCCTTTAGGGTTTGGAAGGCATTTTCCTGCTCGGCGTCCCAATGCCAAGCTTCTGACTTTTTGGTCAGCATGGTGAGTGGTTTGGCTATTTTTGAGAAGCCTTCTATGAATCGCCTGTAGAAGTTGGCGAATCCAAGGAAAGCTTGAACCTCTTTGACCTTATTAGGTCTAGGCCAGTCCTGAACTCCGGCGTACTTCTTCGGATCCATCATGATGTTACCGTCGGAAATGATCATTCCTAGGTATTCGATGGAAGACTGTTCGAAAAAGCACTTTTCGGGCTTCGCATACAAGTCCGAGTCCTTCAGGGTTTGTAGAACCCCTTTGGTAAGTCGCCGATGTTCCTCCATATCATTCCCGAAAATCAAGATGTCATCTAGGTAGACAACCACCTTGCCGGTTCGAATGAACGGTGCGAGGATAGAATTCATCATCGCTTGGAACGTTGCGGGGGCATTGCAGAAACCGAAATACATTACCGTTGCCTCGTATAGTCCACGGTGTGTAATAAACGCCGTCTTCCATTCATCACCTTCCTTGATGCGGACATTGTTGTATCCCCATCTAAGGTCGATTTTGGTGAAGATGGTCGCATGGGACAGTTGATCGATGAGATCATCGATCCGAGGTATCGGATAACGATTTTTTACGGTTATTTCGTTTAGCCTCCTGTAATCGACAACCATCCGCAGTCCCCCGTCCTTTTTGTGGACGAAGAAAACCGGGGATGCCATCGGACTTTCGGATGGTCGAATGTAACCCTTCCGTAGTTCGGTGTCTATCCACTCATCCAAGCTATTACGCTCTTGGGGAGACATTTTGTATGGTTTTACCGGGGGAGGAAGTTGCGCATCTGGTTCAAGCACTATGGCGTGATCCCAGGGCTTCCGTTCCGGCATCCTCTCTGACGCTTTTTGTGAGAACACCGTTGGCCCATACTCTTGGTATTGTTCGGGCACTAACGATCGCCACTTTTCAATGTCAATCGGTGGTGTGTTTTCCTCACGGTCGTCTGCTTCATCGAGGTCTTTGTCAAGTACCTCGGCTACCAACTGTGTCAGCAGGTTCATTTCCTCGTCGTCAAGGGTTGCCACCCAAGCGATCAAAGGATTTTCGGGGTCCTCCTCTCCTAATATGTCCACGGGAGTGTCCCAAATCGAATTTACTTCGATGATTTCCTTTTCTGGGAGTTCAACTGCTTCCTCTTCAGAAGGGCGGTTACCCTTTTTTCTGGCGTAGGGTCGGTCGTGTGTACAGCGTGCATATTCCATTTCTCCTTTCCTCCAATCAAAGGTAGGATTGTGGAGACGCAACCAGTCATAGCCAAGGATTAGGTCTGGTTCTAGGTGCATGACCGTCAGACCTATTTTTTCCTTGTGTGTGCCATGTTGCATGAATGCTTTTACTGATTGCGTTAAGCGGCCGGCGACGTTTTCTGTTCCGTCTGCGTTTGTAACCGTAATGGGAAACGCTAGTTTGTCGGTGACCAGCTTATGTTTATCGACCAATCGTTGTGATATGACCGATATGGTTGCACCGCTGTCGATTAAAGCCAGAGCCTGCACTTTTTGCCCATATACCCAGAGTGTTACTTCGACACGGAATGATCGAGCGAAGTCGCGCGCATCGTTGCCAAAAATATGATACATTGACTCGAATACACTCTTTACAGCGGGTACGGGACTAAAATTACACGGGAGCACAAGTGGGCAGGTCATCACATGTGCTCGGTGGGAAAACCCGAGGCAGAGCTTCCGTAGATGCCCAAGGTGTTGGCGGAGTCGGCTATCCGCTTGCGAAGCCAGGGCAGATGTGTCCTGATGGAGTCGCCCGACGGTGTAGGCGCAGTCGAAGTCGAACCAGTCGACTGGGTCTGGACGGGGCTGGTGCTTTCTGCCGATCGCACCGAACTCCCGCTTTGCTCCTCATCGCTGATGCGCGTAGTGGGGGCCAGAGGAACCACCTCTGGTTGCTTCGGAACGTTGGTCCGGATGGTCCCTACGGTGGCTTGGGGGGACTCATCTTCGTCGTCAGTCACTAGTTCCTGGGTGCTGACGATTCGGACCTTGTATTTCTTTTTCGGGTCCAATTTCTTCTGGCCCGACTGTTGCGTTCCGCTCGACGAGCCTGTCGGCTTCGTCGTTCCGCTTCCACTACTGGCCGGCTTGGCTTCCTTTGGCTTGTTCTTAGGGTTCTCAGGACAGTCGCCCCATTTGTGTTGTCCAGGGTGCTTGCGACAGTCCTTTCCGTAAGAGCCGGTTTCCTTTGCCTTGCCTTTGCCTTTGTCATCAGCCTTGGCAGGCTTCGACGTAGCCTTGTCGGTGGTCTTGCCAGACCCCGACGACTCCTTCCTTTTTTCTTCCTCAAAGATCTTGCCTTTGAGCTTGTCCGGGTATTGCCTCTTGTAGAGGTCAATGGCCATATCGAGGTAAACCTCCCAGTCGGTCGGCATTGTAAAGCCGGGCACCGATTCCAAAGTGGCGAGGGTTTCTCGCACTTTTTCCGGGAGGATCCGTTTGATGTGACTGAACAACGTTTTGTTGTCAGTCTCGGCCAGGCGAGCCAGGGTCCTGAGCTTCTGTGCCCAAGAGAAGAAGTCTGATTGGAGCTTCTTTTTCCCTTCGTCTCCGAAGTACCCTTCAATCTCTTTTTCGGCAATCTCCTTGTCTGTCTTTTTGCCGTACACCTTCTCGATCGTTTCCGCAAACGTTTTCCAGGTGTGCCCCGAGGTTTGTCCGGCGGCGATTTTATCAACTACCGGTGACATGTACTGGTAGGCCTCGCCCGTAAGCCGTAGCAGGGCTTGGCGAACCTTGTCTTCCTCGAGGGTCACCTTGGCATCTGCGAAATACATGCCCATTTTTTGGATCCACTCTTTCGACGAGATGGAGTCCTTAGGGCCCGAGAATTTGGGCGGCTGAGTCGGTTTGGTCTGTTGGAAGTTGACCGTTGTGGCTGCTGCTGGCGCAGCTGCCGGTGCGTTTTTTAGAGCGGTTAACTCCGCTTCGAGTTGGTCGATTCTATTAATTAGTGCCGTGACCTGGGCACCGCTGGGTCCCGCGGTTGGGACTGCCGGACGCTTTTGCAGTACTGCGATATCTTTTTCTATGCGGACGAATCGATTTTCGGAAAGGGTATCCAATTGTTGCCGCAAACTCTCTGCTTCCTCTAGTGCTTCGATTCTGTTTTGAAGCACCTGATTGTGGCTCCAAATCTGGTTGGTCTTGTTCCAGACCATTTCCAAATCCGTGTCCACCCGGCCTTTGTAGGCCGCGAGGTTGCTGTAGAGATGGTTCTTGGCTTGGTACAGCGCCTCTCTGTAAGCTTCTTTTCCCACCTGCAGAACTTCGTCTGAGGCGGCCACTTCCAGAGTTCGCTGCAACCTTCCCGTCAATTCGTTCTCGCTCCTTTCCGGCTGCGCGACTATTTCCAGAGTCCTCCTTTCATAGGAAGGGAGGAGATCGGGGAGCGTCCCAAATAGGGGCTCCGTGTTGACCGGTTCTTCCGGTCGTGGAGTCTCGCTGCCTTCGGGGGTGATAACTGCGCGGCGAACGGGTGTTTCCGTGCTGAAGAGCCTTGCGGCTCTCGTGCGTGGTGACGCTTCTTCCTCCGAGTACCAGTGGACGTCACCGTAGTAGACTATGAGGTCCGCTAGGGAGATGGCGGTACAGTAGTTGTCCCATCTCCACCACGAAATGTGGTTCCTAGTCGAATCTTCCCCGTAGTACTTGATGTACGCCGTATGATTTACATTCAGGAATGGGCGCACATGCGCCGGAATTGAGTTGAAGGAGGTGACACTCCCCCTAACTCTGATGCCGAATACGACTCGCAGGTAGTCCATCAAGCAGGTTTGCTCTCCGGGCCACGCGTGCTTGCCGACGGCGGGGCGGTAGGCCGTAGCCACCTTGTGGGTGTTGTACAAAGCGCCTTGGACGATTGTGTAAGACACCATTGCTGGACAGTATTCGTCAGCTTGAGTTATTTTCTTCCTTAAACGATAATTCAAGAAAAAAGTGCCTTTTCAGGACTTAAGTGCCTTTTCAGGACTTTTCGCAATCAATGCCATGCACCAAAAATAAATGCCTTTCCAGGACTTTCTATCTACTACAGCTGGGGTTTGCCAAGGTCGAAGTTGAGACCGCTATGTACTAAATGTGTCTTTAAGTACGTAACGTGCTGTTTCACGTCTAGGTCTCCAAAGACGTGCTCCACCCTCCTGAGGTATTTTTCGAGGCGGCGGAGATCTTCGTTTTTCATGGAGTCCTGACGGACCCTTTGCTCCAAGTGTGTGGAGAGATTGTCGAAGTCGGTGACGAGGGTGGTGAATTTTGTTATGATGGGGGCCGTGGTGGTTGCGTCGGGAACCTTCCATAGCCGGAAAAGGTTCTTGTGGGCGGCGTTCATCTGTTTGTCGATTTCCAGAAACCAGTTCCACTTCCTTTCCGTGCAGTGGACGTTTTTGGGGTTTGAAAGACCCCGCTTCTCGACCCATTCGGCCGGCATCCTAAGCTCCTCCACTCTCTCCAACAGCGACTTCTTTGGGGGCTGGATTCGCTCCCGAAGACTCCTCACCATTCTCTCGTCCTCAACCCTCTTTCTGGCCGCCTCGGCGATCAGCTGATCCAGGCTCTGTTTCTGGATCCAAGCCTCGAGCTTCTCCTTCTGTCGGAAAAGCTTATCGAGCTTCTTCCGCCTGATGTCGGCGAGGGCGGCCTCGTGGTTGACCCTTTGGATCTCCTCCGGGTCAGGGTTCGGCTTCCTGTAGAAGACGTCTTTGCCCTTTCGGGACTTTCCTCGCTTTGGGGCTGTGACCGCGGAAATGCGGTCTTCGAGCGATTTAGAGGAGGCAATGTGCCATTCCTCGCGCTCCCCCATAGCGGCGTTTCTCGGGGTAACCGTGAAACGTGGTGCTTTCGGCATGACTACGTAAAAGAAGTCTAAGTAAGCTATTCTAGTGGAAATTCACGCGGTTTTCTGTCGGGGCTTATCGTCGCTTCTTGATGTGTCGTGCGCTTATCCTCCGGCGTCAATGGGCGCTCCGCCCTCAACCGGAGTTAGTGTCGGCGACTGGATTGCGTCTCTCTCACGCTACCAGGTGGGGGGTACAGCAGGTCGTCTTCCCTTGACGCCTGGGAATGCAGGATTTGGGGTATTACACCCCGCATGTGCCCACGCCTCACTCCAGTTAGGTGGCTGCCAGTGTTTAAACCAAACCCATGCCCTGAGGGACTTAGAGGGTGCCAAGGCCAGAACTCCATCGTTCTGAAGCCATATCGGCAGCGGTTCTAGGCAGGGCAACTCGTGCCCACCATCCCAACTCTAAATAGAGTGGCCCCTGTACGCCTGGGGATAGGCGAGAAGGTCGTCTCCGGCCCGGTCAAGATGTTACACCGTTGCTATCGATTCCCAACATATGGGGAAAGGCTTGTCAGCCAGTCCCCGGTTCCGCTTAAGCCTACGGTCCGGCTATTTGCCCGAAGGCGGTGATCCCCCAGAGCCCACTAAGGATACCCCGCTGCCTGGCGGCGAGCAGGGGTGCGCAGACGGCGACGAAAACCCCTAAGAAGAAAAAATCCCAGACCCTCCAAGAGGGCGGGGGCGAAAGCGAGTTCTATTCATATAACACAAGATAACACTTACTTGTATAGTTGCTTGGTTTTGCTGATTAGGCAGAAGAGTTGTAAGAGTTAAGCAGGATACGCGGAGTGGTTAACTCGTAGTATGAATGCAATGAATAGAACTGAGGCAATAGCGCTCAGCAAGTCCAGTATATATACATGATAAATATGACCCCTAACAGTCTTATTAGATAATACCAATGTCCGTATTCGTATGTACAAGTCCCCAGATACCTAAGTACTTAGTAATATACGATAAATACATATGCCGATCAAGACCGGGATATAGAAAGGCGGCGTAGGCCGCGCGAATGGCGTTTTGTGCTCTTGTCATTACAAAGACGGGGCGTGACCAAAGCCCGGTCCGCTGACGTTTATACGCTGACTGCTTCCGGACGGAATGTCCGATTGGCTAGAACTAGACATGTGACTGATGGTAACTACTAGTGATAAGATAAGACCGTCGTTACGGGAGATAACGCGGCCATCATTCGGCACGTATGTAACCGTTAACTTATGAACCAGATAAGCTAGTTATTGGTCTAGAAAGTCGTAGATAATTCGTAGAATTGCCGGAAGAAATATAGGGAAACTAGGAGAATTCTTGTGACATTACGGGTACACTGAGTCAATCGAAGAACGATACTAGTACCTGTTCCCTTAGACGTAGGATCGCGTACGCTTGGCAAATATATGCTTATAACTATCATTACTATGGGAAATACCTAAAGTACCAAGTCGATTAAGATTCTTAATCTATCGGCGCCCGTTTGACCTCACGGTCTTCGCTCCTGAAAAGGGGATTCTGACACAGATGGCTCTGTGGGACTCACCAAGCCAGTATCCTTGCGATGAACTAAGGCGACTCAGTGAGGAAGAGGTTATCAGATGCAGCAGGAGGTAGGAGGTTCTTCTACGGCGTACGCCGAGAAGAATAGAACTAAGGTTGTAGGCCGTCAAGGCCCTACTTATATACACAAATATAACGGGTCATGTGCTACTGTATAGTCCATGCCCGATAAGGAATGTGGGCTTGGTTGCCATAAGGGCGACCAAGTGGTACGACTACTCTACAAAGGCCGTGTGTCACGGATATGCCCGGGGGGCTACTGTACATCCCTCACTATTTGTTGTATGGGCGCCGCTGCACGCGCGCGCGCCCCGCTCACTTTACGTTTCCTCTCGGTCGCGCCCTAGATACCTCCATGATCACCTGACCCAGTAGGCGCGCGCTAGTCAGGCAGCGCGCGTGCCAGGTACTCACATGATAGGTCACCATATAGTTACATGTTACGTTACTTGTACGGTCACGCTTACATTACATGCGCACAGGCCATTACTGTAGGGCAGGCTAGATACTTAGCGTACCAACACATGTACTTATACTGCAGCGATGGGGGCTTACTCCCCCATCTTTGAGATTCTAGTCGTTTGGGCTTAGGCCCCTTTCTTATTTGCGCGTGATGCGTCTCTGCCCCGGGGGCCTCACTTGTCGCGCTTGACTGTGTGCCGCCACCTTACGTCGCCGTTAGGAGTCCTCGGGTTGGGCTGCCCTTGGTACAGCCGACTCGGTCACCGCTGTCGCGGTCGCACACACGCCTCGCTAGGCACTTTAGGATTCCCCTGCAGCGCAGGTCCTCACAAACAGTAAGTTTGTGACATAATCTCAAAGATGTTTTACCTCCCCTCCGGCGCTCGCGCTGGGGCCGAGGGTTTTTCACTCCTAGGTCGCCATGGCATCACGGCGGGGCAGCCGTCGGTAGAAGCGCCGACGGTCCGTAGTCTTACGAGCCCCCACGAAGTGATACACCAGGCAAAGCGACCAGGAGGAGTAAAAAGTAAGTCCGCCCCCCATGAACACAGGGTAGCGGGGTCAACCAGCGTAAGCCGTGTTTGAGGGCCCGCCGCCGCCATTAACCAAATGTGCGCGCGCGTGGAGGTCTAGCGCAGCGCGGCCATACCCCTGGGCGGCAGGAGCCAAGCCAAGAACCTCTGACCTGTGGGTATGCGAAGGGGCCCGCAAGGGTTACCCAACCCCACGCCGACGGTCCCAGAGTGACGAAGGTTCAGTACGGACTACCGCGACGACGATGCCGGGATTAGGCAAGCGGAGGCACACGGGGACGACGGGGACCCCATTTAAAAAATAACCCAGTAACCTCAGCGACGAATGCCGAACCGATACCGAAACCGTCTCCTCCGCTCTCCCACCGGTGGACGGTCCACCTACTCGGACGCTCCCCATCCTACGTCGTAAGGAATGGGCCGGGTATCAAACAAAGACCAGGGGATGCAGCGCCGTAGAAGCTAGGTAGAAAGTCGGGACGACTTTTTTTGAGAGGGGGGGTAATGTCACGGATATGCCCGGGGGGCTACTGTACATCCCTCACTATTTGTTGTATGGGCGCCGCTGCACGCGCGCGCGCCCCGCTCACTTTACGTTTCCTCTCGGTCGCGCCCTAGATACCTCCATGATCACCTGACCCAGTAGGCGCGCGCTAGTCAGGCAGCGCGCGTGCCAGGTACTCACATGATAGGTCACCATATAGTTACATGTTACGTTACTTGTACGGTCACGCTTACATTACATGCGCACAGGCCATTACTGTAGGGCAGGCTAGATACTTAGCGTACCAACACATGTACTTATACTGCAGCGATGGGGGCTTACTCCCCCATCTTTGAGATTCTAGTCGTTTGGGCTTAGGCCCCTTTCTTATTTGCGCGTGATGCGTCTCTGCCCCGGGGGCCTCACTTGTCGCGCTTGACTGTGTGCCGCCACCTTACGTCGCCGTTAGGAGTCCTCGGGTTGGGCTGCCCTTGGTACAGCCGACTCGGTCACCGCTGTCGCGGTCGCACACACGCCTCGCTAGGCACTTTAGGATTCCCCTGCAGCGCAGGTCCTCACAAACAGTAAGTTTGTGACACCGTGACCCGCCGGTAATGGCCGAGCCAATGGTAAAAGAGAGAGCGTGTGGTCTCATCGTTAGATGGACATGTGAATACGGGCGCAGCCCGGGTATAAGGGATGCCGGTTGCCGGATACCGTGCGGTATAATGGCGATTGGCCGGTCATCGTGTGCTGACCAAGGCGGCACGCCGAGGTCGT
Organism: Wolfiporia cocos; assembly: GCA_029448655.1. Classification (NCBI taxonomy): domain Eukaryota; kingdom Fungi; phylum Basidiomycota; class Agaricomycetes; order Polyporales; family Phaeolaceae; genus Wolfiporia; species Wolfiporia cocos. The sequence continues at coordinate 241,966 of JACCLO010000022.1, forward strand.
AATGCTATTGGGCCAGCAGGCACCCTAGCATGTGATATGTCCGGACCGGATGGTTACCGGAACATATGTTGGTCTTAGCCGTGAGGCGAGGACCAGTGTTTGGGCAACGCCGTGATGGCAGAAGCCCGGGACTTGGAGAATGCCGAGTCCGTGGGATGGCCGAGAAGGCCGAGCCTATAGCGATATTGCCTTGGTGCTAATATAGTGCTATTTGGCCGTGTTGCCATTATTATGCGAAGGCGTGGCGCGCCTGAGGGGCCATTGTGATCAAGGATCTTATGGCGGTGGGAAGCCGGGAAGGCCGACCCAATAGTACAAGGCCGCGAGGCACTGTTTGTACATGTGGACATTATTATGTGAGCGTGCCGCGCTCGGCCTATCATTATGATCTAGGATCTATGACGTGGCTGGTCTTGCTCTGACGGGCGAGACCTGTTGTCACAGATTTTCTGTGGCATGGGGCGAATGCCCTCGCCGAGGGTCGAACGCACGAACGGGTGAGAGCGAGGTCATGTGATCAGTAGATTAGATAAAGCACGTCGTAGATAGCGGTACATACGGTACGCCCGTCCCGCCGGACCGTTCACGTGGTATGTAGATGGCGCCATAGCGTGACCTTATGACTATAGGAGTGCACGGCCCCCTTTAGGGTGGGCCGCTCCGTCTTAGTTACACTGCCTCTACATGTATATATACTGCGTCGTCTGGGGCTTACTCCCCAGACTTGTTATTCTGATGTATGGGCGATAGCCCTCCTCTCTCGCTACCACTAGGCGTGCGCTCTGAGTCCTCGCTGGTCACCATCGACGTTAGACAATAGAGACACAACCTCGTCTCGTCTTCGGCCTTGGGGGTTAGTCTTAGGGGATAGGGGCCTGAAGTACGTCTGTAGGAGTTTGTGTCACCTGTATGACGTAGCTGTCGTGTTGCTATTGGACCGGAAGGTGCCGTAGCGTTATGTAAGCTGGTCATGTGGTTGACGAGCCCAGTTAAGAGCTTGTCGTGGTGGCAATGGGAGTTAACCCGTAGATAACTTGTAGTTAGACGTATAAATCCCAGGTAAATTGCTATAATCATAGGAAAAATGCTGTAAGCCCCAGATAAATCTGTGACAGATTCGGGTTATTGAGCATCTGTCATTTGGTCACATGTCATAAGAACCTTTGAACGGGGGCACCCCTTCCGGTAATGGAATTCCTGAAAAGGAAATTACCATCCGTTTGGGAAGAGACGTCTGACAAACGTCTATAAATAATTGGGTACAGCGCTGTTTCCACCAGCCACCCACGTACAAACAGATCGCAACAAGATTACTTAATTGAATCTCGCAATCTGGGTTAGAGGAAAGGAAAACAAGGGACACACGCTATTGATACGCGTTCCCTTGAAGTGTAGCGGAGGTCGTCAAGACTTCCAGAATCACACTTCATTCGGCATCTTCGCACATCGCCGAATTCACACCGGTCCCAAACTGGTCCCCCCGAATTGAAATCGACAAATTCGCACGCCACTCGCAAATATTGTCACGAGATGACACAGACTAACCTGTCTGTGGGACCCTGTACAACAGGGGAATCCTATAACGCAGTACAGGAAGGTGCGCGACCGCAATAGCGGTGAACTGTCGGCTGTACCCTAAGGAGGGACTCCTAGAGTCGACGTGTTGAGGCAGCGCACAGTCAAGTAAGACGAGATGGGCCCCCGGCCAGAGTCGCACACAGAACGAGGATAGAAAGGGGCTATGCCCAATTGTCGAGAATCTTAGGAATGGGGAGTAAGCCCACATTCCGTCGTAATATATACATGAGCAATGGAGCTACTAGTACTGCCCTAAAGAGAAGGCCTGTGCACCGTATCTACTGGGTCATGTGCTAAGTGACGCATCATGTAACTACTGTGACCATAGTGTGAGTACCGGAGGCGCGCGCTACCCTACAGCGCTAACCTAACGACCAGGTGACCTGCAATATCTGGGAGTGACGCTGGAGGTAGCTATGGAGTAGAGGCGCGGCGTACGCCTAGCGCCGCACATACAACCTATAGCGAGGGAGTCTAAATTAATAAAGGAATAATTTGTGACACGAGACTCGCTATCTCATTTACAATTTCACTCCAATATGACATCTTCTCTGTGGGGAGAACAACTGTATTTGGAAATTCACACTAGCAGTAAAATGCGATCGTCCGCAAAAAGGCTTCAAAAGGAAACTCGGAAATCCTCCGAAGTAACAGATGAGCCCCATCTTTTAGGACAATCACTCCGATTTGGCAATCGGATATCATTACAACTGCTTGGTTTACAGAAACCTACGTCGTCGAGACACGTAATAAATAAATCCGGATCTGTATCCTATCTCCCAATTAGGAATACATCTCGTCACTACACCGAACAAGAGCCTGAGAAACTCTTTGGTATCGACAAACTAGGGCATGGGAAACCTTAGTATAAAAAATCTGGTCGAATATGCGAGCGACCTGGATACAGCCGTACATGGATACATGACAAATAATACCTTCGGCCCACATCCACCCACCCTTATTTGGGTATAGAGGCGGTTTAACCTCTTTAAAAACCAAAACCAACGGAATAGGTTTGATCGGGAGATCAAACGTGGAAGAGGGGGTGAGAACCCTAAATCCGCATTCTGGACCTTCAAAAAGTCCGCTATCCCACGCTTACAACAGTACCTTACGGTCTTGAAAGCACCCAACGACATGCACTAAGAGGCCTGATTACCCTCATTCATGCTCGTACTGTCCTATTCGTACATGGACGACAACCCTGTAATAGGAATATATAGTAGCTATCCTATCCAATAGCGAAATATATCCTCCCCCAACGTTCATCCCAGTTCCCACGCTTACAATGTCATATTCAATCGAGGAACGACTTTAACGACATACAAGCACATTGGAAACTACCGTCATCGCCACCACGTGACTTCAGCCCTTACGGGATATACCTTTACGAGACAACTCCTGACAAGGATGTATGTTCTCACGGTTACCCAATAAGGCCTCGCTACGGCAACGACACTACAGTACTAGGGAATACAATCATAAGCATATGAACATAATGCACAATGATTAGTACCTATACACTGGGGTTATACACGAGAAGCCTACTCGTCAATAAATAGTGCATACAACAACGAAGGCACAGCTTCACTCCGGAACTTACGACTCCGAAGAGATCGCTACTTAGAAGCAATCTAACTAGGGGACACAACCCCTGTAACAAATGGGCATTGACAAATGTCACACGCTTAGTACTTGCGATACTAGGGAGGCGACGCCTCACAAACGTTCATAAGGCGACGCCCTTTAATAACCGTTCAACCGCATAAGTCGTACAAAGTAGGATTACCCCTGTACAAGCACAAAGCCTAAGACACCCGCCACGCGAATGAAGGAACTTGCAATCCCATTCACCGCTAGGCAATAGACGTCGAAAAAGCGCCGCTATGCTACACTCAATGGGTACCACGCATAAGCAACATATCCGCACAAGGGCTCGAAGAGAAACTAGACAATCTCCAGAGCTAACAGTGAAGCCCTCACTCTAAGGAATATCGCACAATGCTATCCGAAACACGTACAATGACACAATGCACCCTCTAATACGCTTGGCAAGCTATTGGAGCATAGATTACAAGTAGATTCAAAGGCACTATATGATGTACATTCCATATCGCCTTCTACTACGAGTAACGTCATAAGCAAAAGCAACAATCCGACCAAGGTCGCGAAAAGGCACTAGAACACCTTCAGCGATAACAGGAGAACCCCTCCTTCCAGGATCCGCGTGCACAATGACAATACACTCTAGTAACACGACTACATCTCCCTAACAACGGCATTTGACCTTTCGGTCATCACGCGTTGATAATCGCTAGTAACGGCATTTAGCACTTCGCTATCATGCGTTACAAATCACTATAAGGAATACAATCGCTATCCCACTCATCAGGTTCCAACACCAAGTCCTGAAACTCCCATTTATCCCTGTTCAACTGAAAAATTGAAGCAGCACCATAACGACATTTGACACTTCGTCATCACGTGTTATACCGCTCTTGGGACGTATTTCATCAGGGACGATGAAATCTAAAGCGGGGGTAATGTCACAGATTTATCTGGGGCTTACGGCATTTTTCCTATGATTATAGCAATTTACCTGGGATTTATACGTCTAACTACAAGTTATCTACGGGTTAACTCCCATTGCCACCACGACAAGCTCTTAACTGGGCTTATCAACCACATGACTAGCTTACGTAACGCTACGGTACAACCACGTCCAATAAGCAACACTACAGCATACGTCATACAGGTCTCGCCCGTCAGAGCAAGACCAGCCACGTCATAGATCCTAGATCATAATGATAGGCCGAGCGTGGCACGCTCGCATAATAATGTCCACACGTACAAACAGTGCCTCGCGGCCTTGTACTATTGGGTCGGCCTTCCCGGCTTCCCATCGCCATAAGATCCTTGATCACAATGGCACCTCAGGCGCGCCACGCCTTCGCATAATAATGGCAACACGACCATACAGCACCATAATAGCACCAAGGCTATATCGCTATAGGTCACGGCCTTCTCGGCCTCCCACGGACTCGGCGTTCTCCAAGTCCCGGGCTTCTGCCATCACGGCGTTGCCCAAACACCGGTCCTCGCCTCACGGCTAAGACCAACACATGTCCCGGTTACCTCCCGGTCCGGACATATCACATGCTACGGTGCCTGCTGGTCCAATAGCATTACGACCTCGGCGTTCCGCCTTGGTCATCCTACGAAGACCGGCCAATCGCCATTATACCGCAAGGTATCCGGCAACCGGCTTCCCATATACCCGGGCTGCGCCCGCGTTCATATGATAAACATACACAAATCCCTCTCCTACGATTGGTGCGGCCATTAGGGCCCATCACGGCCATTGTAGATAGAGTCCATAAACATCAGATAAGATAGCGCTTCGCCTCTTGGCAAAGCCACATCATATAATAAAGGGACGACCGTTGCGTGGGAACTGCCATGTGCTTTTCCACGTGTGCCACGTGCTGTCCGTCGTCCCATAGGGCTCGCGCCACCGACCCGGGGAGTTGGCCAGTGTATTCCCACGCCCGGCGCCTGTAAGGCGCGCGTTCAAATCCCTTCGACGAAAACTCGCGTTTCGCGCGTCCTCCCTGTGCTGTGCCACGGGGATTTTGTAGCTGTTGTAACGTAGATGGCCTGTACTGTATATACCTGCCAGAAAATCAAATTAAGAGAATTCAGGGAGTTTTCTGAGGCACTACATTTGTGGACACAATGTTACAAGCGAAGCGACGACGACACCGAGCATCAGCGAGGTGGAGGAAGTGGCTGAGCGGGCAGAGAACAAAGGACAGGTGCAGCAGGGTGATAATACACCCTGGAGGTTGGGTGGACTCATAATGTCTCCATCCAATGTGTTTTTCCCTTATTCTATTAGTTATCTCACTTAAATAACAATTGATATTCGTGGCGAAGCCATGGGTAATTAAACTCGTAACCCGGAATGGTAGTACTAGCTAGTAGCACGTGCCATCCGAATAAACATGTATATAAGTAGGGCCTTGACGGCCTATAACTTCAGTTCTATTCTTCTCGGCGTACGCCGTAGAAGAACCTCCTACCTCCTGCGTCGTCTGATAACCTCTTCCTCACCAAGTTGCCTAGTTCATCGCAGGATACTGGCTTGGTGAGTCCCACAGAGCCATCTGTGTCACTTTCCTCAGCTTGTTCCGGCGTGAGTTGTTGGGGGACCTCGTAGGTCCATCCCGGGGATGCGAAAGTTCTGAACTCTCGCAGGAACAGGTGCGGGGTGACTTCCTCGCCGTCTTCCTCAGCGTCTCCCTCCTCTTCTTCATTGTCTGAGGGGAGGGGAAGGTGGACGTTAAGTTCCACCGGTGACTGAGTTCCCAGTACGTTGTCGACTGGGTTGAGGATGGGGTTGGCACCCGAGCCGGAAGCGGTTGCTGCTGTTGCGGACATTGTTCTGTTCGCTTGGTAAGTCTTAGATTTTCGACTTAGTGATTTGGAAGTAAAAGAATTTTTTAAAAGGGTCTGCTGCTGCGCAGTCTGGCATTCTTTTCAGAATAAAAAATCGTATATTTCTATGCGATTGCCAGGAGTTCCTCGTCTAAGGAAAGAACCTTTTCAGGTTCCTCCAGTCTGTAATTAAATACCGCGCCTATTTCTACGATCTGTTTTATTATTTCTGCCTGTCGCCTTTCCATCCCTTCTAGGGATACCTTCCTCAACTTCTTGCAATGTCCTTCCATATATCTCCACATCCTGTTAACTACTTTCCCACTCCTCGCCCTTTCCTTCAGATTGTCCACCAGGTCTTCTAAGTCGCAGACCATGGCGTGGAATTTCGTATCGTAATAGAGATCGAAACCTGGGTAATCAATGGAGAGGTTGGCGAGTGGAGCAAGGTGCTCCAGAGTGGATGTGAGAACCGGCTCTATGTGATCCGCCACTTGAATGTATCGCTTTTTGCCGAATTTCAAGTCGGGATTGAGGGTCGTGAGAGTCGGAGGGACGCTGAGTCCCTGAACCGGATCGGTGATGCGGAGGGCCAGAGGAATGGCCTTGCATGACTGCTTCTCAGCAATCTTCTTGTTGAGTTTGGCGCGAGCAGCTAGGAGTTTATTGAGCTCCTTTTGTTGGAGAAGGGATTGTCGAGCCATTATGGATAACTCGAATAACTCTTCCTCCAATCGGACGCGTGGGGTGTACTTGGGTGGTGATTTCGCACGAGGATTTGGCTTTCCAGCCTTAGCGATGTGCGCCGGCATTTCTACTGGGATCCACCAATGACCGGCGGTGCCTGTAGCAGCATCGCGGGCTCCCAACTTGTACACTGCACGCTCTCCATTTCTGGAAGCGTGCTTCTGGTAAGGGCTCTGAGAGCGCTTGGCCAGCTTGGACTTGGTTGCACGAGGCATTATCTACGCAGCAGGGAATAAGAAAGTGGTACTACAACAGTCTGGTAACTCCTTTTCAGGAGGGGGGAAAATATTGTCTACAGGGTCTACTCTTCTTAGTTGCGCGCAACCCAGTGGCAAATGCCGAGGATATTCGCATGACGTGCTTTGTCAGAGGCGCCTACTCCTGGGGTAGAGTTGGTGACTGTCAGGGGCTGCCTGAGTCACATGGTTGGGAAGAAGATACGCAGTGGCCCTCGCGATGAGAGCACACCGGAAGTGGCTGGGTATTAACACCCTTTGCCTTCCACGCTTCAACATGGGAACTGCCGTCAACAAACCCCTCGGGACGCTCAAATGCATAGGCATGTGACCGCAAGGATCACAGGGGCCCGCCTAGAACTCCACTACTGGGGGTGCACGCCGAGCTGCCCGGAGGACTTATGCTATTGGCTACCGCACTTAGGGAATGCTCCCTTACTTCTCTGGCCGGATGGGGTTACGCCCTTCCATTCCCACGCTTTGGAACAAAGCGGGGCCCTTACGCCTGGGCATCGGCTTTGGAAGATTCCCACAGGGGTGTCACGGTTTTTACCGTGACATGGGGTCGAACCCCCGGGCCCAAGTGTTTAATGTCATGTGACCTCTCTTTCGCCGTAGTATAGTGGTAAGGCGCCCCCATAGCAGCGTAACTACTCACGTGTATAGGTCGCCTCTTGCTTACGTACTGTAGCACATGATGTAGACTGCGCACGGACTCTTACTGAAGGGTAGGTAGTACCGCGCGCCTCTGTGTCTCCACATGTATATAGTCTACTGCGCTGGGGCCTTACAGCCCCATGCTCGTTATTCTCGATGTTGGGGCTTGTCCCCCTGTATACCGCCTTACCACCCTGCGTGCCTATTCTCCTGCTTGACTACTAGCTGGGTTACACCAACGGTCCGTCCTACTCAGCCACTGTGGTGTGAGGTCGTAGATAGCCTCAAGAGTTACGGCGCGACTACACCGTGTGTGCCTGGCCGGCGGGTTAGCGTTAGCGCAGGGGTATCACGGTATAGTGGTATATCTGTGTCAAGGGGGAGGGCGAGCCTTCTCTGGAACGGAGTGGTCAATCGCCCCCATTTCCTTGGTTGACCATGGCAACGCTGCCCTATGGTGGGGGTATGCGCCGCTCAGGCGAGAGCTACCCTGTAAGGGATAGGACCTGCCCTTTGAGGTGGCACCTGGGTCTCAACCGCGCACAGCCAAAGTTTTGCAACCGAGGCCGTGTCTCCTTAACCCTGGAGTCCAGGTTAGGAAGGCTGACACAGATTTCCTGTGGGACTCACCAAGCCAGTATCCTTGTGTACTAGGCGACTTAGTGAGGAGGGTTATCAGACGCAGCAGGATGGAATATGCTTCTACGGCGTACGCCGAGAAGAATAGAACTAAAGTTAAAGAGCGCTTGGCTCCTACTTATATACATGTGTGCGGGAAGGTCACATGCTACTAGCTAGCTATGTCCTTACCGGGTTATGTGGCTTTGCCAAGTGGCGAAGCTTATCTTATCTGATGTTTTAGGACTCTCTATCTACAATGGCCGTGGTAGGCCCTAATGGCCGAACCAATCGTAAGAGAGGGATTATGTCTTATCTGTGATGCTAACGCGGGCGCAGCCCGGGTATAAGAGAAGCCGGTTGCCAGATACCGTGAGGTATAATGGCGATTGGCCATGCTTCGTTGGATGACCAAGGCGAGACCCCGAGGTCGTTATGCCATTGGACGGGAAGTACCGTGGCATGTGTTACAGCCCGGTCCGGATAGTTACCGGGGCATGTATTGGACTTAGCCGTGAGGCGAGGTCCGGTGTTTGGGCAACGCCGTGATGGCAGAAGCCCGGGACTTGGAGAACGCCGAGTCCGTGGGAAGCCGGGAAGGCCGACCCAATAGTACAATGCCTTGCGGCAATGTTTGTACTTGTGGACATTATTATGCGAGCGTGCCGCGCTCGGCCTATCATTATGATCTAAGATCTATGACGTGGCTGGTCTTGCTATGACGGGCGAGACCTATGACGTAGCGATGACGATGCTATTGTCTAGACTTGTATGACGCATTCGCAGATGGAGGCACAGCGATGCACGTTGCCTTAGCAATGATGTCATTAGTCTTGTGACGTAGCCTTGTATAAGCTGGTCATGTGGTTGATAAGCCCAGTTAAGAGCTTGTCGTATGGCAATGGGAGTTAACCCGTAGATAACTTGTAGTAAGACGTATAAATCCCGGATAAATTGCTATAATCATAGGAAAAATGCTGTAAGTCCCAGATAAATCTGTGACAAAGGCCTCCTGCCAATTAAGGCGGTGTGGCACCACCTGGTTGCTTCCAAGGTATTGCTACCAAGGTCGCTGTATCCCCCAGAACCCAACCGGGGATCCTACAAGCCTTTGCAGGCGAGCAGGGGTGCGCATACAACTCAGAGCAGACCTGCAGGGGGAAAACCCAGCGCAAGACTTTGCAGTCGAGCGAGGGGTAGAAGCAGAACTATTCTAATATCACAATCTTAGTGAGAAACTCACCAAACGTTACTTGTTGGGTGTCGGGCGAGCTAAGAGTGATAGCAGTTGGTAATACTGTATCTCGATAAAGAGAATAGTTCTGGGGACTTGTAGTCGCCAGAACCTAGGCTTATATACATTGTATAAAGGACCTCTGCCACCGCAGTAGGTCCCTAGGGACTCTGAGCCGTATGTATTACTAAGGCGAAAGAGTATGGTAATCTAGCTGACATAGCCCGGTACCGGGATATAAGTCAGCATGCGTGACTTGTGACTAAGCGGCATGTCTGCAAGGACGGGCCGCTGAGTCATTGTTAATGACTAGCGTGTAAGCGCTGATGTCATATAGGATGACTAGCGTGTTTGTTTAGCTAATAACCCTTAGTTATGAGATAACCTCTCGGCATCTCGGCATTGTGCTGTTAAGCCGTAGTTGTACATAGAAATGCCAGAATAATAGCTAAAATTGTGGAAAAAATAGCTATGTGGTCACTTTGTGACATGATGCTAAGTAATGACTCGACTACGTATGACGTAGTGAGGGCTAGACTGTGTCTGTGGTCTAGATGTGGAACATTATAGAACGTTATGGAACATGATGGAAACTGGTGGAAACCCAGGGAACCTTGTAGAAGGTTCGAGAAGCTACATAGTAAGCGACGAGATACCGTGAGCCAGAGATAAGATAAGGATACATGATCTATCTACGAGATAAGATAACAGGTAAGCACGTGATACAACGGTGAGCGTAACTATTGTACAGCGAGCCGTAGTAAATCAGGAAAAATAGGAGAAATCCTAGGAAAATTAGTAGAAGACTAAGAAAATCTGTGACATTACCCCCTCTTTAAAATTTGACGTCCTGGAAAAGCATTGTGTTTCTGCTAGAGCCCACTTAAGGGTTAGACTTTGCTTTCCTTACTTTCTGGTTGATCCAAAACCCTTAATTCCTCGTTGTCCCTGCTCTAGGTATCGTTTGTCGTAAGTGGCTAGAGATCCGTGATGGACCTCTGGGTGCGTTTGTTCGTGAATTAAGAGTTGAGCTACTTTGTCTTTCACTCGTACTTCGTGAGGTTCAGATCCTAAGTTATGGATCATGACTTTTACTTCTCCTCTATAGTCCCAGTCGATAATTCCTCCGACTACTATAAGACTTTTGAGCGCCATGCTAGATCGACTGACTATTTGACCGTAGTGGCCATAGGGAAACAGGATTTTAAGTCTGGTTTCAATAATGGTTGTCTTTTCAGGAAGGAGAGTTACTCCTTCTGACGCGTAGATGTCATAGCCGGCTGAGTGTGGGGTGCCCTGTGAAGGGTATAGAGGTTCGTCGTAATTCTCAAGGTTTACTGGAACAGCAAACTCGAGATAGTCGTTGAACTGGACATTTTCGTCTACAAAGTCTCCATACGGGTCGCATTTGAGCCACTTGCGTTGTACTTCGAGCTCGCCGTCCTCATCTTCAAGGAGGAGGTTGGCTTGTAGGGGCCAGTCGTCTGGCCAGAGGTAACGATCTCCCACTTTCCAGTTGGGGTCGTCATTGGGTTCTGCTACTGCTTGTCACAAGAAATCCCGGAATAAAGGGGTTTCCTGATGATTTATTAACCTTTATTCTCCAGATATTCGCTACGTTATACCTAGCCGCCCGGGACTGCACGTGCATGGGAAATAGATAAGCTTTCATCATATCTTATCTCTTACTTAGGTCACGTGGTACGTCACTGGAGTCACAGTCGTTACTTAGTCATGTGCAGCGTAGTCACAGTGTGCACAGACCACGCCATTAGGGCAGGTCTTGTAGCTATAGGAGTCTGCGTCCACATGTATATATACTAGGTAGCGTTCTGAGGTACTCCTCAGAACTTATCTTCTCGTCGTTGGGGGCGCGTCCCCTGGCAACCTTTTCATATACCGTCTGCTTGCTTGTCTCTGCGTGCAGGGTCTTAGTCGACAAAGCCTGCTACGTCCTACTTGGGCGTGGGGGCCTCTATTCATTGCATCCACTCTGTCTCTATTCCTTTACCTGCTAGTCTGGGCAATACGGCAGGACGTCTCAATAGACGTGCCTTCTTGTTCTCCGCCTATGGAGGATGAGAGGCTTTAGGGGTTAGGATAGGCGGATATAGAGGTTCCCCGCTGGGGCGGGTGGCACGGTGGTTACCGTGACACTGCTATAACACGGCGAGTGCTACGGTGAAGGGGTTCTGCAGGAGCAGCATTGAAAGACTTGGCTTTGTGTCACAGTACGTTTCATCGCTGTCTACATCCCTCACTTAGTTACTATGAGCGGCGCTGGTGCGCGTCCGCTCCTCTATTACTTAGTTACCTCCACGTTCGTTCCCAGTTACTGTAGATCACCTGACCTTAGGTTTAGCGCTGTAGGGTAGCGCGCGCCCAGGTAGCTCACATCACGGTCACAGTTGTTATAGGATCGTTACCATAGCATGTGATCCCTTAGATACGGTGCACAGGCCTCTTCTTTAGGGCACGCTCGGTAGTACAGACCTCCCTGTATATAATCTACGACGAGATGGGTCTTACAACCCATCTTCGAGATTCTCGACGTTGAGCCTCTGGCTCCTTTCTCACTATCTTGACTGTGTGCGACCGACCCACTGGGCTTGCCCCTCCTCGTCTTGCTTGACTGGGTGGTACCCTGCGCCTGGCTTGACGGTCAACCCTGCAAAGGACATCTGGCCGGAGCCTGACGTTTGGGATGCGCCCTTTTGGGCTTGCGTCTAGGAGCCTCCCCTGCATGTCTGCCGGTCCCACCGCCTTGTAGTAAGTCTGTGTCACTTTGTATTCGTCAAGTATCTCTTTAGCATGCTTCAGATTGTCTTCCTTTTCCCAAGTGCCGTCCTCAGGTGTATGGTTTACCCATCATACCAAGAATTCAGTACGGCCATGGCGTTTGCGATGGCTGAGGATTTGTGACACTTCCCATTCTTCATCCTCTAAGTCCTCTTCTTGCGTTGAGGGTTCAAGGGATTCTGCGGCTTGTCGGTAGGGTATAAGTTTAGAGGCATGGAACACCGGATGATATGCGCGATATTGTGATCCCATTGTTAGTCTGAAAGTGACTGGTGATAGAATCTCAGCAACCTTGAAGGGGCCGATGTATCGCGGGGCCAGACTCCTTTCGGATGTCTGGTAGTCTTTGGCGTTCACTAATACCTTGTCTCCAACTTTGAGCGATAGGTTTTGTTTTCCCTTGTCGCTATACCACTTCCAATGCTCTGAAGCTACTTGCATTGCTGCTTTCGCTTGTTCTTGTGCTCTCCATCGTTCGTGAGCGCTGTCTTCAAGGTCAGAATTGCTTGAAAGAGGAACGTCCATAGGACCTGCCCTTGGGTGTCTACCTAGTTCAACAAAGAACGGCGAGTTCTTCGTTGTTTCTGACGCTACATTGTTGTATGCAAACTCTGCCATAGGCAAGAGTCTACTCCAGTTATCCTTTTCATAGGAGTTGACGTAGCATCTAAGATACTGTTCGAGCATTTGATTTACTCGTTCAGTTTGACCGTCGGTTTGTGGGTGGTAAGCTGTTGACATCGAATGTTCAATGTTAAGGAAGTTGCAAAACTCCTTGAACAGCTTAGACGCGAATTGGACACCTCTGTCCAATATGATCTGTTTTGGCAGACTATGTAACGGGTAGTACCGCGTGTACAATATATCGGCGAGATCCTTAGTTCCAAACTTAGAACTAATAGGATAGAGGTGCGCTCGTTTCGTTAGTCGATCCACCAAGTGTCACAGACCCACCAGTCTGTGCGACCATGGCAACATGGGGACTACATGCATGCCTGCATAGGCCATGCCTCAACGCGCAACGGCGTACGCGGGCACATCCAAGCGTCGAAGGCGCGAGGTGACCCAAACGTCGAAGGCAGAACACACAGTCTAGCAGACAAGACGTGGGCCCTGGGCCAGTAGTAACGCAGACAAGATAGCGAGTAAGGGGGATTATCCCATTGACGAGAATCTGAGAGATGGGGTGTAAGCCCACATCTCGACGTAATATATACACGACGATAGTAACTACGAGTCGTGCCCTAAAGTAATGGCCCGTGCGCATTATCTAAGAGGCACATGACAAGTAACGTACATGTAACTACTGTGACCGTAACGTGTCCGTACCTGAGGCGTGCGCTACCCTACAGCGCTAGAACTACTGGGTCAGATGATCTAAATGGCAAAGAGGAGACGCTGGAGGTGGCTGAGGATCAGGATGGCGCGCGCACGCCTAGCGGCACCTGTGAATACCTATAGTGAGGGATGTCAGAACCCCCCCCCCGGGAATTTTGTGACACCAAGACCATTATTGAGTCGTAGGTCTTCTTGTCAACGGTTGACTTGAGTAGATACATGATGAAGTCGGTTGTAATGACTTCCCATGGTTGAGTTGGTACCGGGTTAGGTTTGAGTAAGCCATAAGGCTTCTCAGGACAATTCTTCATTCTTTGACAGATGTCGCATTCTGAGACATACGCTTTCACATGTGTGCTTATACCAGGCCACCAGAAGTTACGTGTTACTAGTTCGTAAGTCTTCCACCTGCCGAAATGGCCTGTGGGTGGGTGGTCGTGGTGCGCAGATATTACTTGTCGGCGTAGCTGCTCGACGTTAGGGACGTAGTATTTGCCCTTATGAAGTAATAATCCATTCTCGTAGTTCCATTGCTGGAGGTATTTCTTAAACTCTCTGGGTCCTGATGAGAAGAGATTGTGGTAGGACTCAGTAGTCTTGTTGTCTAGTAGTGCTAAATGGATACACTCTAGGAGCGATTGATGTTTGTTGTTGGCTGTTGACGTTCCGTCAGAAGAGGTTTCTAGGGCCCGAATGGCAAATTCGGTGGCAAAACACTCTGGTTTTAACAGAATTTTGTTCCTATTATCAAGTTCCACCCCCTCTTCATGATCTGGCCTCCTGGACAGAGGATCCGCGGTTAGCATTGTCTTGCCGGGTTTATGATACAACTTGAAGTTGAAGCGGGTAAGGTAAAGTGCCCAGCGCACTTGCTGTCGTGTCAGTTTTTGTGCCGTTTTGAAGTATGTAGGATTGGCGTGATCTGTCCATACTTCAAATTCCAACTTGTGTCCCTCGAGATAGTGCCGCCACTCTTCAAGCGAGCGGATGATAGCGAGTAAATCTTTATCATAAATCTCATAGTTCCGTTCGGGTTCAGTCATTGACTTCGAATAGAAGGCAACCAGATGATACTTCCCATCGCTGGGATCCAGTTGAGACAATACTGACCCTGTAGCGAAGTCCGAGGCGTCAGACTCGATACAGAAGGGTTGGTCTTGGTCTGGAATTCTTAGCACAGGAGCGGTCTTAAAGGCCTTTTTCAGGTCCTCAAACGCCGTTTGTTCCTTTTCACCCCAAGCCCATTTCTGGTTCTTGCGAGTGAGATGAGTGAGTGGTCAGGCTAGCCTAGAGAAGTCCTTAATAAATCGCCTATAGAAATTGGCGAAGCCTAAAAAGGCTTGGACTTCTTTAACCTTGCGAGGTTGAGGCCAGTCTTGAATGCCTGAATACTTTTTTGGATCCATCTCGACTTTGTTATGGGAGATGATCATGCCAAGATACTCGATTGAGCTCTGCTCAAAAAAGCATTTTTCGGGTTTTGCAAAGAGATCTGAGTCTTGGAGGCATTTTAAGACCCCTTTGACTATTTTGCGATGCTCTTTTAGGTCGTTACCGAAAATCAGAATATCGTCTAGATAAACGATGACTTTTCCTGTTCGGATAAAGTCTTCTAGGACGCTATTCATCATTGCCTGGAAGGTGCCGGGTGCATTACAGAAACCGAAGTACATGACTGTGGCTGACACAGACTAGACTGTGGGACTCACACTATAACCTTATAGGCGACTTGAAGGAGTTGCAGAAGGTTGGTGAGGAGGCTAGTGGGCGCAAGCAGAGATGGTATGTAACTGTGCGAATGCAGAGAACAAATCTAAGGCTTATCCGCAGTGATAGCCCTACTTATATACATGCTTTGTTTGGTTACCGGTAAGGGAGCCAAACATAAAGGTGGTCTGTGCGCAGACATAACTAATATGGTTAAGTCGTAAACTACAATAGACCATGTGCGCCGGTAATGGCCGCACCAGTAAGATCGTTTGTTTGGACCGTAGGTCCATGTTGTGGAAGTGGCTGTAGCTACGTTAGTAAGCCATGCATGTGATTCTTATATACCGGCATCGGGATATGAGTAATCATAAGGGCATTGGCATGTGATAACGAGCGGGCCGCTTATCCAATCGTACTGACATAGCCCGGTACCGGGATATGAGTAAAGCGCGTGACACCGAAGGTTAGTCCGCTGAGTCATTGACGCGTACAAGCGTGTTATGTACGTGTTGTTATGACAAGTGGACGTATACCGCGTTGTGTACGTGTTGTTTGGTTGCGTGTACGTGTAGACGGGCGCTTAGCAGCGTAAATGTCTACAAGGTTATAGAAATACCAGATAAATAGGTAAAAATACGGGAAAAATAGTGGCATGTCCCAAATCTGTGACATTACCCCCTCTTCAGGTTTCATTGTCCCTAATGGAACGATTACTTTCCTGTGGAGCCGAATCCACCAGCACCGCGCTCGGATTTAATCTTTTCAAAGTAAGATTTTCCGTGTAGCGTAATATGCGGGTCCTTTGCAACTTCGCAGATTAGCTGGGCAATCTTATCTCCGGCTCGGATGTCGATAGATATGTCCGAGTGGTTCCGAAGAATGATGATTACTTCGCCTTGATAATCGTGGTCGATGACGCCACCCATTACGTCTATGCCTTTGCGGGCGAGACTAGAGCGGGGGGCGATACGTCCGTAAGTGCCGAAAGGTACCTGGATCTTCAGTTTGGTGTTGTATTCTGTTTGCCCGTGAGCTGGCAGAACGTCGCCTGTTGCAGTGTACAGGTCAAACCCAACCGAGTCCTTGGTTCCTTTTTCCGGCATTCGGCCGCCTTCGCCGACTACGATTTTCAAGTCTGCGTTTTGGTTAATGTCCGCTGACATCCATCCCCCGTCGGGGTGTCTAACCATGCGCTGCTTGGGATCCTTCGCAAATGTTTCGCGATACTGCGGCCAGTCGTCTGGCCACGTGCATTCGTCGGCTTCCCAGTTGTCGCTGTCCGGGTCGAAGACATGAACTGCTTCTTTCCTTCTAGCTGATCGCCTGAGGGGGACATCCTGCATTGGAATAGGGTGTGAAGCCTTGTATTCCTGCAAAATGTCGTATGCCGAGTCGAGATCCGCTTCGCGTACCCAGGAGTCGTCATTGATACCGAATCCCTTCCATCGGATTCTGTATTCAACTCTTCCTGCGCGGAGACGATGATCTAAGATCTTCTCGACTTCCCATAATTCCTCGCCGTCGACCATTTCTGGTTGGGGCTCTGGTTTTTTCTGATGCACCGGGTCCTTGTACATGACCAACTTGGAAGCGTGAAATACGGGGTGGTAAGCCCTGTATTGCTCGTCCATGTGTACCCTAAAGGTGACCGGAGATAATTGTTCAATTATCTTAAATGGTCCCAAATAGCGTGGACTAAGACTTCTTTCGGAGTCTTGCCAGCTACGGGCGTCAACGAGTACTTTGTCGCCGACTTTAAACGGTACCGAGCGCTTGTGTTGATCATAATACCAAGACCAGCGTTCAGCAGCCAGTTTCATAGCTGCCTTAGCTTGTTCTTGTGCTGACCATCTGGCGTAAGCAAATTGATTTAGATCCGAATATTGCGTCGGCTTCAAATCCGTAGGTCCTGCATTGGGATGCCTTCCTAGTTCGACGAAGAATGGACTATTCTTGGTCGTCTCACTAGCCGCGTTATTGTACGCGAACTCTGCCGTGGGGAGATAGAATACCCAGTTATCTTTTTGGATAACGTCGATGTAGCATCGTAGGTATTGTTCTAGAATTTGGTTAATTCTCTCCGTTTGGCCGTCCGCTTGCGGGTGATAGGCTGTTGTCATCGACCTCTGAATTCCCAATTGCTCGCACCATCCCTTGAATAGCTCAGAAGAGAATTGCGGTCCTCTGTCCGAAATGATTTGTTTCGGAAGCCCGTGGTTTGGATAAATCCGAAGGTACAGGAGGTTCGCTAATTCCTTTGCCGAGATATTGTCCGAAGTGGGAATGAAGTGTGCGCGCTTGGTCAATCGGTCCACTACTACCATAATGGCAGTGAATTGTTTACGTTCGCCACTAGGCGGTAAGTGGACAATGAAGTCGATGGTGATTGTGTCCCATGGTGCTTCCGGAACTGGGAGCGGTTGCAGGGGTCCGTACGGGGTCTGGTTGCGGTTCTTCATGCGCTGGCATGTGTCGCAACCTTCCACGTATTGCTTTACCATCGTGGTCATTCCAGGCCACCAGTAATTACGTGATAGAAGTTCATAGGTCTTCCATCGTCCGAAGTGTCCGGCAGTCACATGGTCATGATGTAACTCCAGAATCTTCGTGCGCAATTCTTTAGGCTCTTTTGGAACGTACACTTTTCCTCGTCTGAGGAGTAATCCGGCCTCCATGTTCCATTCCTGGAGATCCTTACCGAATTCCTTGGGACCACTTTTCAGTAGTTCCTGGTAATCCTTGGTAATTTGATCGTCCATGAGGGCTTGTCGGATTTGTCGGAGAAGGTCCTCGTCGCCTGATTGTATCTCCTGCTGTGACGCTTCTAGCGCCCTAACCGTAAAGTATTCCGGTTTCAGCAAAATTTGATCGCGATTGTCGAGTTCCACCCCCTCTTCATGGTCTGGCCTCCGTGACAGAGGATCAGCCGTAAGCATTGTTTTACCGGGTTTGTGGCACATGGTGAAGTTGAACCTTGTCAGGTAAAGACTCCAACGTGCCTGTCTCCGGGTTAGCCGTTGTGCCGATTTGAAATATGTCAGATTGAGATGATCCGACCATACTTCAAATTTGTGTGGGTGTCCTTCGAGGTAATGTCTCCATTCCTCTAGAGCGCGGATGATTGCGAGCAACTCCTTATCGTAAATCTCATAGTTCCTTTCGGGTGCTGATAGAGATTTCGAGTAAAAGGCTACCGGGTGCCAGAGCTTATCCTCCGAAGAGTATTGCGATAGCACTGCACCAGTTGCGTAATCGGAAGAATCCGCTTCCACGCGGAACGGGGACTCCTGATCTGGGATCCGGAGTATTGGAGCTGATGTGAAAGCTTCCTTGAGAGTTTGGAAGGCTTCCGCTTGTTCGGGTCCCCAGTTCCATTGCGTGTTTTTCTTGGACAGTTCGGTTAACGGCTTAACCACTTTTGGAGAAATCTTTAATGAACCGACGGTAGTAGTTGGCGAAGCCAACAAAGGCTTGGACGTCCTTTACCTTGGCAGGTGTAGGCCAGTCCATGACACCGGCTACCTTCTTAGGGTCCATTTCGACTTTTCCTTTGGAAATGATCATTCCCAGGTATTCAATACTGCTTTGTTCGAAGAAGCACTTTTCAGGCTTCGCGAACAAGTCGTTGTCTTGCAAGATTTGTAATACTTGCTTGACAATACGACGGTGTTCCAACAGGTCGTTTCCGAACACAAGGATGTCGTCTAGGTAGACAATGACCTTTCCTTCTCTGATAAGGTCACCTAGAATATCGTTCATCATGTGTTGGAATGTGCTGGGTGCATTACAAAAACCGAAGTACATGACTACAGCTTCGTAAAGGCCGTTAGGCGTAATGAATGCGGTCTTCCATTCATCTCCCTCCTTGATTCTTACGTTGTTGTAACCCCAACGCAAGTCGAGCTTCGTAAATATCGAAGCCTGGCTAAGCTTATCGATAAGCTCGTCTATGCGTGGGAGAGGGTACCTGTTTTTAATGGTTAAGTCGTTTACTTTTCGGTAATCGACTACCATTCGGGCTCCACTGTCTTTTTTAGGGACGAAGAAGACCGGGCTCGCGATCGGGGATTTTGAGTGTCGGATGTAGCCCTTCCGTAACTCTTCCTGAATCCACTGATCTAGCGAGTTCGCTTCCTGAGGAGACATCTTGTATGCCTTACTCGGGGGCGGTAGTACCGCGTCATCGGGGAAGTCGATGGCGTGGTCGTATGGTTTCCGTTCGGGCATCCTTTCGGATGCGCGTTGAGAAAATACCGTGGGACCAAACTCCTGGTATTCCTCCGGAACCAAGGATTTCCATTTCTGGAGATCCGCATCTGTCAGGAATTCATCATCCGACTTCTCCGTTATCGACTGAATGGCATCGATAAGGAGTTCCGTTCCTTCGTCAAGGGTGTTCACCCAAGCGACAAAGGGATTCTCCGGCTCCTCTAAGCCGAGAAAATCTATTGGAAAGTCATTGATGATCTGATAGATGTTGCGGGGTTCGATTTCGTCCTCTTCCTCAGAAATCGAAACCCGTTTGCCATGTTTGCATTTTTCCGTACACCGATATGTGAAGGTTCCTTCCGGCCAGTTGAAATCCGGGTTGTGTTTCAGGAACCAATCATATCCGAGGATCACATCCGCATTCTGTACGTCCATTACGTACAAGAATTCGGTGGACTTGTGTTCCTCGTGCACCATATAAGCTTTTACTGCCATATTGATATTACCGGCGGTATTAGAGGTACCGTCGGCGTTGCGAATCTCGAGAGGTGAAGGTAGTTTCTGAGTGACTAACTTCTCCTCATGGACGAGTTTCTTATCAATGACGCTTATTGATGCACCGGTGTCGATTAATGCCATGGCGTTGACTTTCTTTCCATATACCCACAATTCCACTTCGATAGAGAACGATTTATTGTCGTCTCGAGAATCGTTTCCATGTACATTATACAAAGTGAAAAATTTCAGCGCGAGCGGGTCAGGATAAAAGTATTGTACAGGAGGGGCACGTGTAGCTAGTGTCCTTGTCCTCCGGGCAAAGTCCATTGCCGAGTTACCGAATATACCGATATGGGATACCGGGTGACGTACGACCGCCTTATCTTCCCACAAGATAAGGGGTCTCTGTGAAGCCTCTTCGTAGAGGTGCGCTTCTTCAGGGCGCTGTACACTCCCAGCCGCTGCGGGGCTGGTGTGTTCTTCACAGAACGTCTTCGAGACGTGTGGTTGGGGCGAGGGGAACCGAGATGGTCCCGACATTGGCGACGGTGGTGGCGGGGGCCGAGGGTCCTGCTGAGCTTGAGTCAGCCGTCACTTCTTCCCAGATCGTTCGGGCACGATACGTCTTGCCATCCGCGGGGGGCGCCGAGTACGGCTTCTTGCCAGAAGCCTGTCCCTTTCCACTACCCGAAGGAGCAGCCGTGGTCTTTCCAGACGCGGCAGCTGCATCCTTCGCCCTTTGTTGCTCGGCCCGCTGAGCGGCAGGCACGAATGTTCCCGCGGCCTTGTCTGCCGCAAGCTTAGGACATTTGTTGAAGTAATGTCCTGTCTGCTTGCAGTATGTGCAGACGGCGTTGGTGGTGTCGGCGGGGGCTTTGGCGGGCGCCTTTCCCTTGTCCTTCTTTTTCTCCGACTTCTTCGCAGAAGCGGAGGACGTTTCCTTCTTTTCGGCAGGGGCCGAGTCCTTCTTGCCGGTCTTCTCGAAGATCGAGCCCTTGATCTTGTCCGGATATGACGTTTGGTACATTTCCAGAGCGAAGTCGATGAGGGGCTCAATGTCGGTTGGGGCCTTGAAGAAGGGGGTCTTGCCGAGGACGTTCAAGGTGTCCTTAACCTTTTCGGGGAGAGTCTCGGTGAATTCCCACACCAGAGTCTCGTTGGCGGTTTCGGAGAGTCGGCCGAGGGTGCGGAACCGTTCACAGTAATTGAAGTAGTTCGATTCTGCCAGTTCCTTGCCCTTCGTGCCGTAGTAGCCGCGAATTTCCTTCTTGGCTATCTCCTTATCCGTCATCTTCCCATATTGCACCATTACTGACTTGGTGAAGTCCTCCCAGGTGCCGAGAGGTTCACCGTTTCCTGCCTTCTTGATGAGAGGCGAGAAAAACTTGTATGCGTCCCCTGTGACGCGGAAGAGGGCCGTGGTGATACGGTCATGGTCATCGTAGACCCTGAGTGTACCGAAGTATAGGCCCATCTTCTCCACCCATTCCTGCGCAGTCACCTTTCCAGATGACCCAGAGAATTCGGGGGGAGGGGGAATTTTCAGGTTTTGAGGCAGACCTGGAATCTGCGGGGCGACGGCTGCTGCAGCATTGGCTGCAGCTTGCGCGGCGGCAGCGGCATCGGCTGCACGGGTTTGGGCATTGCCGGGGGCAGGTGCCGGGTTGCTCGGAGGCGTGCGGATGCCAGGAGGGTTGGGGACGGAGGGATTCTTGCGAATCCTCCGGAGTTCCTCGTCAACCTTCTCCATTCGTTCGGCGAATGCGTCCTCGAGGTCGTCGAGCCTGGACCGGTAGTCCTTGCGGAGCTCCTTTTCCAGGGTGGTGAACTTGGCGGTGTACTCCTGTCGGAGTTCCTTGCCGAGGTCCACCAGAGTGGACAGCACCTCGTTGCGGACCGAATTGACCGCTTCGTGTAGCTCGTCTTGGGCCTTCTGTTCGATTGCCCTGGATTGCCCAGCCAGGGAATCGATTCGTTCATGGATACGCTCCAGGCGGGCGTGCACCATTCGACCTAGGGTGTCGGTGGTGTCATGGCTTATGGCCGCACTTCGTTGTACGGCGGCATCGATGATTGGCCCATGTATGGACCCATCCACCTTGTGGTGTTCCTCCTCAGGGAGGTACGCCTTGAGGTTGTTCTCGACAGCGACATTGGTCTGTCGTGTCGGACCCGAAAATTCCATTTCCAGGGTGGTGGCGGGCCCGATAGGGCGAGTTCGACGAGCCGGTGGGTATCCGGCAATGGGGGAGCCTGGGCGTGTACCCATGGGGTTGGTCGGAGATTCCCTTTGCGGGGGAGCGAACTCCGGCATTTCCTCTTCCCCTTCCTCTTCCTCTTCCTCGCTTAGGTGCTCCAGCGTCACCAGCTGCTGGGTTCTCGAGGGACCAGCTTCCGGGGTCACCGGGCCTTCTGAGCGGAGGCGCATCTTGCGGGGAGCGAGGGGCGTGCTGACGGAGGAGGTGGAAGACATTTTTGTGAATCTGTTTGTGACGAATGTTAGTTTCCGGTTACTCATTGTCTTAGATTCTTAAGAAGGGATTGGGTTTTGAAAACTGCAACTTTCGTTATAGATCACACTCGCACTCTATTTCAGAGTTAAAAGATGATAGTATTTCTACTATACAATCGCGAGTATATCCTCTTCTACCGAAGTAGTTGAGGGCCCTGCCACCTTGTCAGGTGGTGTTACACCGAAGGCAAAAGTAATTTGTAGCGCTACGCATTCCGCTACGATACGAGCTAAGTCCGTACGCCAATCCAAAAAGGAAATATTGCCGAGCTGTTTGCAATACTTTTTCATAATTCTCCAGTCTCTATTGGTGATCCTTCCTCGTCTCGCTCTATCCTTAACGTTATCCACCAAGTCCTCCAATTCTACTACCATAGTATGGAAACGCATGTCGTTTTCCATATGGAAGCCTGGGTAATTAGGGGGGTGGTTGGCGAGAGGAGTGAGACGAGTGAGAGTGCCTTCTAGCATGGGAATAACTTGGTCGCATGCTTGGAGAGGCTTCTTCTTCCCGAAGACGAGGGAAGGGTCGAGAATCTTGTGGTTGGCCGGAACGGAAGGTCCGGCCGCCGGGCTGGAGAGACGGAGGGCCAGTGAAGAAGCTGCTTGCTTGGCTTCCTTGGCGGCTTGTTTGGCGGCGATTCGCTTATTCAGCTTATCGCGGGCGAGCTTGAGCTTGTTGAGTTCGCGGAGTTCGATCAGGTTCTCCATGGCGGTAATGGATTGCGCTAGCTTCTCTTCCTCTGTCCAGATGCGCTTGGCAAGTGGAACTGGTTTGGGAGGTCGAGGAGCGGGTTTCCCAGCCTCAGCGATGTGCTTTGGCATGTGGACAGGAATCTCCCAAAGATGGAGTTTCCCGGTGTAGTCTTCCTTTACAGGAAGCGTGTAGGTGACGTCCTCTGCCCGAGGAATGTCGGCGGTGTCGATGCGGCTGAGAAGGGACCGCTTTGCCGGTTTGACGTAAGGGGCAGTGGAGGAGCCACGGGTGCGACGGGTAACGCGGGGCATGATTCTAGAAAGTGCAGCCTTCATGAGAAACGAAGTTTCCCAGTGATACGTCCAAGAACAGGAATAGAAGGGATTTATGTAAGGTAGGGTAGTGGACTCCTTTTCAGGAGCAAAGAAGGTGTACTACGGGGCATAATTACTCTTATGTTGCGCGCAAACCCTGTGCCGAGATGGCGCGGATATTCGCATGACCCTAACGGTCAGAGGCGCCGACTTCAGGGGTAGAGTTGCTGACTGCCAGGCCGGTTCCTGGGTCAGATGATTGGGATTCGGATACACGACACCGCC
Source organism: Wolfiporia cocos (assembly GCA_029448655.1). Taxonomy (NCBI): domain Eukaryota; kingdom Fungi; phylum Basidiomycota; class Agaricomycetes; order Polyporales; family Phaeolaceae; genus Wolfiporia; species Wolfiporia cocos. The sequence continues at coordinate 265,835 of JACCLO010000022.1, forward strand.
CCGGAGGGACGATGCCGGAAAGTGGCTGGGATTTTACATCCCTTAGCCTGTCCATGGTTCAACAATGAGGTTGCTGTCTGTAGCCACATGGGTGTCACATCAGGGCTAAAAAACCATTGTCGATCTAAGATCGCGAGACAGCAGCGCTCCACATCCCGAAGGAGTGGGCCACGCGCTTCTCTTCCAATGGGGCCCCAAATCCGTTTGACCCATGCTCGCACGCCGAGCTGCCCGGAGGACTTATGCTATTGGCTACCGCGAGTGACCTATGGCAGGGTGATTTTTTACGTCACCCCCCTCACTGCTTTTCCCATAACGGGTTCAAAGCAGGTCCCTTACGCCTGGGAGGCGGCTTTGGAAAATTCCCATGCCATCATAATGATGACCCTGTGGATAGTGATGGGGCGCTGAACAACGCTTGCCATGACAGGGGGTTGGGCGCACACAGGCAGACCGTCCCCTTTTCTCCACAGGCGGGTCTTAACCGCGCATAGTCCAAGCTTGTCAGCGAGGACCATGTCTCCTTGACCCTGGAGTCCGGGTTAGGTAGGCCTCCTGCCTAAAAAGGCGGTGTGGCTTCCCTGGTTGCCAATCCTCTGCCGAGGATGGCGATGTATCCCCCAGATCTCAACTATCACCCCAATCGCCTTGTCAGGCAGAAAGGGATGTGCGCAGCAACAAGTAATAGCCCCTGTAGGATAGAAACCCAGGCCCAAGCGCAAGCGCAAGGGCGGGGGTAGGGGGCAGATTTGTTCTTATGACACAGACTAGACTGTGGGACTCACACTATAACCTTATAGGCGACTTGAAGGAGTTGCAGAAGGTTGGTGAGGAGGCTAGTGGGCGCAAGCAGAGATGGTATGTAACTGTGCGAATGCAGAGAACAAATCTAAGGCTTATCCGCAGTGATAGCCCTACTTATATACATGCTTTGTTTGGTTACCGGTAAGGGAGCCAAACATAAAGGTGGTCTGTGCGCAGACATAACTAATATGGTTAAGTCGTAAACTACAATAGACCATGTGCGCCGGTAATGGCCGCACCAGTAAGATCGTTTGTTTGGACCGTAGGTCCATGTTGTGGAAGTGGCTGTAGCTACGTTAGTAAGCCATGCATGTGATTCTTATATACCGGCATCGGGATATGAGTAATCATAAGGGCATTGGCATGTGATAACGAGCGGGCCGCTTATCCAATCGTACTGACATAGCCCGGTACCGGGATATGAGTAAAGCGCGTGACACCGAAGGTTAGTCCGCTGAGTCATTGACGCGTACAAGCGTGTTATGTACGTGTTGTTATGACAAGTGGACGTATACCGCGTTGTGTACGTGTTGTTTGGTTGCGTGTACGTGTAGACGGGCGCTTAGCAGCGTAAATGTCTACAAGGTTATAGAAATACCAGATAAATAGGTAAAAATACGGGAAAAATAGTGGCATGTCCCAAATCTGTGACAGTGGCTTCGTATAGTCCACGGTGTGTTATAAACACCGTTTTCCATTTGTCGCCTTTCTTAGTCCACACGTTGTTGTATCCCCATCTCAAATCGATCTTGGTAAAGATAGATGCGGATGCAAGCTGATCAATGAGTTCAGAAATGCGTGGAATCAGATATTTGTTTTGTACTGTAATTTCGTTTAATTTCCTGTAATCGACAACCATTCGTAAACTCCCATCTTTCTTCAGTACGAAGAAAACCGGGGAGGCAAAAGGTGATTTTGACTTTCGGATATAACCTTTGCGTAGTTCTTCAGCTATCCACTCATCTAAGGAGTTCTCCTGTAAACGTGACATTGGGTTAGGCTTGGCTGGTTTGGGCAGTGTGGCGCCATCAACAAAGTCGACGGCATGATCGTACTCTTTACGAGTAGGCATTCGGTCTGAAGCCTTATGACTAAACACTGTGGGCCCAAATTTTTTGTATTCGTCGGGGACGAGAGACTTCCACTTTTCAGTTGAGTCCTTGTCCAAAGACAGGATGTCTTTCTCGAATACTTCTGCTACTAGTTGTGCCAGTGTGGTTGAATCCTCGTCGTTCAAGCGTGGAACCCAATTGACTAAGTGATTCTGGGGATCTTCCTCTCCTATGTTGTCCAGAGGTAGTTCCCAAAGATTGATCGTTTCTTCACTACTGAGTTCTTCTGCTTCCTTGGTGGAAGGTTTGGCAGGTCGTCGCCGTTTGTCAGCATGGACACATTTTCCGTTTTCTGTGCAGCGACCATAGTTCATGGTCCCCTTACTCCAATCGAAGTGAGGGTTATGCCATGCAAACCACTCGTAACCAATGATAACATCCATAGATCCGAGCTTAGTTATGGCGAGACCAATGGTCTCTTTATTTTTGCCATGAACCATATAGGCTTTAACTAGCTCCTTGATCTGTCCTTCCTTGTTGTAGGTGCCATCCGCATTATGAACATTAATAACGGGGCGAAGGGGTGCGGTTACGAGATTATGTTTTTGCACGAAATCGGAGTTGATCACGCTAATTTGTGTGCCAGAATCAACTAATGCTGATGCCTGTACTTTTTTGCCGTAGACCCAGAGATCCACGTCGATTTTGAATGAAGTCGACGTGTCACGCGATTGATTATGATAAGTTATTTTATTGATCTCTGCAGCGGGTACTACTGTACACTGATTGTTCATACATGGGCAGGCTTTCACATATGAGTGTAGTAAAAATCCAGGTTACCCTGGGCATTCCTGGTGCCTGGGATAAGTCGCTCACCTGGTTCGAGCGGTGAGGTCGGCCATGGTGATGTGATTCTGGCCGAATGGATCATCGGTTCAGCTGAAACCGGTGGAGTTGGTACCTCCTCGATGTGCGCGTGTTGTATAGTCCCCACGGTGGTGGAACCGGGGGACTCAGTTTCGCTGTCCGTCTCGTAGTACTCTTTTTCGATGACTCGAACGAAACGCCTCTTCTTTCCGTCATTCAGGGGTGCCGGCCGCAAAGACGATTGGTGTGTGGTGACGTTACTTGTCCCTCCGGTTCGGGACGTAGTGGGGGCGGGGTTGTTGGGGCCTCGGGCTGTGCACACAGCGGCACCGTTTTGGCAGTTGTCGCGCCCGTGTCACAGTTTTGGGACATATTACCATTTTTTCCATATTTTTTTTACCTATTTTTCTGGTATTTCTACAAGCATATTTACGGTTGCGCTGTTAAGCGCCCGTACTACATGTACACCTGCACAAACAACACGTACATAACACGGTTACACGTCCACCGTCCATAACAACGCGTCAACAACACGCTCGTACGCGTTTATTACTCAGCGGTCTAACCTCCGAAGTCACGCGTCTTACTAATTTCCGATACCGGGATATGTCACAACGCTTACATACTTCGGACCGCGTTATATCACAAGCCAACGACACTTGTATTACTCATATACCGATATCTCGGCCTATAGTTATCACCTGTCCGGCTTTCTTACTCGTGCTGCCATTACCGGCGCACATGGTCTACTAGGTAGATAGGACTTAGCTGTATTCGCTGTATTCGCGCACAGACCGTCCACTTGTTTGGTCCCACTTGGGGTAGCCAAACACCACATGTATATAAGCTAGGCTAACATTACCGTTGAGCCTTAGATTTGTTCTCTTGTATAGCATCGCAGTAACACCTACTACCTGCTCCACACTAGCTCCTCCCCCAGTCGCCTTTTGCCCCTCAAGCAATATCGACTATTGGTGAGTCCCACAGCTTAGTCTGTGTCAGCCCGCACATGGCACACTTGTGTGGTGCCGCCCAGAGATATCGCTCTCCCTTCTTCCCCTTGCGCCATTGGGTGCCTGGAACCGACCCAGCTGATACTGGCTGAGCCAGTTTGTTTGGTTTGGCCCCACTGCTGGCGGTCTTTGCAGATCCGCTGGTTTGGGCCGTGGTGATAGTGTTGGCGACCTTCTTGCCGCTCTGCTCCTGCGTCTCCTTCTTCTTCCCCTTCCCATCTTCGAAGATACTGCCCGTTATGGTGTCCGGGTACGTGTCCTTGTAGAACTCGATCGCTGTGTCGAGATATTTCTCCCAGTCGGTGGGAGCCGGGTGTTTGATGATCCGCAACATGGCGAATCCGTCTGTCACGGTAACCACCGTGCCACCCGCCCCAGCGGGGAACCTCTATATCCGCCTATCCTAACTCCTAAGCCCCCCACCCTCCATAGGCGGAGAACAAGAAGGCACGTCTATTGAGACGTCCTGCCGTATTGCCCAGACTAGCAGGTAAAGGAATAAGAGATAGACGAATGCAATGAATAGAGGCCCCCACGCCCAAGTAGGATGTAGCAGGCTTTGTCGACTAAGACCCTGCACGCAAGAGACGAGCCAGCAGACGGTATTGAAAGGTTGCCAGGGGACGCGCCCCCAACGACGAGAAGATAAGTTCTGAGGAGTACCTCAGAACGCTACCTAGTATATATACATGTGAACGCAGACTCCTATAGCTACAAGACCTGCCCTAATGGCGTGGTCTGTGCACACTGTGACTACGCTGCACATGACTGGTAACGATCGTGACTCCAGTGACGTACCACATGACCTAAGTGAGAGATAAGATATGAGAAGCTTATCTAATTTCCCATGCACGTGCAGTCCCGGGCGGCTAGGTATAACGTAGCGAATATCTGGGGAATAAAGGTTAATAAATCAGCAGGAAACCCCTTTATTCCGGGATTTCTTGTGACACCGTCACGCACTTTGTTGGGGAGAGCGTCTTTCAGCTCTTCCAGCAGCGTTGAGTTCTCCATCTTGGCTGCTTTCGCAAGCTGCTGAAGACGTTCTGCATAATTGAAGAAGTTGGCTTTCGCCTTCTCCTTCCCCTCCTTGCCGAAGTACCCCTTGATTTCCTTGCGGGCCACCTCCTGGTCCGTCTTTTTTCCGTACACTCACTCCATGTCTGCCTCGAAGTCCGTGTCACAGATTTGGGACATGCCACTATTTTTACCTTATTTTCATCTATTTTATTGGTATTTCTACGACCTTGTAGACATTTACGCTGCTAAGTGCCCATCTACACGTACACCCAACCAAACAACACGTACACAACGCGGTATACATCCACCTGTCATAACAACAACTAAACAACACAGTTGTACGCGTCAATGACTCAGCGGACTAACCTCCGGTGTCACGCGCCTTACTCATATCCCGATACCAGGCTATGTCAGTATAATTGGATAAGCGTCCCGCTCGTTATCACATGCCAATAGCACTATTGTGACTCATATCCCGATACCGGTATATGTTTATCACATGCTAGGCTTACTAACGTAACTAAAGCCACTGTCACAGTTTTGGGACATATTACCATTTTTTTCATATTTCTACCTATTTTTCTGGTATTTCTACGAGCATATTTACGGTTACGCTATTAAGCGCCCGTACTACACGTACACCTGCACAAACAACACATACATAACACGGTTACACGTCCACGAGCCATAACAACGCGTCCATAACACGTTCGTACGCGTCTATTACTCAGCGGACTAACCTCCGAAGTCACGCGCCTTAGTAATCCCCGATACCGGGATATGTCATGATGCTTACATGTTTCGGCCCGTGTTATATCACAAGCCAACAACACTTAGATTACTCATATCCCGACCTCAGCATATATGGTTATCACATGTCTGGTTATGCTACTAGTGCCGCCATTACCGGCGCACACGGTCTACTAGGTAGATAGGACTTAGCCTGTATTTTGCCTCACAGCGCACAGACCGCCCCTTTGTTTGGTCCCTCTTGGGTAGCCAAACACCGCATGTTTATAAGCTAGGCTAACCTTACCGTTGAGCCTTAGATTGTTCTCTTGTATAGCATCACAGTAACTCCTACTACCTGCTCCACACTATCTCCTCCCCCAGTCGCCTTTAGCCCCTTAAGCTATATCGACTATTGGTGAGTCCCACAGATTAGTCTGTGTCAGCCACTCCCACAACACGGACCTACGGTCCAAACAATGTTTCTTACTGGTGCAGCCATTACCGGCACACATGGTCTACTATAGTTTACGACTTAGCTGTATTAGTTATGTCTGCGCACAGACCGTCTCAATGTTTGGTTCCACTTGAGGATACCAAACAAAGCATGTATATAAGTAGGGCTATCACTGTGTCACGAACTGACATAGGACATACACATATAACCTCATATCCCCCCTATCTCCCGTATAGACGAGGTACAACGCCGTATAGACTCAGAGATGGAGTCACATAGCGAGGTGTGGTGGTTGGGTTTCAAAGGCGCATGCCTAGTGGTAGCAGTAAGAGGGGAAGCGCCCCCAACGACGAGATTGACAAGTCTGGGGAGTAAGCCCCAGACGACAAGCATTATATACATGAGGAGATGCGCGCGGCAGGCAGTAAGGCCCGCCCTAATGTGAGGGTCCATGCGCTATCTACACAGCCTCTGCATACGTAAGCCTATCACATGACCTGGGTAGCCGCACTATGCTACGCATAACCGTTACACTACGCAAGACCACCTATTTCTACGTCACATGACCATAGTACCCTACAGCCCTTGGTTCGAGACAGGGGGGGTACCTATTTCTGAGAATTTGTGACACACTGTGGATAAGCCTTAGATTTGTTCTCTGCTATTGCATAGTCACATAACATCTCTACTGCGCCTACAAGCTCCCTCACCAACCTCCGACAACTCCTTCAAGTCGTCTATAAGGTTATAGTGTGAGTCCCACAACTTGTTTGTGTCAGTCCGCCCACTTTCCCAGATCCTTTGAGGGGTCGATTGACTCCCTGATCCTCTTTTCGCAGTACTGAAAAGCACTGCCCAACAGCCGTTGAAGGGCCTCGACGATCTGCTCTCGGTCCGAGGTGATCTTGGCGACTGCGAAGTACATGATGCACTTCTGCAACCATTCCTTGACCGGGACCTTCGAGCCATCTCCCGAGAATTCTGGCAGAGGCGTGGGCTTTTGGCGGAGGATGAAAGGTGGTGCCGCTGATGTTGTTGATGTAGTTGCAGCGGGGGCAGGGGCGTTCTCGAGCTTCTTGACACGATTGTTGAGCAGATCGAGTGCTGTTAGGGAGACCGGTGCTTTTTCAAGCTTGGTAACCCTAGACAACAGCGCATCAATGTCGGTGCGATCTGTTTTCCTCTTGTTCTCGACATTGATTAGCCGAGTCTCCAGCAGCCGGGTATAAGTCTGGTGCTGGTCTGCACGGTACATGATAAGACGCATGCGGGCGTCGAGGGCAAGACGGAAGCGAGACAGCTCCTCGTTGGTGTAGATCGTAGCAACGTTCGCCGTTTCGTTCATGGAGTTTAAGCACATTCAATAAGTGCTTTGGAGTTCCGATATCTCCTGCCCGGGGATACCGGCATGCATCTCAGGGTTGATCTCGAACTCCTCCCTGACGGGTAGGAGCTCCTGCCTTTCCCAGTTGAGGACTCAGTACTCCCCATAGGCTAGGAGGAGACTCTCGCTTCCCATGAGGGGTCGTTCCGCAAGAGGTTCCACCCATCTTTCGATTGGGGGCATGCGGGTGAGGTGATGAGTCCGCGTGGGACGCGATGATCGGATGGGTGGCAGGATGGGAATCCGCTCGGGGGTAACGGTCGAGGTGTGGACTGCCAAGCTGCTTGCCTGTGGTTGCGACACTGGAAGCGGGTTAGCTCTTGTTTCTATGTGGGAAGTATGACCTAGAAATCAAAAAAAAACTAGAATCAAAAAAGAACCAGATCTTGATGTGCCATCTTGATTGCCCATTTGATGTGCCTTAATGTAGCCCTTTCGGGTCTACTCCGTCATGAGAGTCAAGAAAATATCCCTGTCGGGTATATTGTTACATCTGGTGTACCGGGAACCAGACGTTGAGAGTGTTAAGCCCTCTAACTACTCTAAGTACAGTAGTTCTATCTACACTTGGATACCCCGTCATGAAGTTTCCTACAAGCTTGCAATTTTTAACTAGCAAGCGCATCTGACTATTATCTATTCGGTCCATGAGGACTGCCTCGGTGAATTTCTCGCAAACTTGGTAGAAGTCCCAGAGAAGGTTTAGTATCTCCAGTACTGGGTGACCGAAGCACACATTGCAGTTTGAGACGATGGTGGGGTAAAGTCCCTTGAGGACCTTAGCGGTCTCCACTAGTATGACTATTATTTTACACCCCTAGACGAACTTCTTCTCGGTGCAGCAGATAAGCTGCAAGTTGAAGTCGGCGGGGATGTCGAGGATGTGTTTTGCGACCCACTCGGCTGGTTTCCAGAGTCGGTCGGCGATCTCCTTGGCCTTTTCAGGGGCCATCATCAGATTGATGAGACCGTAGTCAGGTGTGGTGGGAGCGTGGGAGGCGCGATGCGTGGCTTCTGCTTCGACGTAGGCTTTCAACTCCGCAGCTTCCTCCGAGCGTCGCACGTGGGCGCGCTCAGCCGAAAGCCGCATCGTCTCGGCCATCTTGGCAGCTTCCTCCTTCGACGCTTCTTCATTGAAGTGGGCGATGTAGTTGGGACTGTAGTGTGGTCCGTGGTACTTAGGCTTCTTGATCAAAGCCTTGATCTCCTTCACGCTCTTGGACGGGATGTCCCAGAGTTCGACGGAGCCGGTGGCTGCATTATTCACAACCATCTTATTGGGCATCTTGCCGGTGTCTGGTTTGACAGCTGGCTTCTTATAGATGGGCCCAGCGCGGAGGTGAGCCTCGACGCGCTTGATTGACTGCTCTTGACGTTCGGCGGGCATGGCTACGTAAAAGACCTATAAGAATACAGGTACACTATCTATCCGAGACAAAGTCCAGATCTAGGCTCTCTTGAGGCCGAATCGTAGTGCTAAGTCGGTGTGTCAATGACAGACACATGTCTCTCTTACACGCGCCCGGAGGAGGATACAACGAGTCCGTCTTCCCTTGACATCTCGGTAACTATTGTTTAGGGTATTACACCCATGGGGATTAGCCGTAACCTTTCAGGTTTCCACCGCAAGCAAAGCATCAGACCCTTAGAAGGGCCATCCAGAAGATCCCGTGAGGGTTCAATTCCATATGGACGTTAAGGCGCTAAGCCGGGTTTTCACCTAGTTCCCAAAGGACTAAGGTTAAGTCCTTACACCTGGACTAGAAGTGTTCTACTAAGAACGGGGTAACGTCTGGGACTATGCCCATGGGTTGTACCACCGCTCCGTTCAATCTATTCCCCTTTGCAGGTAGAATAGAGCCCTGTAAAGTCTAGGCATCGGCTTGGTATCCCCCAGAACCCACACCGTAACAGAATGCCACTAGGGCGCACTAATGAAATGGCCAGCCTGTAACGAAAGATAACCCCAGGGCCAAAAGGCCGGGGGGTGATAAAAGAATTGTTCTAATGACACAGATACTCACTTGTTAGGATTGGGCTTGTGTTATTGAGGCAGGTAATAACAAAGAAGCGAGTTTAATCAGACGAGCAGTTACTGGGTAACGATGTGTATATTGAAGAGAACAATTCTAAGTCTACAACGCCCTTAGAGTCAAGCTTATATACATGCAGGGTAAGACCCGTGATACCGTAGGTAGGACTTATGCCACACTAGGGCGTAGGGTTAGGACACCGGTAATGGTGTGACCCGAAGCTTGTGATTGTACTCTAGCCTGCTGAGTGAGCGAGCAGGTGACGCTAAGTAATGACTCGACTACGTATGACGTAGCGAGGGCTAGACTGTGTCTGTGGTCTAGATGTGGAACATTATAGAACGTTATGGAACATGATGGAAACTGGTGGAAACCCAGGGAACCTTGTAGAAGGTTCGAGAAGCTACATAGTAAGCGACGAGATACCGTGAGCCAGAGATAAGATAAGGATACATGATCTATCTACGAGATAAGATAACAGGTAAGCACGTGATACAACGGTGAGCGTAACTATTGTACAGCGAGCCGTAGTAAATCAGGAAAAATAGGAGAAATCCTAGGAAAATTAGTAGAAGACTAAGAAAATCTGTGACATTTTCTATGGTGTCATGGCCTAGCAATAGTGTTGTCATGATGATGTCATGGTCTGGTCCAGTAATGGAACCTGATGTCATAACTTGTGCAGATAAGATAAGAGATAAGGTCACCTGCTTTGGTGCCTATGATTGTACTTAGTGGCACATAGCTAATCTGATGTAGTTGAGTAGGTCACATGACTTGGAAGGTCATGTGACTTAGTGATTTCTAGTGCATTGGAAAGCCCTTGGTCATGTGATTGTAGTGATGTAGATGAGAAAACCTGTACTAGTAAAGGGGCTGCACGACTTTTATTATGAGAATAGAGAATGTGGAAAATGCCTTGTAAAACTGTGACATGTTCACTTTGTGTACTACTCTTGCAATCCCTGCTTGACGGGTCACTTGTCTTATTGACTGCAACCAACCCTTACAACTGCATTAGCAAGTCCAAGCCTAGACTTGCATCAAAGATATATGGATTCTATTAGCCTTTCAGTATTTTATTCTGACGTTATCTTTACATGAAACAATTTATTTGTCAGACGCAATAAGAATAGACCAATGCAATGACAGTTTATTTTATATTCTCACATATGATACAGATTGTGGTCACCCTAAACTGATGGATCTGCACCATACAAAACACTTTCTTCATACCTCAGGAATCGTAACCTATATGCAGTCAGATCAGTGACAGTAGATTGTTAGGCCTTATTGTCACAATCCTGTCTCTGTGACATCTCAAGCTGCCGGCACAAGATAGAGTTCTAAGAAGAAGAAAAGAGTTTGCAGGCAAGCACACGATGCTCAGCAAGAGTAGAAAAGGGTAGGGAAATGCTCCAAGTTCACATTGTTGAGTCTAGGAAAGTAAGTCCCTAGATGCCAAGACATATAAGACCTTATACTACTAATAATGTCTACCCTAATGTAGCTAGTCTGTGCACATGTTGTGGTATCATAGTGATGCCATAAGGTGTCATAATATGGTGCTATCTAGGAATAGTGCAGTACGTCATAGAGATGACACTGGCTTTGTAAATATGCCTTGTGTGCCATAAATGTGGAGAAAGCGGGCCGCTATGTCATACCTGTCAGATAAGCAGGCCATGCTAAGTATAGACCTATAATAATAGACATGATGTCATAGACTGGGCCAGTATGGGCCCCGATGTTGTAAATGATGGAATGTGGGGCCTTGTAAACTAATAATAGTTCTGACCTCATAGTGTCACAGATTATTTTGTGCATATTCAGAATTGTCCTCTCTTACTATGTTTATCGTACTTAAAACATGACTGGGGTCGATCTGACACAGATCTACTGTGGGACTCACCACCTATTGGTTGAGGAAATAGGTGACGGAGTAGCAGACCAGTGCAGCAGGATAGGAGAGGTTATTCTATGGCGCAAGCCGAGAATAATAGAACTAAGGATTAGCAGCGTCAAGCCGGGTCCTTATATACATGTGTATTGGGAGGGCACGTGCTACTATATAGCTATGGCCTTACCGGGTTATGTGGCTTTGCCAAGTGGCGAAGCTTATCTTTATCTATTGTTTATGGACTCTACATAGAATGGCCGTGGAAGGCCCTAATGGCCGAACCAATCGTATGAGAGGGATTATACCTTTATCATGTGTTAACGCGGGCGCAGCCCGGGTATATGGGAAGCCGTACGCTGGATACCTTGCGGTATAATGGCTATTGGACGGACTTCGTGTGATGACCAAGGCGAGACGCCGAGGTCGTTATGCTATTGGACCAGCAGGTTCCGTAGCATGTGTTATGTCCAGACCAAAAGGTTACCGGGACATGTGTTGGACTTAGCCGTGAGGCGAGGTCCGGTGTTTGGGCAACGCCGTGATGGCAGAAGCCCGGGACTTGGATTGTACCGAGCCCGTGGGAGGCCGAGAAGGCCGTGACCTATAGCGATATTGCCTTGATGCTAATATTATGCTGTATGGTCGTGTTGACATTATTATGCGAGCGTGCCGCGCTCGGGATGTCATTATGATCTAGGATCTTATGACGTGGTTGGTCTAGCTCTGACGGGCTGGACCTATGACGTAGCGGTGACGATGCTATTGTATCACAGTACGACTTACGCATGATATACTAGGTGTGAAGCCTCAAGCCTATGCACGTATTGGTATGTGTAGGGAGACCTCCCCAGGGCGACCGGTGAGGCAGAGGCATTCGCAGACAAGCACGCATGAGATGAGCAGTAGAGGCGCATTGGGTGCATGAGATGAGAATCTAAAGGATGAGGATACGTCCTCATCCCTACTGCATTATATACATGACGTAGCGCTTATTGTACACTAGCTACCTTGCCCTAAAGAGGGTCTGTGCGCAGTAGGCGCACAGACGTAACGCTGTAACGTAGTGACGCTAGTCATGTGCTACTTGTGACCGTGAGTTTACATACCCTTATCTTATCTACAACAAGATCTTATCTAAAAGTCAGGTGACTATGAACGAAAGGAAATGCCACACCGTTCTGTGACATATTGTCTAGACGTGTATGACGCATTCACAGATGGAGGCACAGCGAAGCACGTTGCCTTAGCGATGATGTCATTAGTCTTGGGACGTATCCTTGTATAAGCTGGTCATGTGGTTGATAAGCCCAGTTAAGGACTTGTCGGATGGCGATGGGAGTTAACCCGTAGATAACGTGTAGTTAGACGTATAAATCCCGGATAAATTGCTATAATCGTAGGAAAAATGCTGTAAGCCCCAGATAAATCTGTGACACGATCCAATGACCTGAAGGTCAGTGGGTCATGTGACTTGTGTCACATGACTTGCCAAACTCTTAGATTAGATAGCAGCACCAGGTACTATCAGAGGAATGATGTCAGGTGACCCTCCTTCTTATCTAAGATGTTAGGACTATTATTAGTCTACAAGTCTCACATTCTAGGTTCAACCTCATGCCTATTATTATAGGCCCAGACTCAGTGTGGCCTGCTTACCTTACAGGTATGACATAGTGGTGCCATTTACTATACACATATGACATACAAGGCTAGTCTTACATAGTCAAGTCATCTCCTACGACATACAGTGATATTCTTAGGATACAAAGCACATCATTATGATATACTGCATTACCATTAGAGTAGCACCACACCATGAGGGCTTATGGCATCATGGGCTATACTTAGCCACTTATGCACAGACCACCTTAGTTTAGAGTGGTCTTACTTACTTGTGGTCATACAGACTTGTATATATGAATTGTGGTGTCTAGGGACTTAGTTTTCTAGACTCAACAATGTGAGAGCTTGCATATGAACGAGATTAATTATGTGTGGCTTTGTCACAATATGAATTGTCACTTAGGTATGATAATTAATGGAATAAGAACATATTGGGTGGAGACATTGTGAGTCCATCCAACTTGCAGGGTGTGTGATTGTCCTGCTGCACCTGCCTCTTTGTCTCTGCCCACTCAGCCACTTCTGACACCTCACTGATGCTTGGTGTCATCATCACTCTGCTTGTAATCGTGTGTGCAAAATGTAATCCCTCCCTCTTAATTTATTGTGATTTTCTGTTGGGTATCTACTGTCACGGATATCCCCGTCGGGGGTACGTCTCTTCCCTCTTATTGTATGTATGGGCGCCGCTGTATGCGCGTGCGCCTCTCTCGTCAGTATTTCCCTTCAGTCGCGCCCTAGATACCTTCACAAGTCATCTGACCATGTAGGCGAGCGCTAGTCAGGCAGCGCGCGTGCCAGGTACATCACATGATAGGTCACCTCCTCGTTACATCTAGTGTTACGTTACGGTCACTCGTAGTTACATGCGCACAGGCCATGACTTTAGGGTAGCCAGTTTCACTGCCTCCAGATGTATATAGGTAGCAGCGGATGGGGCTTACTCCCCATCCTTTAGATTCTCGTCAATGGTGTAACAACCCTCTCTTACTATCGCTGTGATGCCTTCTGGCCCGGGGCCCGTATCTCGTCGCGCTTGACTGAGGGACGCCGACGTTATCTCAACGTACGTCAGGGAATGTGCAGTCATCCCATGTACCTCTGCGTCCAGCGCTGGCGCTGCGCCTTGACATTTCGACTCACGGCGTGTATGGTTCCCCCTGAGCCCAGGGGTAGCACAGACATAAGTCTGTGACATCTACAATACAGGCCATCTACATTACAACAGCTACAAAATCCGCATGGCGCATTGCAGGGAGAACATGCACAACACAAGTTTTTGTCAAAGGGATTTGAAGATGTGCATTGCAGGCACCGGGCATGGGAATCCACTGGCCAACTCTCTGGGTCAGTGGGACATGCCCTATGGAATGATGGATTGGACATGGGGAACGTGGCTGGCATGTGAGCATTCCCACAGGTAGCTCATTTAGTATTTAGATGTATGCTATGGAAACTTGGGGCATTTCCCAACTCTTTTATAGTCTTGCTGAGGATTGTGCACTTGTCTAGGAACTGTTTCCTTCTCACCAGAAGTCTATCTTGTGTCGGCAGCTTGAGATGTCACAGAGACAGAATTGTGAGACATAGATCTTAGAGTTTGTGTGACCTGAGATGGTATCTGTGATGATACGTGGTGGGACTATGTAATGTGAGAGTCTAGTATGTGACATGATGTTAGTCACATGACCCACTGACGTTCAGTTTGTTGGATCAATGCTAGCCATGCACAATCAATGTGATAAACATGATAAAAGAGAAAAATACTAGGTGTGCAGATGTCACAGATTTATTCGTGCAACCCCCATTTTAGCCCTCCAGACCCCTATACTCGGATACTAGGCTTATAACTGAAGGCGCTACAGCGTCCCAAACGTTATCAAATCACGTGACCTACTGAGTTGAGGTCACATGATCTACCAAACTTCTAGATTAGATGGTGGCACTAGGCACCACCATAGGTGCCTTGTCAGGTGCTCAAGATCCTATCTGGTTAAGGACTTAGTCGTCAAAGGCCTCCTGAGGCATGACATCATCAAGAGTCCATGGTAACCCACATCATTATGACATCAGGGCCCATACAGGTCCAGTCTATGACATCAGGCCTATCTTTAGAGGCCTATACTTAGCACAGTCCAATCACAGAGCTGTAGCTTATCTACATAGTTACCCCTCCCACAAGTATTACATATATCAAAGAGGCCAGAACTATATGACATCACTATGGCATCACATATGATGAGGTTATGAGGTCATTACTTACAAACCAATGCTAACAATAGCATTTACCTTACCAACCAGGCTAAAGATAGACAAAGGTACCTGATTGCACCACTATCACACCATTATGATGCCATTACAGGCAATTATGACATACCCCTATGTGCACAGACCATCTACCATTTAGGGTAGATACTTCTACCAGTAGTACAAGGTCTCAGACATGTATATAACTAGGTGGTCTAAGGTCTAAACCTTAGACTCAATATTTAAAGCATTCTACTATGAGTGTTGGGGGTGTTTCCCCTTTCCCTATTTCCTCTCCACCCTTTACCTCTTTGCCACCTGCTTGCCTTGAATAAGCCGCTTCCTAGTCGGTTTGCAGCCTAAGTCTAGTGTGACAAGCTTGAACCTTAGGGAAAAGACGTCACAAGGAGATCCGTGACAGCAGGACTTTATTTGTGATACGTATTTCTGCTGATATAAGTATTCTGAGATCTGCAGATGATGGATACTATTTCACAGTGATGTGAAAGGAACTGAGGGCAATATTGGGCACCTATGGATGAGTATGTACATTGAGCATATTTTGATGGGATTTAAAGGGATTTTATGCTGACAAGAGTCATGTTCTGAGATTTGTTTTGGATTTTATGGCTTAAGCATTGCAGGTCAGATAGGGGCTCAAGAATTATAGGATAGTTTGATTATGGGGCTACAAGATGGGACATATCACAGTACGACTTACTGTGATACTAGCTGCGGAGCCATAAGTCTATGCGCTCTTGAGATGCGCAGGGAGACCCTCAGGGTGACCGGTGAGGCTGAGGCTCTAGCAGACTAGCACGCAGTGAAGTAGCAGCAGGCGCATTGGGCGCAAGAGATGAGAATCTAAAGGATGAGGATACGTCCTCATTCCTACCGCGTTATATACATGACGACGCTATTATTGTATACTAGCTACTTGCCCTAAAGAGGGTCTGTGCGCAGTAGGCGCACAGACGTAACGCTGTAACTAGTTACGCTGTCATGTGCTATTGTGACCGTGAGGTTACATACCCTTATCTTATCTCTACAAGATCTTGATCTAACGTCAGGTGACTATAAACGAAAAGGACATGCCACAACGTTCTGTGACATGGTCTATCGAGCTGAGAAGCCTCACGACCATCACGCATCACCGGCCTTCCAGTAGCTCCGTGCTTCTATCACTGGCACTATGCAACCTCCGGACTTCCCTGCAACGGCACAGTCCTACCTCCGGGCTTCTAGCCCCGGTAATACGCAACATCCGTGCTTCTCTACGCCGGCATTGCTACCTCTCCGAGCTAGCCGCAAGGCCTCGCTCCCACGTCACCACCGGCATGTCCATAACACCGGTTTATGACATCACACTCGGCCTTCTCGGCCTGAGTCATCAAGGGCCTGGCGAATAGCCATAGTCCCTCAAGGTACCGGTACAACCGGCCTTCCATATACCCGGGCTGCACCCGCGTTCCACATGTCCACCGCAAGGTGACACCACCGCTCTCTTATTCCTATAGGATTGGCTATTACCGGCCTCCCACGGTCATTCTAGAGTAGCGTACACGTCAGCATACGCCGTTAGGGCGCACTGACCATTCCTTTAGGGCAGACACACTAGTTAGTAGCACGTGTTCTATCCCTGTACATATTTAAGACCAAGGCTTGACGCCTTGATATCTTAGTTCTATTCTTCTCGGCTACCGCCGTAGAAGCACCTCTCATCCTTTTACTGCTTGCCATATAACCCTCGCCCCCTTGCCTGCGTAAGGTCCATAAGGTGGTGAGTCCCTATAAGTATTATCCGCCGCAGGGGACGGTCCGCTGATTTTTTTGGAGACACCTCAACTTCTCAGCACCAGCACGTAGCCCTGGATCAGGGGATCATTTTTGTGGCTGGGAGCATCATGTCACGTGTGGAGTGTCACGCTCCACAAATAGTTTTGTGATTTTTTCCCCAATTCCTGGATCCCTCTCATAGCTTGGCCTGTTCTGATGTGTTTACAAGGGTGCGGTGGCTGCGGCATACCTCAAAAATTGCATCGGATCATACTACATGTCATGTGATTGTCAGGGTCACGTTACTGTAAAAGGAAATTCCTATAGGAATTTTTGTTCTGGAGGCAGATCTGTAGTGAGATTGGGACAGGTGCTGTTCTCTGTGGTGTGTAGGCTGGAGAAGTGGATAACACATGGATGTTTTGATTGATATAGGAGCTGATGGATGTAATGAAGAGATTGAGGGTATTTTTTGAATTTTTCATTCAGAGTAAGCTGTGGAGTGAAAATTTCTGATTGGGATGTTGGGTGGATAAGGGTGGGATTTATGTGAGATAATGGAGTTGAGATGAGTGATATTATTGATATTGTGTTTATTTTGAGATTGACTTGAAGTTGAGTGATGATTTGAAAGGGGTTATGTATTGATTATGCTAGACAAACAAATGATTTTTGAGAGTGGTACGCCTATTGGTGGCTTAACGTTAGTGGTCCAAGTTAGTTAGTGGTCCGGGTTAGTTAGTGGTCCGGGTTATGAGACGCCATAGGGTGTCTAACCCTGCAGTCTCACCACTAGGGTGCCATCCCTAGCTAGGGCATGACCCCTACAGTACTACTGCCTTGTTCACTACTGTATCTATTTATCCTGCAGTAGTAGCACAATTGTGCGCCCAGCTATTCTGCAATTGGACGTGCCATGTATTCAACCAGTGGTGCCTACATGGCAGCTCACACACTGTGTCCGACCATGTCGGACGTGGATGTCCACTGCTGGGTGGGGTCACATGCGGCTATGGGTAGATAAACGCTCACCCAGCGGTGGACATCCACATCCAACATGGCCGGACGGACAAGGGTGTCAAAGTTGATGTCACAAAATATTGAGTCATTCTGCTTCAGCAAGCCAGATATCATGCTTGGATCCTCTCACAGTGAATCTGAAGGGAACACAGGACCAGTATGAGAGGGAGGAGGAGGAGTGGAGGCTGCACAGATGGAGATGGGATGAGGACTCAATGAACATTGATGATGATGAGAGCCCTGTTGCCAAAGACTTTACTGATGAGAGTGGGGATGCCGAGGTGGATTTGGATTTAGTGAAGGTGCTGAAGGTATTCAAACCGTGAAGCCAGCTCTGACAGGCCAAAAAATCCGACAATGTCGGATGCTCATGTCCACCACTGGGTGGGCGTCTATTATTCAAACCACGAAGCCAACTCTGACAGGCCAAAAAATCCGGCAATGTTGGATGCTCATGTCCACCACTGGGTGGGCGTCTATTTATCGCAGTAATATACAGGCCAATAGATCACCAAAAAATCACAGAAATGCGAAATTATGCAGCAGAAATACCTGGATTAGAAGAAATTTTTAAACCGCGAAGCCAACTCTGACAGGCCAAAAAATCCGACAATGTCGGATGCTCATGTCCACCACTGGGTGGGCGTCTATTATTCAAACCATGAAGCCAACTCTGACAGGCCAAAACATCCAGCAATGTCGGATGCTCATGTCCACCACTGGGTGGGCGTCTATTTATCGCAGTAATATACAGGCCAATAGATCACCAAAAAATCACAGAAATGCGAAATTATGCAGCAGAAATACCTAGATTAGAAGAAATTTTTAAACCGCGAAGCCAACTCTGACAGGCCAAAAAATCCGGCAATGTTGGATGCTCATGTCCACCATGGGTGGGCGTCTATTTATCGCAATCATTTACAGGCCAATAGATCACCCAAAAATGACAAATATGCGAAATTATGCAGCAAAAATACATGAATAAAACAGAAAATTAAAGCTGCAGAGCCAGATGCAGTAGGCTCAAAGCCCCAGTCATGTTGGATTCATTGTGCATCCAATATAGGACACCCATTCATTGCAGAAAATAGAGGCAATTTATTTTGATCTTAACCTTCTGCTAGATTCATTTGGTTCTGCTTCATAATTTTGTGTTTCTATGGATCTGTTGGCATAGCAAGTGCACTGTTGGCTGTGTTAAATAGGTCTCTTGAGTGCATAGTGTACTCAACCTGGTCTGATCCATTTGTCTGTTGTGTCCAGTATGACACAGACATACCATCTGTGGGACTGGCCCATAGCCAGGGTAGTCTTAATAGCCCTACGCCGTATTCCAAGGTCCATGGCACCTGTGGAGAGGCGGGGGTGACAAGCGAGTCTTGATGGCAGTACGCCGGGTGACAAAGCTGACGTCCCTAGACAAGCGAGCCAAGGACTAGGAGAGGAATGGCAGCCCACAAGATAGCATGAAAGAGGGTGTCATTACCCTACGTCGAGAATGCTAAACATGAGGATGCAAGTCCTCATGCTAGCGCATATATACATGGGGGTGCACCAGTACCTACGAGCCTGTCCTAAGGCATGAGGGTCTGTGCGTGTAATGCAGAGAGAAGGTAACATAATGACAAGGCACCAGTAATGGCGCAGAGTCATGTGGCATAGGGGTGGAGACGCCAGTAATGGCACTCTGGCATAACATGATGGAAGACGCCTGTAGGGGCGCTTCCACATAGAGGGTGGTGTCGGTAATGGCGCCCATGCATAAGGTGAGTGACGCTACTGAGGATAGCTACTTACAAGGCGTAGAATGGCGTAATAAATCCTATAAAAAGTAGCGGCGACATCCCAGAATAATCTGTGACACAGTACTGCAATTTCAATCTGCTACAATTTTTGCATTTCTGTGCTACACAGTTTTGTATTTTGTCAGTCTATTGCCATGTGAAAGATGCCATTTACTGCAGGAATAGGTGCCCAAGAGCATGTGCACAGAATATGCAGCCATGTGGAATCCCTTTGTTGTGCTGTGTCTGGCTCTGTAATTTTGACCTTTTATTCTATGCATGTTTTACTGCTGCATGATGCATTGGCATGAAAGGTAGACCATTTGCAGTGATAAATACTCACCCTACAGTAGGTGCACATGGCATCCAACCATGTTGAATGTATTTGGAGGTTCTATGACACTCTACAATTTCAATCTGCAGCCATACATGTATTTCTTTCGGTACACAATTTCATGTTTTTGTCAGTCTATTGCCGTGTGGATTAGACCTTCCATAGCAATAAATAGGCACCATAGAGTGGTTCACGGGGCACTCAATGATGTTGAATAGATATTCTATATTGGTTTACAATTTCAATCTGCACTCATATTTGCATTTTTCTGCTGCATAATTTCACATTTCTGTAGGTCTATTGCCATATGAATTGAACCATCTACAGCAGCAAATAGACACAGTAGAGTGGGTGCACAGAAAATGTAACATGGTTAGATGCTATGGGTATATATTGAAGCCGATTGGATCTACCATAGTTTTTCTAGAGTGTACTGCAGGCATTTGAGGGTCAGAGAGGCTACAGAATGGGGAGGTGATGAGTATCAGCACCATCATGTGACTTGATTGACATACCTTTTGGGCTGTGGCTGAGCTTCCAAGATAGGTAGTCCAAACTTCCAGAGGCTGTTCTGGGAGATCTGGTTGGCAGATTTTGATAATTGGAGTGTTGTGACAGTTATTGTCAGGATTTTACATTCAAAAGACTTGTGTCTGGGATTATCTTTTACATTTTATGCTTCAACCATCACATACCACACAGGCACTTATGTGTCACATGATGGTTTTCTTACAGGGCTACAATATTGCATATCAACTTGTGGCTGTGGGAATAGCTTAGATAAGCATTATCATGGTACCAGATTGTATAACTATATTTACAAGCCACCAGAACGCGCCTAGGTTAGAAGTACAGTCTAGATCACAACAAATTTGAAGGTACATGAGATACACAGCGACACAGAGCTACATCTGTGTCTGTTGCCTATCTTCAGAGCCTATAAGGTAACACCAAAATGGCTGTCTTGGTTGCTAAGGTTGCATCACAGACTAGCAAGGGTATAAGGTAGAGAATGTGTTGTAGATGAGCAGACATGGTAATGAGATGCAAGACTGGGGGCACATGCACCCCAAGTCGAGTATATTCAGACTGAGGTTGTAAGACCTCAGCATATGGTATATATACATCGGGGATCACTACACTAAGTAATTGGACCAGCCCTAAAGGCATGGTCTGTGCACGATGTATGATACCCTGTATGTAAGCAGTCACATCTAGATGACCAGGCTGAGGTATATCTAACTCTGCTACTTACAATGTAATCTACTGTAGGTTCAAGCTGGGGTAGAGCGGCTGACCCATGTCACAGGATCTGTGCCACATGGTCACTTGATTATTGTTACGGATCAAATATCTGTTTAGCTGAAATAACCAAGTGGAGTTACTCAGCATATTGAGTAGTGCACTACTCATTGGACTCCACAGAGTCAGAGTGTGGATATAGAAGCTGGGCACTTGATTGCTCAAGCCTTTGAGAATGAGTATAAGATGCTTGTTATTCAACAAGGTTGAGCTGAGGAACTTGATCAGTATGTACATCAAGTTTTATACTGTGATTCGATAATCGGGGTCATAGTGTCCTTGGTACTGCTACTATCAAGTCCATCGAGCTAGCATTCTAAGTAACAAATGAGAAGTGCTGCAGTTGAGCATGACAAGGAATGAAACAGAGAAGACATATGATTAGACATACGATATCAGCTAGAAGGCAACGAGACAGTAAGTAGACTATGGGCATAGGATTGTTATACATGAAACAGGGGCCTATGGTTGAGTGGAGGTCCGTAGAATAGAGCACACAGTGGAGCGGTTGAAGGCCAAGTCCTGATACACAGTGAGGTGTCAAAGGAATAAACTGAGTGTACCTGCAAAGACCATAACAATTATCAGACACATCTCAAACACACTACCAAGCTGGTTTATATCAGTGGTCTGGGTACATTTTCATGGCCTGCTAACTAACATCTTTTGTCATACTGGACAAACAAGGACCTACAGTCCCATACACAACCATGATTTGGATCATTCATTATAGGGCGTCCAAACAAATGTGTGCTTGTCATTACTTGCTTATGCACAGACCATCTAGCTTCAGGGCAGACGATTACTGATCGCTGCACCTTATGTATATAAGCTTGACTTCTAAGGTGTACTTTCCTTAGAACCGTTTTGTCACACTAATCCAATGTCTTAGTTGTGTCACAGAATTCTCTGTGAGGGGTTCTCGACATCCCTTTCTGTATTGTGGAAGTGCCCCTAGGCATGGGGCTAAGTCTTAGCGTACAGTTTCCTCTCGTCCGCTCCTTGTTATCTTATCAGACCACCCGACCCAGTAGATTAGCACTGTAGGGTAGCACGCGTCTCAGGTACTTACATCACGGTCACACTATGTACATGTTACATTACGGTAGTTACTCATCATGTGCTCCCTTAGTTACTGCACACAGGCTATGACTTTAGGGCCAGCCATTAGGTAGTTACCTCATGTATATAAGTATGTCGACTTGTTGCCTTATGCCTCAAGTCTAAGATTCTCGGCATTAGGGCTTGGCCCTCTTACTCCTTACCTCTCTGTGTGCTGGTGTGGTCCTTACTGGCTCTTTGACTGCTAGTCCGAGGGTCACCACCTTGTTATGTCACCTTAGGCCTGGGGAGGCCTATGCAACCTCTGTCACATAGGTTCTAGGATCACTGCTGACGGCGCGGTCGCACCTCGTCTGACGGTTAGGGTCCCCAGTAGGACCGGTCCCACAGATGTGAGTAGTATGTGTCAAGTTGACGTCTCAAGCTGCCAGTACATAGTATAACACCAAGGGGTAAGCCTCAAATCAGACCATAAGTCATCCAGCAGGAGGTTAGAAGAAAAGTAGGGGAAACGCCCCCATAGAGAATATGGATGCCCTAGCGGCAATTGTTAAGTCTAGCGCTGTAGGATGCTAGATGTTCGGTTATATACATGATGTATACTATTCATGAGTAGACCTGTCCTAATGGCTTGGTCTGTGTGTAGTGCTAATATGGTGTGACTATGGTGTGATATGGCATGTACCTGGTAATGACATTCGTGAAGGTTTCTAGGCCTTCTTGTCATGATGGAAAGTAAGCGGGCTACAAGGCCACATTGTGATAGTGGAGTGCTACGCTAATAATAACACTTGATATATGGAACTGCTAGGCTTCTAGCTGGAAGGGTTGTCCTAATGGCTTCTAATGATGTTGATGATCATGTTTCAGGTATTTGATATGTAACGTATCAGAATGTCTTCTGATGAGCTTTTCTATGGTGTCATGACCTAGTAATAGTGTTGTCATGATGATGTCATGGTCTGGTCCAGTAATGGAACCTGATGTCATAACTTGTACAGATAAGATAAGAGATAAGGTCACCTGGTTTGGTGCCTATGATTGGACTTAGTGGCACATATCTAATCTGATGTAGTTGAGTAGGTCACATGACCTGGAAGGTCATGTGACTTGGTAATTTCTAGTGCATCGGAAAGCCCTTGGTCATGTGATTCTAACAATGTAGATGAGAAGACCTGTACTAGTAAAGGGGCTGCACGACTTCCATTATGAGAATAGAGAATGTGGGAAATGCCTTGTAAAACTGTGACACATTCACTTTGTTTACTACTCTTGCAATTCCTGCTTGACGGGTCACTTGTCTTATTGACTGCATCCAACCCTTACAACTGCATTAGCAAGTCCAAGCCTAGACTTGCATCAAAGATATATGGATTCTATTAGCCTTTCAGTATTTTATTCTGACGTTATCTTTACGTGAAACAATTTATTTGTCAGACACAATGAGAATAGACCAATGCAATGACAGTTTATTTTATATTCTCACATATGACACAGATTGTGGTCACCCTAAACTGATGGATCTACATCATACAAAACACTTTCTTCATACCTCAGGAATCGTGACCTATATGCAGTCAGATAAGTGACAGTAGATTATTAGGCCTTATTGTCACAATCCTGTCTCTGTGACATCTCAAGCTGCCAGCACAAGATAGAGTTTTAAGAAGAAGAAAAGAGTTCCCAGGCAAGCACACGATGCTCAGCAAGAGTAGAAAAGAGTAGGGAAATGCTCCAAGTTCACATTGTTGAGTCTAGGAAAGTAAGTCCCTATGGTGCCAACGGTCTAGTCACTGCCTCTTTTGTACAAGTCTTACTGCTCGCTCAGATTGGTGCCTAGAGACAATCGGTCTAGCCAAAATGCTTAGATTGAACATAGGAACAAAATGGCTAGGCGGATTTCTCTGAAAATCAAAATCGAGAAATTTATATGTCCAAATTTGGCCAGTTGTGGGAAAGCAGTACTATATAAGGAAAGTATTGACATCTCTACCTATCTGACTAATTTAAATATAGTATATCAGTCAAGCTGACGTGCGAGGGTCTCTGGAACACGGTGGTGAGACTTGTATCGACGAGAACTGAATGCCTGCACCTGTAATTGAGCATCTTTTGTGCCCAATCCTGAGTGATAAGCATCCATCCACCTAACAACCCGGTGCTCCCATTTCCAGATTGTCTCGACACTTACCGATGCCAGTGCATCTGGCATATTGGCTTGTAATATTGGAAACGTATAATCACAGTGGTTGCGGAGATACTTCTTGACAGCACCCCAGAAGTATTCAATGAAATTCAGCTCACAGTGATATTTTGGTAAAAATATGCACATGTGGCCTGCATTCTCAATGACTTCCTGGACAAGAGTTTTCTGTTCCTTGAAGTCTGGCTGATTTTCGAGTATGTGCTTGGTGTCACAGATTTGGGACATGCCACTATTTTTCCCGTATTTTTACCTATTTATCTGGTATTTCTACGACCTTGTAGACATTTACGCTGCTAAGCGCCCGTCTACACGTACACGCAACCAAACAACACGTACACAACGCGGTATACGTCCACCTGTCATAACAACACGTACATAACACGTTTGTACGCGTCAATGACTCAGCGGACTAACCTCCGGTGTCACGCGCCTTACTCATATCCCGGTACCGGGCTATGTCAGTACAATTGGATAAGCGGCCCGCTCGTTATCACATGCCAATGCCCTCACGATTACTCATATTCCGATACCGGTATATAAGAATCACATGCATGGCTTACTAACGTAGCTACAGCCACTTCCACAACATGGACCTACGGTCCAAACAAACGATCTTACTGGTGCGGCCATTACCGGCGCACATGGTCTATTGTAGTTTACGACTTAACCATATTAGTTATGTCTGCGCACAGACCACCTTCATGTTTGGTTCCCTTACCGGTAACCAAACAAAGCATGTATATAAGTAGGGCTATCACTGCGGATAAGCCTTAGATTTGTTCTCTGCATTCGCACAGTTACATATCATCTCTGCTTGCGCCCACTAGCCTCCTCACCAACCTCCAGCAACTCCTTCAAGTCGCTTATTAGGTTACAGTGTGAGTCCCACAGTCTAGTCTGTGTCATAAGAACAAATCTCCCCCTACCCCCGCCCTTGCGCTTGCGCTTGGGTCTGGGTTTCTATCCTACAGGGGCTATTACTTGTTGCTGCGCACATCCCTTTCTGCCTGACAAGGCGATTGGGGTGATAGTTGAGATCTGGGGGATACATCGCCATCCTCGGCAGAGGATTGACAACCAGGGAAGCCACACCGCCTTTTTAGGCAGGAGGCCTACCTAACCCGGACTCCAGGGTCAAGGAGACATGGTCCTCGCTGACAAGCTTGGACTATGCGCGGTTAAGACCCGCCTGTGGAGAAAAGGGGACGGTCTGCCTGTGTGCGCCCAACCCCCTGTCATGGCAAGCGTTGTTCAGCGCCCCATCACTATCCACAGGGTCATCATTATGATGGCATGGGAATTTTCCAAAGCCGCCTCCCAGGCGTAAGGGACCTGCTTTGAACCCGTTATGGGAAAAGCAGTGAGGGGGGTGACGTAAAAAATCACCCTGCCATAGGTCACTCGCGGTAGCCAATAGCATAAGTCCTCCGGGCAGCTCGGCGTGCGAGCATGGGTCAAACGGATTTGGGGCCCCATTGGAAGAGAAGCGCGTGGCCCACTCCTTCGGGATGTGAAGCGCTGCTGTCTCGCGATCTTAGATCGACAGTGGTTTCTTAGCCCTGATGTGACACCCATGTGGCTATAGACGGCAACCTCATTGTTGAAGCATGGACAGGCTAAGGGATGTAAAATCCCAGCCACTTTCCGGCATCATCCCTCCGGGGCGGTGTCGTGTATCCGAATCCCAATCATCTGACCCAGGAACCGGCCTGGCAGTCAGCAACTCTACCCCTGGAGTCGGCGCCTCTGACCGTTAGGGTCATGCGAATATCCGCGCCGTCTCGGCACAGGGTTTGCGCGCAACATAAGAGTAATTATGCCCCGTAGTACACCTTCTTTGCTCCTGAAAAGGAGTCCACTACCCTACCTTACATAATCCCTTTCATTCCTGTTCTTGGACGTATCACTGGGAAACTTCGTTTCTCATGAAGGCTGCACTTTCTAGAATCATGCCCCGCGTTACCCGTCGCACCCGTGGCTCCTCCACTGCCCCTTACGTCAAACCGGCGAAGCGGCCCCTTCTCAGCCGCATCGACACCGCCGACATTCCTCGGGCAGAGGACGTCACCTACACGCTTCCTGTAAAGGAAGATTACACTGGGAAACTCCATCTTTGGGAGATTCCCGTCCACATGCCAAAGCACATTGCTGAGGCTGGGAAACCCGCTCCTCGACCTCCCAAACCAGTTCCGCTCGCTAAGCGTATCTGGACAGAGGAAGAGAAGCTAGCGCAATCCATTACCGCCATGGAGAATCTCATCGAACTCCGCGAACTCAACAAGCTCAAGCTCGCTCGCGATAAGCTGAATAAGCGAATCGCCGCCAAACAAGCCGCCAAGGAAGCCAAGCAAGCAGCTTCTTCACTGGCCCTCCGTCTCTCCAGCCCGGCGGCCGGACCTTCCGTTCCGGCCAACCACAAGATTCTCGACCCTTCCCTCGTCTTCGGGAAGAAGAAGCCTCTCCAAGCATGCGACCAAGTTATTCCCATGCTAGAAGGCACTCTCACTCGTCTCACTCCTCTCGCCAACCACCCCCCTAATTACCCAGGCTTCCATATGGAAAACGACATGCGTTTCCATACTATGGTAGTAGAATTGGAGGACTTGGTGGATAACGTAAAGGATAGAGCGAGACGAGGAAGGATCACCAATAGAGACTGGAGAATTATGAAAAAGTATTGCAAACAGCTCGGCAATATTTCCTTTTTGGATTGGCGTACGGACTTAGCTCGTATCGTAGCAGAATGCGTAGCGCTACAAATTACTTTTGCCTTCGGTGTAACACCACCTGACAAGGTGGCAGGGCCCTCAACTACTTCGGTAGAAGAGGATATACTCGCGATTGTATAGTAGAAATACTATCATCTTTTAACTCTGAAATAGAGTGCGAGTGTGATCTATAACGAAAGTCGCAGCTTTCAAAACCCAATCCTTTCTTAAGAATCTAAGACAATGAGTAACCGGAAACTAACATTCGTCACAAACAGATTCACAAAAAAAAAATGTCTTCCACCTCCTCCGTCAGCACTCCCCTCGCTCCCCGCAAGATGCGCCTCCGCTCAGAAGGCCCGGTGACACCGGTAGCTGGTCCCTCGGGAACCCAGCAACTGGTGACGCTGGAGCACCTAAGCGAGGGAGAAGAAGAGGAAGAGGAAGGAGAAGAGGAAATGCCGGAGTTCGCTCCCCCGCAAAGGGAATCTCCGACCAATCCCATGGGTACACGCCCGGGCTCCCCCATTGCCGGATACCCACCGGCTCGTCGAACTCGCCCTATCGGGCCCGCCACCACACTGGAAATGGAATTTTCGGGTCCGACACGACAGACCAATGTCGCTGTCGAGAACAACCTCAAGGCGTACCTTCCTGAGGAGGAACACCACAAGGTGGATGGGTCCATACATGGGCCAATCATCGATGCCGCCGTACAACGAAGTGCGGCCATAAGCCACGACACCACCGACACCCTAGGTCGAATGGTGCACGCCCGCCTGGAGCGTATCCATGAACGAATCGATTCCCTGGCTGGGCAATCCAGGGCAATCGAACAGAAGGCCCAAGACGAACTACACGAAGCGGTCAATTCGGTCCGGAACGAGGTATTGTCCACCATGGTGGACCTCGGCAAGGAACTCCGACAGGAGTACACCGCCAAGCTCTCCGAAATGGAGAAGCAGCTCCGAAAGGACTACCGGTCCCGGCTGGACGACCTCGAGGATGCGTTCGCAGAACGCATGGAGAAGGTTGACGAGGAACTTCGGAGAATTCGCAAGAATCCCTCCGTTCCCAACCCTCCCGGCATCCGCACGCCCCCGGAAGAACCCGCACCGGCCCCCGGCAATGCTCAAGCCCGTGCAGCCGAGGCCGCTGCCGCCGCACAAGCTGCAGCCGCTGCCGCAGCAGCCGTCGCCCCGCAGATTCCAGGTCTGCCTCAAAACCTGAAAATCCCCCCTCCCCCCGAATTCTCCGGGTCATCTGGAAAGGTGACTGCGCAAGAATGGGTGGAGAAAATGGGCCTGTACTTCGGTACGCTCAGGGTCTACGATGACCATGACCGTATCACCACGGCCCTCTTCCGCGTCACAGGGGACGCATACAAATTTTTCTCGCCTCTCATCAAGAAGGCAGGAAACGGTGAACCTCTCGGCACCTGGGAGGACTTCACCAAATCCGTAATGGTGCAATATGGGAAAATGACGGATAAGGAGATAGCCAAGAAGGAAATTCGCGGCTACTACGGCACGAAGGGCAAGGAACTGGCAGAATCGAACTATTTCAATTACTGCGAACGGTTCCGCACCCTCGGCCGACTCTCCGAAACCGCCAACGAGACTCTGGTGTGGGAATTCACCGAGACTCTCCCTGAAAAGGTCAAGGACACCTTAAACGTCCTCGGCAAAACCCCGTTCTTCAAGGCACCCACCGACATCGAGCCTCTGATCGACTTCGCTCTAGAAATGTATCAGACATCTTACCCTGACAAGATCAAGGGCTCGATCTTCGAGAAGGCCGGCAAGAAGGACTCGGCACCTGCCGAAAAGAAGGAGACGTCCTCCGCTTCTGCAAAGAAGTCGGAGAAAAAGAAGGACAAGGGAAAGGCGCCCGCCAAAGCCCCCGCCGACATCACCAACGCCGTCTGCACATACTGCAAGCAGACAGGACATTACTTCAACAAATGTCCTAAGCTTGCGGCAGACAAGGCCGCGGGAACATTCGTGCCTGCCGCTCAGCGGGCCGAGCAACAAAGGGCGAAGGATGCAGCCGCCGCGTCTGGAAAGACCACGGCTGCTCCTTCGGGTAGTGGAAAGGGACAGGCTTCTGGCAAGAAGCCGTACTCGGCGCCCCCCGCGGATGGCAAGACGTATCGTGCCCGAACGATCTGGGAAGAAGTGACGGCTGACTCAAGCTCAGCAGGACCCTCGGCCCCCGCCACCACCATCGCCAATGTCGGGACCTTCTCGGTTCCCCTCGCCCCAACCACACGTCTCGAAGACGTTCTGTGAAGAACACACCAGCCCCGCAGCGGCTGGGAGTGTACAGCGCCCCGAAGAAGCGCACCTCTACGAAGAGGCTTCACAGAGACCCCTTATCTTGTGGGAAGATAAGGCGGTCGTACGTCACCCGGTATCCCATCTCGGTATATTCGGCAACTCGGCAACGGACTTTGCCCGGAGGACAAGGACACTAGCTACACGTGCCCCTCCTGTACAATACTTTTATCCTGACCCGCTCGCGCTGAAGTTTTTCACTTTGTATAATGTACATGGAAACGATTCTCGAGACGACAATAAATCGTTCTCTATCGAAGTGGAACTGTGGGTATATGGAAAGAAAGTCAACGCCATGGCATTAATCGACACCGGTGCATCAATAAGCGTCATTGATAAGAAACTCGTCCACGAGGAAAAGTTAGTCACTCAGAAATTACCTTCGCCTCTTGAGATTCGCAACGCCGACGGTACCTCTAATACCGCCGGTAATATCAATATGGCAGTAAAAGCTTATATGGTGCACGAGGAACACAAGTCCACCGAATTCTTGTACGTAATGGACGTACAGAATGCGGATGTGATCCTCGGATATGACTGGTTCCTGAAACACAACCCGGACTTCAATTGGCCGGAAGGAACCTTCACATATCGGTGTACGGAAAAATGCAAACATGGCAAACGGGTCTCGATTTCTGAGGAAGAAGACGAAATCGAACCTCGCAACATCTATCAGATTATCAACGACTTTCCAATAGATTTTCTCGGCTTAGAGGAGCCTGAGAATCCCTTTGTCGCTTGGGTGAACACCCTTGACGAAGGAACGGAACTCCTTATCGACGCCATTCAGTCAATAACGGAGAAGTCGGATGATGAATTCCTGACAGATGCGGATCTCCAGAAATGGAAATCCTTGGTTCCGGAGGAATACCAGGAGTTTGGTCCCACGGTATTTTCTCAACGCGCATCCGAAAGGATGCCCGAACGGAAACCATACGATCACGCCATCGACTTCCCCAATGACGCGGTACTACCTCCCCCGAGTAAGGCATACAAGATGTCTCCTCAGGAAGCGAACTCGCTAGATCAGTGGATTCAGGAAGAGTTACGGAAGGGCTACATCCGACACTCGAAATCTCCGATCGCGAGTCCGGTCTTCTTCGTCCCTAAAAAAGACGGCGGAGCCCGAATGGTAGTCGATTACCGAAAAGTAAACGACTTGACCATTAAAAACAGGTACCCTCTCCCACGCATAGACGAGCTTATCGATAAGCTTAGCCAGGCTTCGATATTTACGAAGCTCGACTTGCGTTGGGGCTACAACAACGTAAGAATCAAGGAGGGAGATGAATGGAAGACCGCATTCATTACGCCTAACGGCCTTTACGAAGCCGTAGTCATGTACTTCGGTTTTTGTAATGCACCCAGCACGTTCCAACACATGATGAACGATATCCTAGGTGACCTTATCAGAGAAGGAAAGGTCATTGTCTACCTAGACGACATCCTTGTGTTCGGAAACGACCTGCTGGAACACCGTCGTATCGTCAAGCAAGTATTACAAATCTTGCAAGACAACGACTTGTTCGCGAAGCCTGAAAAGTGCTTCTTCGAACAAAGCAGTATTGAATACCTGGGAATGATCATTTCCAAAGGAAAAGTCGAAATGGACCCTAAGAAGGTAGCCGGCGTAATGGACTGGCCTACACCTGCCAAGGTGAAGGACGTCCAGGCCTTTGTTGGCTTCGCCAACTACTACCGGCGGTTCATTAAAGACTTCTCCAAAGTGGTTAAGCCGTTAACCGAACTGTCCAAGAAAAACACGCAATGGAACTGGGGACCCGAACAAGCGGAAGCCTTCCAAACTCTCAAGGAAGCTTTCACATCGGCTCCAATACTCCGGATCCCAGATCAGGAGTCCCCGTTCCGCGTGGAAGCGGATTCTTCCGATTACGCAACTGGTGCGGTGCTATCACAATACTCTTCGGAGGATAAGCTCTGGCACCCGGTAGCCTTTTACTCGAAATCTCTATCAGCACCCGAAAGGAACTATGAGATTTACGATAAGGAGTTGCTCGCAATCATCCGCGCTCTAGAGGAATGGAGACATTACCTCGAAGGACATCCACACAAGTTTGAAGTATGGTCGGATCATCTCAATCTGACATATTTCAAATCGGCACAACGGCTAACCCGGAGACAGGCACGTTGGAGTCTTTACCTGACAAGGTTCAACTTCACCATGTGCCACAAACCCGGTAAAACAATGCTCACGGCTGATCCTCTGTCACGGAGGCCAGACCATGAAGAGGGGGTGGAACTCGACAATCGCGATCAAATTTTGCTGAAACCGGAATACTTTACGGTTAGGGCGCTAGAAGCGTCACAGCAGGAGATACAATCAGGCGACGAGGACCTTCTCCGACAAATCCGACAAGCCCTCATGGACGATCAAATTACCAAGGATTACCAGGAACTACTGAAAAGTGGTCCCAAGGAATTCGGTAAAGATCTCCAGGAATGGAACATGGAGGCCGGATTACTCCTCAGACGAGGAAAAGTGTACGTTCCAAAAGAGCCTAAGGAATTGCGCACGAAGATTCTGGAGTTACATCATGACCATGTGACGGCCGGACACTTCGGACGATGGAAGACCTATGAACTTCTATCACGTAATTACTGGTGGCCTGGAATGACCACGATGGTAAAGCAATACGTGGAAGGTTGTGACACATGTCAACGCATGAAGAACCACAACCAGACCCCGTACGGACCCCTGCAACCGCTCCCAGTTCCGGAAGCACCTTGGGACACCGTCACAATTGACCTTATCGTCCACCTACCGCCCAGCGGCGAATTGAAACAATTCAATGCTATTATGGTAATAGTGGACCGGCTTACCAAACGAGCACACTTCATCCCCACGTCAGACAAGATAACGGCAAAAGAATTAGCGAACCTCCTGTACCTTCGGATTTATCCGAACCACGGACTTCCGAAACAAATCATTTCGGATAGAGGCCCGCAATTCGCAGCCGCCTTATTCAAGGGATGGTGTGAGCAATTGGGAATCCAACGGTCAATGACAACCGCCTATCACCCGCAAGCGGATGGCCAGACGGAGAGAGTTAACCAGATCCTGGAACAATATCTTAGATGTTACATCGATGTTATTCAAAAGGATAACTGGTCATGGTTTCTCCCAACGGCTGAATTCGCGTACAACAACGCGGCTAGTGAGACAACAAAGAATAGCCCATTCTTTGTCGAACTAGGAAGGCACCCTAATGCAGGACCTACGAATTTACGTCCAACACCATACACGGACCTAAATGTCATTGCTTACGAAAGATGGTCGGCACAAGAACAAGCTAAGGCAGCAATGAAATTGGCTGCTGAACGCTGGTCTTGGTACTACGATCAACATAAGCGCTCGGTGCCGTTTAAAGTCGGCGACAAAGTTCTCGTTGACGCCCGTAGCTGGCAAGACTCCGAAAGAAGTCTTAGTCCACGCTATTTGGGACCCTTTAGGATAATTGAACAATTATCTCCGGTCACCTTTAGGGTACACATGGACGAGCAATACAGGGCTTACCACCCAGTATTCCACGCTTCCAAGTTGGTCATGTACAAGGACCCGGTGCATCAGAAAAAACCAGAGCCTCAACCAGAAATGGTCGACGGCGAGGAGTTATGGGAAGTCGAGAAGATCTTAGATCATCGTCTCCGTGCAGGAAGAGTTGAATACAGAATCCGATGGAAAGGGTTCGGTATCAATGACGACTCCTGGGTACGCGAAGCCGATCTCGACACGGCATACGACATTCTGCAGGAATACAAGGCTTCACATGCCATTCCAATGCAGGATGTCCCCCTCAGGCGATCAGCTAGAAGGAAAGAAGCAGTTCATATCTTCGACCCTGACAGCGACGACTGGGAAGCCGACGAATGCACGTGGCCAGACGACTGGCCGCAGTATCGCGAAGAATTTGCGAAGGATCCTAAGCAACGCATGGTTAGACACCCCGACGGGGGATGGATGTCAGCAGACATTAACCAAAACGCGGATTTGAAAATCGTAGTCGGTGAAGGCGGCCGAATGCCGGAAAAGGGAACCAAGGACTCGGTTGGGTTTGACCTGTACACTGCAACAGGCGACGTTCTGCCAGCTCACGGGCAGACAGAATACAACACCAAACTGAAGATCCAGGTACCTTTCGGCACTTACGGACGTATCGCCCCCCGCTCTAGTCTCGCACGCAAAGGCATAGACGTAATGGGTGGCGTTATCGACCATGACTATCAAGGCGAAGTAATCATCATTCTCCGGAATCACTCCGACATATCTATCGATATCCGGGCCGGTGATAAGATTGCGCAGCTCATCTGCGAAGTTGCTAAGGACCCGCATATTACGCTACACGGAAAATCTTACTTTGAAAAGATTAAATCCGAGCGCGGTACTGGTGGATTCGGCTCCACAGGAAAATAATCGTTCCATTAGGGACAATGAAACCTGAAGAGGGGGTAATGTCACAGATTTGGGACATGCCACTATTTTTCCCGTATTTTTACCTATTTATCTGGTATTTCTACGACCTTGTAGACATTTACGCTGCTAAGCGCCCGTCTACACGTACACGCAACCAAACAACACGTACACAACGCGGTATACGTCCACCTGTCATAACAACACGTACATAACACGTTTGTACGCGTCAATGACTCAGCGGACTAACCTCCGGTGTCACGCGCCTTACTCATATCCCGGTACCGGGCTATGTCAGTACAATTGGATAAGCGGCCCGCTCGTTATCACATGCCAATGCCCTCACGATTACTCATATTCCGATACCGGTATATAAGAATCACATGCATGGCTTACTAACGTAGCTACAGCCACTTCCACAACATGGACCTACGGTCCAAACAAACGATCTTACTGGTGCGGCCATTACCGGCGCACATGGTCTATTGTAGTTTACGACTTAACCATATTAGTTATGTCTGCGCACAGACCACCTTCATGTTTGGTTCCCTTACCGGTAACCAAACAAAGCATGTATATAAGTAGGGCTATCACTGCGGATAAGCCTTAGATTTGTTCTCTGCATTCGCACAGTTACATATCATCTCTGCTTGCGCCCACTAGCCTCCTCACCAACCTCCAGCAACTCCTTCAAGTCGCTTATTAGGTTACAGTGTGAGTCCCACAGTCTAGTCTGTGTCACTTGGCACAGCAACTGATCACATCTGGGTCACATTTCCTGTGACACTGCATTCGCAGTCCATCAACCCGGAGGCTTCGCTTGATGAGAATTTGTCGAATCCCTTTGGGAAGATTGGGATGATCAGGATGATTATATGGAAAATTCATTTGTTGGATAATTTTCTGATCATTCTTCATGAACCAGCCATCACGCATTTGTGCCTGCTTTCCACCAGGGCACAGATTCATGCGTGACACAAGAAGTGCATCCTCAGCGAAGGCAGGATGTCCTTGTGAGTGGTCAACAGCAATTAAGGCTTGGAATCCGGGGCCATGCAATTTTTCAAATGTCGGAATGATCTTTGTTTTCAGCTATGATCAATTATTTTGTGAGTCAAGTCTGCTACAGATTTGTCATGGCATACCTGGTTCACAAACATCTCACCGTTCCAGAAGCCATCATGATTTTTACCATATTCAAGGCCTTGTCCCGCATCCTTCAACCAACCGAATGTGGAACAGATTACGTCGCTGCGGTGAATGCCCCTGCCGGGACCCTTTTTTTGTAGTGGCTGCTCACCTTTGAAAACCCAGCTTTTTTTTGACACCATCATGTGCTTGGGCAGTCATTTTGTCATGCACCACAAACACCAGATGGCACTCGACATAATTTTCTGTTTGCTTGTTGACCTCTTCCGAGACATTTCCAACGACATACTCGATCATTCGTTTTTGATGCTGTGCCATTGCTGGCAGGAAGACTTCTTGACAATACCTGACAACATCTGGCCACTCATGACCATCATAATAGAGGCTCTTCTTGTGCTCGATGTACTGGAAGCCTTCTCGATGAAGCCAATCGTGCGCAGTGCTCAGGGAGATTTCTTGGCCAACCTTCAAGTGAATCCATGGGAAGAGTTCAAGCTCCATATACTTCTTTAACCCTGCTGGCATCTCCTTACGAATGATCTCTTTCAGATACTGCTGAGCAGCTGCTGGTACCATGCTGTTTTTGGTGAATTTGGTGAGTTTTTCGGGATTCATGGCCCATTTGTTTGACTGCACGTATGAGCGTAGCTCCACTTGCACCACAGGGTCCTGTAGCAATGTATAGGACTTGATATGCCAGCCCTTCAAGGATACGGGAAGTTCTCGCGCATTCAACCATCTTCGAGCCCACTTCTGCACCATCCTTACACCCCATTTTGCAGAAAAGCCATGGCTTTTCGCTGCACATTCCCCTGCCACAGTCATGGAGTGCTTGTATCTGACAATCAAGCGCAGATAGCTCTCAATACAGTGCCTGCAGCAGGCCTGCAGACTGTTATCGCCTGAAATAAAGGTATGTCGCTTTGATTTAATGAATTTCTGGATTGCATCAAGTCCATTCTCGAAGGTCCGCATACGGTTCTCCTTGATGTGAGAGCGGGTAATGCGTGCTGGCACTTCAAGCTTGCAGTGCTTTGGAGGGGGGGTTGTCTGGTTGGAGCGGACAGTGCGCTGCTGCTGTGAGGGGCTGGAATCCACAGTAAGTTCAGCCTCGTCCATTTCGCTCTCTTCCTCCTCCTCATGCATGAGTAACTGTAGCATCGCACTTTGATGCTCCTGGCTATTGTGGATGTTCTCTTCACTTCCTTCTCCACCTTCAGCGCCCACATCTCCGGTTTCGTACTCATCCTCTGATGATGAGATATCAGAGAGATATCCACAGAAAATCTCGTCTCCACTCAGTGCTGGCTGGAAAACACTTGGAATGGTATGTAAACCACCCTGTTGCTCATTTGACTGCTGCTCTGACAGCTCAGGACCCTTC
This sequence comes from Wolfiporia cocos, assembly GCA_029448655.1. Taxonomy (NCBI): domain Eukaryota; kingdom Fungi; phylum Basidiomycota; class Agaricomycetes; order Polyporales; family Phaeolaceae; genus Wolfiporia; species Wolfiporia cocos. The sequence continues at coordinate 302,454 of JACCLO010000022.1, forward strand.
TGTGTCGAGAAAAACGAGTGCATGAATTGCGCACCAGAGCTGTGCCCGAAACTCGTCAACACATACATTTTGCCCATGAATTGTGATAAGTACCTCTTACGGTGAGCCTGTTCATCCCGAAGCTTCTTATCGTGCCTCCGTTTTGTTCTGTCTGACATGCCATTGTAACCCAGAGCCCGGTTGCTCTCTGCTTGCTTCCAGACGCTCTGAGACATTGGTCTCATTAGGATACCGAAGGCATCCCTGTTGCGTTCTTTCCTCTGCTGTGCCATCTCCAGACTCTGACGCAGCTCATCACCCTTCAACTCAGACAAATCGTTGTTGTTGTCGTCATCATCTCCGTCATCATCTCCGTCATCATCTCCGTTGTTGCCCTTGTCATCATTCAAGTCCTCTCCATCTTCATTCTTGTCCGAGGAGATCATGTAACTCACATCCCCCATCCATGACGTGCACTCGTCATCCTCATCTGAGCTTATGCAGAGAACATCTCACACAGCTGATACTTGGGCTTGTGATGTGCACAACTGCTTCCTGGCGCTGGCGTGTGTGCTCAACTGCTTCCCAGTACGTGCACGAGCAGCGGCAGCTTTGTGTGCTTTCTGTATCTTACTAGAGCGCGGCATGTAGTGAAATAGTACATACACAACAGGCCTGCGCCGTTGCCGTATCTACACCACAACAAGCGTTCAAATTTTCTCTCCGTGCCGTACTATACCCAAAATGTTTAATCTCAGGGTGCCGCCAGGTACCAGCACTTATGTAAACCCTGCATTAGGGTTAACGTGAAGTTGCCCACAGGATTTGGCCACTGTACAAAAGAGGCGGTGACTAGGCCGTTGGCACCATAGATGCCTAGACATATAAGACCTTATACTACTACTAATGTCTACCCTAATGCAGCTAGTCTGTGCACATGTTGTGGTATCATAGTGATGCCATAAGGCGTCATAATATGGTGCTATCTAGGAATAGTGCAGTATGTCATAGAGATGACACTGGCTCTGTAAATATGCCTTGTATGCCATTAATGTGGAGGAAGCGGGCCGCTATGTCATACCTGTCAGATAAGCAGGCCACACTAAGTATAGACCTATAATAATAGGCATGATGTCATAGACTGGGCCAGTATGGGCCCTGATGTTGTAAACGATGGAATGTGGGGCCTTGTAAACTAATAATAGTTCTGACCTCATAGTGTCACAGATTATTTTGTGCACATCCAGAATTGTCCTCTCTTACTATGTTTACTGTACTTATTGCACATGGCTGGGGTCGATCCAACGACCTGAAGGTCAGTGGGTCATGTGAGTTGTGTCACATGACTTGCCAAACTCTTAGATTAGATAGCAGCACCAGGTACTATCACAGGAATCATGTCAGGTGACCCTCCTTCTTATCTAAGATGTCAGGACTATTATTAGTCTACAAGCCTCACATTCTAGGTTTCTATAACCTCATGCCTATTATTATAGGCCCAGACTCAGTGTGGCCTGCTTACCTTACAGGTATGACATAGTGGTGCCATTTACTATACACATATGACATACAAGGCTAGTATTACATAGTCAAGTCATCTTCTATGACATACAGTGATATTCTTAGGATACAAAGGACATCATTATGATATACTGCACTATCATTAGAGTAGCACCACACCATGAGGGCTTATGGCATCATGGGCTATACTTAGCCACTTATGCACAGATCACCTTAGTTTAGAGTGGTCTTACTTATTTGTGGTCATACAGACTTCTATATATTAAGGAACCGACGATCTTCAGCCTGGGGATCGCGATAACAAGCTTCGACCCAGATGCCGTAATTCCCGCTTCGACAAACCTGGCAAGCAGCTTATTAGCTGTACATGCAAACTCATACATGAACCTCTGAATATTCGAATTGCCTGCAACAGCCTTGTCGTCATAGTCAGTACTCGGACCCTTCACACCTACATCATCCACAAAAGCATCAGCTTCGTTCGGTAACATGTCACCCAACGTATGCAATATGCATTGACTGAATTCAGGCATTGCATTAGTATAGCCTTGTGGCAGCCTAGTCAATCGCAACGACCCAAAGGGGCATTGGAATGTTGTAAGGTCGCGCAAAACTGATGCGAGAATGCAGTTGTTGAAACCTGCCATAATGTCAGCTAGCATAAAAATGTGATGCCCTACAAAGCTTTCAACGAAGTCATCTGGCCATGGAGGTAGCACCGCATCACATATAGTGATAGCGTTAAGGTCACCTAAATTGAATACGAGTCGCGGATCACCCTGTTTCTTTTTGACCGCAAAATATGCTGTCCGATACGACGCGGAGAATGGCTCAAACTTGCCAGCATCTAATTGGCATTTGATGACTGCTTTCACCTTCTCCTCGATGGCCTTCGGAATTCGGATGGACGGTTGTGCCCATGGTACGTGTTCGATTACTGGTATTTCATAGTCAGGAAAGTATCTTGGGGAGAAAGTACCTCACTCATCGTCAGTCCACGCAAATGCTGCCTGTCACAAAACCACAACATGGACTAGCAAGTCAATTTCTGCATCTGATAAGAAGTTAGCGGGAATCTTCGCAATCACATCACTCAGCCGCTGCACGGTCCACCGATTGCCTGAGCCGAATTCATACTTCTTTCAGGGTCTCGGTTCAATTGGTAGCGGCATCAACTCAGGTATAGCAATAGGTTTGAATTTCTGTGCGAATGGGTTAGGCATATACGATGGCACTGGGCACACCTTTCGGTCAATGGGCTTATATCTTTTCAATGCTACTGTCACGCTATAATGCATTTGTACACGTTTGCGCCATGCTGAAGGGACTGGAGTCAAAGGAATGGGGCTTGCTGCAATATAATCCTGTAACAACCTGTCAGAAGAGTCTGGTGGATCAATCTGGGAAGCTATCGATAAGTCTGAATCTGTGAGTGTAGAGATGTCGCTCGCAACACAATGAAAAATGTTACCCAACCTAGGAATTTCTGAGGACACGATACTACCTATCGAGGCCAGTTCAGACATCACGCCTCTCTTCAAAAATCCTTGCGCGACACGAGTCCTGTCATGAACACTAATTTCTCCTTGTTTCGGTCAGTGCCTGTGTCGACAATACGCACCTGTATCGGCGTCATGGATCGATCACCGTTGCGATGTGCCACAAGGTACATTCCGTTCTTCCTTTCATATTCTAGATTAGCTGCCACCCACTGTAACCATGGCTGCCCGAGAATCCCATTGTGTTGCCCTAAGTCAGTCAGGGTGACAAAGAAATGGTGATCAAACCTTTCCCCCCCAATCTCGACAGGTGCGTCACGGATGCAGCCCTCAAGTGGTGTAAGCATACCATTAATACCTTTGAGTGTCCACCCACACCCATCTGGATCGATAGCTAGGTTAGTCTGATCCCACACTTTCTTCAATATTAAGTTCAGCTTTGATCCTGAGTCTATGAGGTACATTACTGCCTCAGTCCCAAACATCCCTTGTACAACTCCACATGCCATTGCCAAGAATCGTTCCTGTCCAACTGCCACAGCATAAACGTCAGCGTGCTGCGTTATTACCTCTTTAAGGTTCTCACCCTCCTGTAAGCTCAGCATCACCGACCCCTCTGTCACGACATTCTCGACTGCCTCTTTCTCATCTTCAACTGTGGCTATCCGATTTGCTTGTGCCACAGATCCACCTACCTCCTTGCGCGTCTTCGTGAGTGCCGCAAAACGCTTCTGCAAGGTAGGCGAAATTCCTATTATCTGTCTCAGTTGCAGCGTTAGCTTCTGATCAAGTATCTGATTAGCGACGTCGTCGGCGGACACCATATTCTATACGTCAGATGTGAACCTCGTCTGCTTCAGATGAGGAGGCATGTCCCTCTTGTGCGCAGTTACCTGATCCTTCTTCCTAGTCTTCCAACCCTCTTCCATGTTCACGGCTGGTGGCTTCTCGCTCGCAGCCTTACCATCCACTTTTGCTGTCGGCGTCATCTTTGTAGCTTCAGACAGCCCCACAACCTTACCCTTTGACCTATCGTTAGTGTGCCTGTATTCAAACCTCTTGGCTATCGGCTCTTCATTGCTTGACTCCCCATCCTCTGCTGTCGACTTCTTGGCTTGTGCTCGAGTAGCTGCAAAAGTGTTCAGCACCCTCAATGAGTATGCGTATACGTCACCTTCGATCAATTGTTCGCCGTCAACTAACACCCCTAGGCTCGAACAGGTACCTGAGGGACCTGCAACATTAGACATGTCATGGTCCTTTTCCTTACCGAAACAGATCTCCTCTTGCAGCACCACTGCAATGCCGCCACATTGCCCGGCAGGCATCATCAGTAAGTTTGCTCCGTTTGCTTGAATGACCTTCCCAGTTGCTGGCGAAAACTGACACATCTTTTCTGCAATTAGTGCTATCGTCTCTGGACACTTACTCATCCCAATCGGATGATCGAGATTGACACCCTCCGTCTTGCCACACATGAAACATGTATGTGGTGCCCTTTCCATCTGGCCAGTCGATACCTGATGCATATGCTGATGCTGTGTCGTTGGTTGTTCCTGTCGTACCTGTGTCGCTACCTCCTGATTTGCGATCGTCAGCTGTAATTTAGTCAATGCTTCACTCAGCTGTGCTATCTTTCCGTCTGTTCGTCTTTCTCGTTAGCCTTCGACTTCACTTTCTTACCACATTACTCTTTCTCAGCTCTCTTTCTAGCTCTACGCCTCACCTCCTTCCCGGAATCCGATTCGTCAGATGACAACTCCTTGTCGTCACTCGTCTCTTCGTCAGAACTTGAGTTCAATGTACCTAGACCATACTCAATGTTATTTCTGCTAAAATACAATCTTACTGCTTCAATCGTCATGCTTTGATCCGGAGGTGCATCCATTGTGATGTCTTTACCTATTTTCCTGCGCAAACTACCTGCAATACGATGCCTCACAGTCACCGGTAAGCCTTGGTAAAATAACAAATCTCTCTCTGTCTCTGTCATCTTACTCTTTCTCACCAGGTCCCCCTCTTTCAGAGCAAAGTTCCTAACATATCTGTCGAAGGAGCTACACAAGTTCACTCGCTCGTCCTCTCAGCAATGCCTTGAGAACTCACATAGACCCTCCGGCGTAGGTACCGTTTTCTCCTCCTTAGAAGGAAAATAATGATAAAATACCTTCTTAGTATCTATCCAAGTCTTGTTCTTGAACAGCTCATGATTCTTGATGATCTGTCTAATGCTGGACTTACAATACTGTAGAACCTTGTCTGACCACTCTGTATACGGAATACCAGCAGCGTAAGCCTGTGCTTCAAAAACTAACAAGAAATCTGTTACGTTCTTACCGTCAAACTTAGGTGCATAGCGTGACCCTGCGCTCATCATCGGAACGACGAGTGCTGAAGTGATTGCCGACATGGTGTTTGCGATCGATGGTATGTTCGTCGTGTTTGTGTTTGTGTTCACGTTCGTGTTGAGGGGCTGCTGATTAGTAGAACTAGTGGATGACTTTGTCATGGAGCGGGTAACTGGTCTATTATTAGAGGGTACGGTCTTATGCCCTCGCGCAGCGGCGCTAGACGCTTGTGTACGCGACGTTGCAGTCTATCTGTGCTGAAAGAACTAGTTGTAGCAAACAGGCTCAAACTTTTTTACTACAGAGAGGATCATCAGACCATCGAGACGTCATTCGTGCTACAGCGTGATGCTCCGAACTTCTCCATCGGCACTCGAAACTTTCACACCCAATATCACTGCATTGTATCCGACACCGCGTACATCCGCGAGGCACACCAAGCCGGTTCAATCACACTATACAACTCCACCAAAATCCGGGCAACATCATGCAAGTATTGCACCAACCTTGACAAGTTGTATCCACTGGTACACTGGAGTAGCATGAAGCCATGGTTCTAGCCGATGAGGTCGCAGGGATGAATTGGTCTTAAGGTCAAGACAAAAAGTGTCGTCCTCTTGTGGAGGGGTAGCGCGTTTCTATACTCAAATCCGTATAAGTCACAAGATCACCATTCGAACAACGATTACAAGATAGCAAGCTCAAGTTCTCTACACTCAAACTCGCAGAAGCTTTAAGAATCAAGCACATACCAAAAACTTTATCGAGCGTACAGCATTAGTATGCGATTATACTCTTCGATCATGCATACAGGTCGTCGTCCTGCGTGTATATTTTATTTCTGGTATTTTTGATTATTTTCCTTACTGTACTAAAACCTCTGCACCGACTCTAGCAGCGCGTGAGACATGTCCCAAGGGAGTGGTACGCAAAAGTGAAGTAGGATCTGTGACGTTCCAGACCGACGTTTCTGCGCTCGAGGGTGGCAAGATGCGCACGTAGATTGGATGTGGTCTTGACATTGTTGATGGAGTCCGAGCCATTGCGTGTTTTGTACGCCAATCCTGACGGTATGTCGGATGTGTCTGTGCCGACAACGTGGCCTCCATCTAATTTTTCTCCACTACTTCACATAGATTCATAGCCACAAGACTGTTATGGTAGTCATTTTTCCTTATCGAGTTACATGATCACTCGCTTCTCTCGATCGCATATCACTACTTTTTCTTCTGTCGTATTTCAGTTGGCTCTTGAAACTGTGTCGTTTGTAACATAAAACAGCTGCCATACCCAGGGTGCAATCCATCTCTCTCTCCTTGCATTTTCTGTGTGACGCTGTCCTCTAAGTCTTAGCGAGGCGACGCCAAGCTCAACCGTAGCTGATCAAGTCTTTGTGGTGAAGAGATCACCGGAGAGTCTTGAAGTTTTTAGTCGTTTTGTCTCGTAGTATCTCCTTGTCGTTAGCAAACATGATCATGTGTTAGTATTCGTCATTGCGCGCACATTAGTTTGTGGCCAATCGGATATTTTGTTGTGGGTTTTTCTTGCATTCCCACACATACATTTTGTTCTCTCGCGCTACGTATCGGCGACCTGCTATTCGCTGCATTTTTGCACTGCCCTTCCACACCACTCAGCGACTTCTGACACGTCACTAATGCTTGGTGTTATCATCACTCTGCCTGTAATCGTGTGTGCAAAATGTAATCCCTCCCTGTTATTTATTGGGATTTTCTGTTGGGTATCTACAGGCCATTTACATTACAACAGCTACAAAATTCCCATAGGGCAGTGCAGGAAGAAGATGCGCAACACAAGTTTTTGTCAAAGGGATTTGAAGATGTGCGTTGCAAGCACGGGGCAAGGGAATTCACTGGCCAACTCTGTGGGTCAGTGGGACATGTCCTATGGGATGACGGATTGGACGTGAGGAATGTGGCTGGTATGTGAGCATTGTCACGGGTGGCTGGTTTAGTAATGAGATGTATGGTATGGAAAGTTGGGGTATTTTGCAACTGTTTTCTACTGTTGGTGAGGATTGTGGAGTTGGCTAGCAACTGTT